>JAPJBO010000191.1:0-300596 GCA_030068145.1 Diplonema papillatum | reverse complement strand
GGGATTCCGGATACCTGCTGGTAGCATGTTCCACCGTTGGTGACGAAGGTGTTACCAACAATGAAGCTGACCAGTGCTCGAATCTCTTCGACATTGTAGGAGGTCGTGTTCGATTCGTCTGGTTTCCCAAATTCGAAGCGGTGTTTGGCGCGCTGGGCTTCTACGTTCGCTCCTTTTTCGGACTTCATGTACTCGAAAGCCTCTGCAACCGCAGACATAACATAGTCAACAATCTGCTTCTGCGGAATCTTCGTGTACATCTCTTTGAAGTCGAAGGTTCGTGGCGCTTTTTTGCGCAGTCGAGCGTAGTTCGTCTTTATGTGTACTGCTACGTCATCGACCGACTCCACGACGAAGAAACGACGTATCCCCGTTTGCGAAAACGCCGCTTCGTCCTTGCTTCGGAGCGTAGCTAGCACCAGCTTCAGCAAACCGGAGGCTTCTTGGTGTGCAGGGGTTGTGGATGCACGTGTCTTCATTCGTTTCTTGTCGCGGCCTTTTTCGTCTCGGTCCTTCTGTTCGTCTTTCTTCTCAACGTTTCCGACACGCCGGCAATGTACCGCATCCGTGGTTCGGGTTTGTGGAGTTTCGGGATGCCGTAAAGGTACGGTAGGTTGTCGGCGTGTACGAACTTGTGTGACTTGTTGAAGTCACGGTGTCGTTCGAGCACGTCATCAATCGACTCGCCAACTTCCTGGTACGTTGAGCTCTGTTGTAATTCGTCCCGTAAGAGCTCCTTGTATTTTTCCTTGCAGATAAACCCGAAGTCATGGGACGTCTTATCTACAGGGAGAAACACGAGGTGCTCCTGGAGCTTCTTCAGGGTGCGTAAGGCGTCTCGGAGTTGAGGTTCGTCGGTGTGCGCGTTGAGAGTTCCAAGGACGGCGTCGAACTCTTCGACCAGAGTTGTTGAAAATCTGGTCTTCTCGTCCTCGCTCGCCTTCGGGAAATTCGAGTTCACGAATTCTTCGACGTCGTGTCTTATCGAGTCGTACATAGTCATCGGACTACTCGCGACCCGGTATTTTCGTCCTTTTCGAAAAAGTGAAAGGAGGGCTTCGTCAGTCTTCAGATCCGTTGCAAGTCCTAAAGCGGGCGGTGTGGTGTCATATGCTGCATGCATGGGCAAACCGAACCTGAGCTAGTCGGTTGATTCGCTTCGTAACTTACTTCGGTGACGTTGCTGACGAGGGTTACCAAAGTGGCTTCAGGCGGTTGCTCACCATGAGGTTTTTGAGGACGGCCGGTTGGGGCACGTTTCGCGAACCCGTGCGCGTGACAGGACGCCGGCAATTGCTGTCCGGTCTTGTGCCGGGTGATGATGCGTCAGCTTGAAATACCGTCGTGGGGGGGCCGCCGGTTTCTCGGTTCTGTTGCGGATGCGCGCACTGAGGAGTCGTTCAAGGATTCGTACTTTGTCTGTGACGTCTTTTCCTTGAACGAAGGTTCTCAGCCACGTGCGTAGGCGGAGGGCGCGATTGGGATGCCATGTTGACATGTCGTAGGTTCCCAACCGGTCCTGTGGGAGTGTCAGCAGGTGGTCCAATTGTTTCCTCAACCCAGAACAGAAGCCCGGGGAGGTGTCAATGTTGGACCGTTTATGCGGTGCCAGACGTTGCCGTCGGTGCGTCGTTTGCGGAGGCGTTGCGGTGGACGTTGCCTCTTCTTCTTCTTTGCAGCCTTGCGGTTGACCCTCTCTCCCTGGCGCCGATTTGTCATGTTCAATGGCGGGTTTAGCCATTTGATCCAGAAATCTTCGATAGGGAGAGCAACGCGCGGGAAGTCAGCGGGCTGAACGTACAGCCGTTTCGGAACATTCTGTATCGGACACGCGTAGAGCTTCCGGCCTCGCTTTCGCAATTGTTGCGACACACGGTTGCCCTTTGAGTTCCGATTTTCCCAGTGCTTGCTGTTTCGCACCTCGGCCGTCTTCGACGTCTGACCCACGTAGAGGACGGTGCCCCCTTCGTTCAGAAGTACGTAGATCACTCCCGTCGTGTTGTCGGCGACGTCGCTTCGGTCGGTTCCGCATTTGTTCCGCCCATTCGACACTTTTGTGCCGTATCGCTTCCAGAAGATTTCGATCGCGCTTTTTCTTCGGCTTCCGTGATCGTCGTCGTCGTCGTCAGGGTGGCGGCGCGTGTGGACAAAAGCGGCGAGGAAACGAGTGTCAGATTTGGGCCGGTTTGTTTTTTGTTTTCGCCGTTCTTTTCTGTTGGCGCGTGCACTTTTATTGTTTTTTTTTGTTTTTTTGGTTTTTTTCGTTTTTTTCGTTTTGTTTTTTTGCCTCAGAGTCACGTGGTCGTTCTTCCGATTTTTCTTGGCGGCGTTTTCGTGCTTGTGCTCTGGGTTTTTCTTTTTGCGGCCTCTTTTGTTCGCGCTCCTTTTGTCGATCGTTGTGAACCGGGTGTTGAGTCGTTCCACGGTTCCTCTGTTCTGGGGCTGCTTGGGGTCTGGAAAGACCTTTCTCGCAGGGCTTCTTTGTTTTGGGGGCCGCTTGGGGTCTGGGGTGACCTTTGTCGCAGCGTTTCTCTTCCTTTCCCTCTCTCCGTGTCGCTGGGAAACGAAAACAACGGGGGGGGGGGGGGGGGGGGGGGGGGGCGTTCGGCGTAGCCGTATTTAGACCAGTCCCGTATTTCCTCGACGAGCCATGTTGGTTAACTCCTTGCTAGCACGAGTCGCTCAGTTTGGGAATGCTGAGCTAATCGGCAGGTATCCCTCTGCTAAGGCTAAATATCTCCCGGAGGCCGATAGCGAACAAGTACAGTGATGGAAAGATGCAAAGAACTTTGAAAAGAGGGCTAAAAGTCCCTGAAACCGATGAGTGGTAAGAGTTGGAGATGCGTTCAAATCTTAATCGTTCATGGTTCGATTGCGGGATAAACAAACCTCGGGATTAAAAGACTGCGTGTTTTTCCCGTTCAAAGAAACTTGAAGCTTTCACGGTAAACACCGGATCGCGAAGATAGTTGAAGTATGGCTAAAGATAAAGTGAGGGGGTAATCTCAGGGCCGCCCACGTGATAAGCCGTTAAGCATTGAGTTCTTTTAAGTACATGCACCACATGGATTAGCATGCACTGCCTTGAAAGTCAGGTTATCGGATGACGTCGTCACCTGCCATTGCGTCGTCAAGGTCGAGCATTTGTGGAGCTAGCGGGGTTTGGCTTTCTTGCGATTCCAAAGACTGAGTCGGCGAGTACGAGGGCGGGCAGGAGTGCCCGTTTTCCACTTTCGAGGGCATTGGTGTGCCCGTGGTCCCCGGTCGTTTCTGAGAGCTGCTTGCCCTCGGTACCTTCTTCTTCCTTCGATGCACCCCTGAGTCGGGTGTGATCGCCTTCGTCTTCTTCCGCTTGCGGCCGGCGATCGGGCCTTCCTTCGGGGTGCCGAGCACCCTCTTCTTCAGCGCTGGTCGTTCGCTGGTTCCTGGCGTTGGTGGCGGCCTCTTGGTCGCCCGTCCGGTCGTCGCCGTCTCCTTTTTCCGTTAAGCAGTGTGAACTTGAAATGCAGGTACCACAGGGGTAAGCTTGCATTTGTCATAGGCTAGGGTTATTTGAATACGTCGTCCGAGGACGATCTCAAAGCGGACGAGGACGGTGATAATAGGCTGGTGATAACCAGCTCCATTCTTCGTTTGTTGCGATTTCGCGCCGGGAACGGGCACTCCAGTGAAACTGGGTATGTTATCGTTTCAGGTTTGGACTTTGGGAGCATTGCCTCATGTGAATTCTAGACCTATTTCTCTCACGAATGGTGAACCAGCTTTGGTGACCGCTGTTCCGCAGTGGATTCATCGAGACAATCCGAAGAAGGTCGTGGCCCACAAAAATGCGAAGAGAGCGGAGCGTCGCCACCGAGCCTCCACCCGACGCCAATTGAGAAACCTTCATTGAATGGGGGTATCTTTCCAAGAGATGGTTCGAAGAAAAAGACTCTGGTAAAGCTCTTCGGAGGATCTTTTTGCCACCTTCCAAGAGACGGGAGAAAAGATGGGATCAATAGAAGCAAGCGCGCACCTGGAAGTCGAAGCACGTTCCGCCCGACAGACCAGCCAACGAGGCGTCGAGGTCTTCCCTGTCGGCCCCGAGGCCTTCCGTGATCTTCAGCTCTGCCACGTCATTGTACTGCAGCTCGTTCTTGGAGAGGATCCACTGCGTAACTCTCCCGTCGCTGCTGACACTGTAAAACGACAGGTTCTTGCCGGTTTCCTCCTTCGCCCAGTAGACCTGCGATAGGAGGGGGGCGCGTGCAAAGGGACACGATTCACGCGAAATAAAGCCACTCCGAGTCAACGTCCATGTCATTTCGCAGAGAAGAATGGGTGCTGAGATCAGACGAGCTTTTTCCGCGCTAGCGTTCGCCTAACCGTGGGGTCTAATTTATCGGGTCGAACACTGCCTCGCAATGGGCGACGACTGTTAAACAAATGGTCCACCAGTGGTAGACCAATGCCTGGCCAACGGGGGATGCAATGTGGCTTGGCGTTCAGAGGGGCACGAAATAGAGCCATGTGATTTCGGAGAACGGTGGGTGCGTCAGGCGAGCCTTTTGTGCGCCAGCTTCTTTACTAACCGTGGGCCTAATTTATCGGGTCAACTTCTCCCGGCGCGTACAAACAAACATCGCGCCTACTCTTTTCGTTGGAACGATGCACGCGCATCCTAGCCCCGATAAATTAGATCTACTGTCTACAGACGCTGGGGGCACAAAGGTTTGCCTGCCCTGCGCCTACTCGCCAAGGCTCGATGTTCCAGCTATCTCCTCCCAAACACGCTGCCAGCGTTCTCCTTCGAGTGCGCAATCAACTGTTATTACGAATAACCATGGGGGTCCTCCGTGTTGGTGGCAGCCGGCATACCTGCCATACGGGATCCATGTGCTTCCCGGTCTTCACCGTCGACATGTAAATCGGTTTGTTCGAGTTTTGCCGCACGTCGAACACCATCACCGTGCCGTCATACAATCCACAGGCGAGTAGCTGTAAGCGGGAAGTTTTGTGGTCGGGAGGGTGACGTCAGAGGTGTACTGCTCTGACAAACCAGATCAAAAGGCCCGATCTGAAGCCTGATTAGTCAGACCAAAGGCCGGTTTCTGGGTTTCTATAGGTGAGGCAAAGTGGGTGACCAATCAAAAGACTCTATTAGTCTCTATCAAAAGCTTGAGCAGTCAGACCAAAGGCCGGTTTCTCGTTTTCTACAGGTGAGGCAAAGTGGGTGACCAATCAAAAGACTCTAATAGTCTCTATCAAAAGCTTGATCAGTCAGACCAAAGGCCGGTTTCTGGGTTTCTATAGGTCTGTCAAAAGCTTGAGAGAGAGAGAGAGACGAGTTAGAGTGCAGGGACCATCTCTCCGGGGAGTTTCCGGTCTCCTCACTTCTCTTCGCACTGCTACGGCGGGCGTAAGTCGCTCCGGAGGCGCGCTTGATCAGTCAGACCAAAGGCCTGTTTCTCGTTTTCTACAGGTGAGGCAAAGTGGGTGACCAATCAAAAGACTCTAATAGTCTCTATCAAAAGCTTGAGCAGTCAGACCGAAGGCCGTATTCTGGTTTTCCCTAGGTGAGACAAAGTGCATGACCAATGAAAAGGCCCGATCAAAAGCTTAATCGGTCAGACCAAAGGCCGGGTTTCTATAGGCCTGTCAAAAGCTTGATCAGTCAGACCAAAGGCCGGGTTTCTATAGGCCTGTCAAAAGCTTGATCAGTCAGACCAAAGGCCGGGTTTCTATAGGCCTGTCAAAAGATTGATCAGGCAGACCAAAGGCCGGGTTTCTATAGGCCTGTCAAAAGCTTAATCGGTCAGACCAAAGGCCGGGTTTCTATAGGCCTGTCAAAAGCTTGATCAGTCAGACCAAAGGCCGGGTTTCTATAGGCCTGTCAAAAGCTTGATCACTCAGACCAAAGGCCGGGTTTCTATAGGCCTGTCAAAAGCTTGATCAGTCAGACCAAAGGCCGGGTTTCTATAGGCCTGTCAAAAGCCAATCAAAAGACGCTATCAAAAGCTTGAGCAGTCAGACCGGAAGACATAAAGGGACACACCGAAGCGTGCTGTTGGTGGAAGTCAATGCACATGACCCCTGATTCGGTGGTGAAAGAGTACTCGGGGTAGGACCAGTTCTTGAGCGACCAGCACAGGATGACGCCTGTTCCCTGTTTCAGGAACTCGTACGACCCGTAGCCCACTGCGAAGAGGTCGTTGTACTTCGGGTTCCAACAGATTGAGGTCACCGTCTTCTTCCGCGCGACGTCGGCGGTGAACTTCCACAGCGGGAGCAGCGTGCCCGAGTCCGGTTTGAACGGGTCGCCCATGTCGTCCCAGTACTTGTAGTCGTCCGTGATGTCGTGGCAGCTGTTCTGGTTGACCATCCGCTCCATGATCTTGAGGGACAGCAGCATCTGCTGGCTGTTGAGGATGTCTTCGGTGTTCTCGCTGGACACCAGCTCGTCCCGCTTTTTGTCGTCGCGGCTGCTCTTCGTCTTCTTCCCCAGCGCGGCCTTCTGCTGCGCCTCCTCTTCTCGGTACGCGTCGAAGATGTCCCACTGTGTCGCGTTGCTCGAAAACGGCACGATCGGGGGCGGCTCCGTGATTACGTCTCTGTTAGCAGGAGCAAGGTAGAGGTGAGTGACGAGAGGGGGAACGGGTGGTGATATTGAGCCACTGCCTGCTGGTGTCCATGACAGGCGACGAGCAGCCGAAGGAGAAGCGAAGCACCAAACGCGCTCATCAATAGATCAAGACGAAAGCACGACACATCGCCCGCGAAGAGATAACCGTGACACCGGCGATGCTTTTCGCCACAGATTCTAACCTAAACTATCGTAGGCTAGCACAGGCAACTATGCTGTTAGCAGGAGCAAGGTAGAGGTGAGTGACGAGAGGGGGAACGGGCGGTGGTTACACGGGATATTGAGCCACTGCCTGCTGGTGTCTATGACAGCCGAAGGAGAAGCGAAGCACCAAACGCGCGCCTGAACGCGACGATCAAGACGAAAGCATGCATGGCACATCACGTGCGAAGAGATAACCGACACCGGCGATGCTTATCGCCACAGATTATTTGCATTGTAACCAAAACCATCGTAGGCTATCACAGGCAATTATGCTGTTAGCAGGAGCAAGGTAGAGGTGAGTGACGAGAGGGGGAACGGGTGGTGGTTACACGGGAGATATTGAGCCACTGCCTGCTGGTGTCTATGACAGGCGACGAGCAGCCGAAGGAGAAGCGAAGCACCAAACGCGCGCCTGAACGCGACGATCAAGACGAAAGCATGACGCATCACGTGCGAAGAGATAACCGTGACACCGGCGATGCATATCGCCACAGATTCTAATCCAAACTATCGTAGGCTAGCACAGGCAATTATGCTGTTAGCAGCAGGAGCAAGGTAGAGGTGGATGACTGAACGCTACAATCACGAGCGGAAGAGGCTAGAGGGGGAAACAATACAACTACAAAGTGGGTCTTTTTTTGTTGAACGCTTACGCCCGCCACTAAACCCAGATTTACCTCTGTTTCGTGTGGGCTACAGCGCATTTACCTCCAGCAGCACATTTACCTCCTTTGATCTATCGCAACTGGCAGTCTCCTCAAGCATTTCCTACAAAGCAGGTGCTTATACAAAAAAGGGGGCGGGACGATCGCCGGGCCAGACCTGTGCCGCAGCGGGTTGTTGAACGTCTGGCTGGCGCGGTCCGTGAAGTTGAACTGGTTCTTGAGGATCTTCGTGCTGACGCCCTCTTGCTCGACGAGCTCGGGGTTTTTTTCGGCCTCCTCGGCGAGCGTCAGCGCCTTCACCCTCGCCGCGTGCTCGGCCTGCTGCTTGATGGCCTCCGTGTCGTTCGCGCCGATCGCGTTGCCGTTGACGACCAAGTGGAACGCGGTCTGGTCCATGGTCGGGATCGGCTTGAAGCACCGCTCATCCTTCTTGTGCGAGAAGTAGTGCTCCTTGTGCTCGCCGTGCGTTCCGCCCACGTTTGGGTTCGTCGCCTTCAGAATGCGGTCGATCTGCTTCGACAGCTCTTCGGCGTCCAGCTGCAGAGTACCCGGCAACGTCACGAACTCCTTCGACGGCTCATGGTACTGACCTTCCGTCATCTTCTCTTTCTCGTTTTTTGGTCGCCGCTTCTTTTTCTCTTTTTACGGCCGCCTGGTCGATCCCGAAGGACGAGCAGCTTCGGTGCCTTGCAACCTTGTTTTGAAGTAAACGTTCGCTTGGCTGACAATCCGGTGGTTTCAAAATACTCGCTTTGACTCCGAATGGAAGGGAGGAGATGTAGGGGTATTGGGGCAAATACAATTCAAACGCAATATGTTTTGTCCTTCGCTTACACCACCGTGTGTTGTTTTTTCTCCATCAGGACTGTTTTCCCTGCTGTGTTTGTGTGTCTTGTCGTGAAGAGGTGGACCCGCATATCCTGCCATGCCCGTTCAACACGTGTCCAGTAGCACTTGGGATCCCTTCGGTTCTTCGACAGCTCTTCGGCGTCCAGCTGCAGAGTACCCGGCAACGTCACGAATTCCTTCGACGGCTTATGGGACTGGCCTTCCCTCATCTTCTCGTTTTCGGTCGCCGCTTCTTTTTCTCTTTTTAGGCCGCCCGGTCGATCCCGAAGGACGAGCAGCTTCGGTGCCTTGCACCTTGTTCTAATAAACGTTCGCTTGGCCAACAGTCCAAGGGGGTTTCAAAAACTAAAATACTCAGCGTAGAGCTGCTTTGACTCCGAATGGAAGGGGTGATGGGGCAAATGCACTTCAAACGCAATCTGATGTGTCCTTTGCGTACACCGCGTGTTGTTTTTTTCACTCACAACTTTTTCCCTGTTGTGCTTGCGTGTCTTGTCGTGTAGGGGTAGACCCGAATGACCTCACGTCCGTTCAACACATGTCCGGTCACCAGAACTGAGCTTCGCCCGAACTTTGCTTTGACTCAGCTTCGCCCGAACTTTGCTTTGACTCAGCTTCGCCAGAACTTTGCTTTGACTCAGCTTCGCCCGAACTTTGCTTTGACTCAGCTTCGCCCGAACTTTGCTTTGACTCAGCTTCGCCCGAACTTTGCTTTGACTCAGCTTCGCCCGAACTTTGCTTTGACTCAGCTTCGCCCGAACTTTGCTTTGACTCAGCTTCGCCCGAACTTTGCTTTGACTCAGCTTCGCCAGAACTTTGCTTTCACCAGAACTTAGCATCGCCCGAACTTTGCTTTGCTTTGCCCGAACTTTGCTTTCACCAGAGCTTAGCCTCAGTCACAGCACTTCGGTTCTTTGTCGGGGAGCTTCTTCGAGCATTTCCTTCCAAGCTGGCTCATATGCCGAGTGACCTTCGTCGAAATGTGTTCTTGTGTAGCACAGCGAAAAGGGGTGCGCTTGTTTGGACTGTTTCGAGTACAAGAAGCCGGAATTACTGAGGCTCCGGTGGACCGCTGACGTGGCTTGCGGCCGACACCAAGCTCGTACTCGTTTGGAATGTGGTCTGGATTTTGCTTGCTCAGGAACTGTTTCACCGTTTGGAATGCGGCCTCTATTTGCTTGCACAGGAACTCTTCCACCGTAGGAATGTGGCCTCTATTTGCTTGCTCAGGAACTCTTCCACCGTAGGAATTTGGCCTCTATTTGCTTGCTCAGGAACTCTTCCACCGTTAGGAATGTGGCCTCTATTTGCTTGCTCAGGAACTCTTCCACCGTAGGAATTTGGCCTCTATTTGCTTGCTCAGGAACTCTTCCACCGTAGGAATTTGGCCTCTATTTGCTTGCTCAGGAACTCTTCCACCGTTAGGAATGTGGCCTCCATTTGCTTGCTCAGGAACTCTTCCACCGTTAGGAATGTGGCCTCTATTGCTTGCTCAGTCCCACCGTTAGGAATGTGGTTTCTATTTTTCATTGCGGATCCTTGACTAACGCTTGTGCCCCCACCCGTTGGACAAGGAACCTGTTTGATGCTCGTTTCAAGGATTAAGCCATGCGAGTCTCAGAGTAACTGGGTCTGCAGACGGCTCATTAATTTGGTGGCAGGGGAAGGTGTCTTTTAGGCCCAGTTGGATAACAATGGTAACTCCATTGCTAATACATGTCCGAGAAATCCAACTCAGTCGAAGGCCTGACCAACACACGAATCAAAACATAGAAAACACAGCTGCGAAGACCAACAGACGAACTAACAGGTGCCAGCCACACCTGCGTCCAAGGAGAACACCAGCCTTGACTGTCGACTGTAGACACAAAACACAGATCCTTGAAACTCGAAACAGTCCATAACTGGTGGTATCCCAAACCGCGGCTAGTGTCATTCCAACCGGACTGGATCGAGGAGAATCTGACGTAGCAACGCATTGGACCACCAGTTCCTTCGCGCCGGGCAGCCTCCTCACTCGCTGTAACGAGCGCAGTGCGTCCTTCGGATCCACGGGTCCGCCATCGCTCTGGCGACCGACTGGCGCGAGAAAGAAAGTTGAAGACTGCTAAGTGGCTAAGGATATAGCGGTGTCACCTAAGGGGTAATCTCAAGGGCCGCCCACGTGATGAAACCGTTAAGCTCTGGGAACTTTTAAGTACACGGACCACACGGATCAGCATGTGCCGTTGAGCAGCGGCTGCCGGCTTGTCCCGTGACACGTTTGTAGTTGGTTTAATTCCCCTTGGGTGCGGTGCCTTCGGAGCCGTAGGCGCCGCTCCGGTGTGCGAATTAAACCTCCATTATCATGAATAGACTACATTGTAGAAAGAGTAGCGTTGGCACTCTTTCTGGTTGGTTCTCTCGCAGCTCGCCGGGAAAGCAAGAACCCGAAAAAGAAGCGGAAATCTTGAGATCGAAAGATGCGCTAAAACACGTGTTTTTTATTCTCTCGCGGGGGGGGGTGTGAGCGTGGGAGGGACAGGGAGGGCCGAAGAATAGGCTGACGAAGAAAAAAACGCCGGTGTCTTGAAGCTACCCCATTTCAGAAGCAAAAAGGACTTCTGCAGGACTTCTGGGCGGGTCTTGTGTTGAACAAACTTTTGCCGTCCACACAACCGCCCTGCCCAGCGACGATTGTGATGCTGCCGTCACAATTTCCGTCAGCTGGCAGCACTGCACCTCCTGTGATACACGATTCGTACCACGTTCCGCATGCATGCGTGCCAGGCACCATTTAGACGGCACTGGTCTGTCGACGGTCTGAAGGGTAACAGCGGCGCTGCGGCTTTCTCCTGCAGCCTACGAACGTTGTCGACGCAGTCAAATATAAAAAAATAAAATGAAGAAACGAGGGAAAGCGGGTAAGGCAAAGAAATCCGGCTCGTCAGGTCCAGGCAGGGCTTACGCTCCGTCTTCGGCCTCAAGAGAAAATACGTGTGGTCCACGTGTGGGCGCTTAAGGTTCGAGGGAAAAAAAACCGTTCCCCCTATGTACGGCGGGCAAAAAAAAAATAGCCTCACTACCGGACTTGGCGACACCTGGCTGTGCGGCCTTGGCGACTTGTGGGCCGACTCCCCTGCATGTGGACCAACCTGCAGCACATGTGGGGGAAAAACTAAACCAATCCACATGTGGTACCTGTGGATCCACACGTGGAAGCACACGTGGGGAAATAAAATCCGAAAATACTCGAGGGGCTGCCTTGTGCTTACTTCGAAGGAGGCTAGAGGGGGAGAAACAATACAACTACAAAATGGGTCTTTTTTGTTGAACGCTTACGCCCGCCACTAAACCCAGATTTACCTGTGTTTCGTGTGGGCTACAGCACATTTACCTCCTTTGATCTATCGCAACTGGCAGTCTCCTCAAGCATTTCCTACAAAGCAGGTGCTTATACAAAAAGAATTAACGTGTGGAAATCCACGGAGCGTAAGCCCTGGGTCCAGGGCTTTCGGGAATCGTGTAGGCTCTCCGTAGGGTGCGCGCGTGACGGGCCGGGTCGGTAGCTGGAGTACCAACCCCTCCTCTCCTTTGAGACTTTGCAACGGCAGCCTCCTCGAGTATTTCCTGCAGAGCAGCCTTCTGTTTCAGAAGAAACGTCCCACCCCAAAGGTCCCGGAGAATCGACACCCCGCAAGTTCTTCATCCGGGTGGACCAAACAAGGACGGAACACCTGCAGCGCAGCCCCTTCGTTCGTCGGTTCCTGGAAAAAAGGAGAACGTGAAAAAGTAACACAAGAGACGTTTTTTTTTCGGGAGGAGAAACGTGAAGCGACGGAGCCCCGAGGTTCGACTTTGTTTGCGCAATAGCGAAAGTGGATTTGCCCTCTTTCGACGTTGTATCCACCCGCACCTCGCGCGCCCGCTGACTTCTTTGCGGTGGAGAGACTCTCAAGCAGAGCTATCCAGCAGTTTTTTAAGGAAATAAGGGGCGGACTAGCCGAACGCAATATCATCGAGAGATGAAAAGGCGTGGCGAAGGAGCGGCGCGAGGAACATGTCCGGAGTTGGCTTGTGCACGGATGAGTGTGATGATGAAGAAAACGAGGCAGCAATTTTTTTTCGTTCTTTGCGCGTACAGGGTGTGGGTACCTGTATTAACTTTTCATGTACACGTTGTTGCCGGAAATGTTCCCTTCAGTACAAATGTCACTATAAAGAAATGTGGGCGTGGTTGGTCAGCAAGCTAAGAAAGGGTGCTTGGTGCAAGTATTGCTCCGGGATAGCCAGGTCGCGGTACTCTTACTTCTTGATCTGGTCAACTACGTACGCCTGGGCCTTGACGTTTGTGACTCCCGGTGTGGCCTTCAACTTGTCCATGAAGGACGCCTCGGGTTCAAACGAGTTCGCCTTCCACTCGCCGAATTCTTGCATGGAGACGGTGCTGATGACCTGTGTGTGTGTGTGTGTGTGTGTTGCGGACCCGTTTTAACGTGGTGCCTCCCTTTACGAAAGTACGACCACGCTCATTTATGGCTAGGTAACGGCCGATGCACCCTCGGGCTGGGAGTGGGGGTCTCTGTTCGCTCTTCTGTTTGCATGGTGCTTCGGGCAGCAGCTGGCTAATGCTTCGTTTGCTACTACGCAGTCGCCGCAGCGTCCTAGTCTGTGTGCTGTGCAAAAGTGCATCCGCGGCCTTAGACCATCCGATCCGTGATGATGCTGCTTGAGGCGACAGCAGGTCTCCGCCGGTAGGCGCTTTTTGACGCACTCCCTGCATCGCGGCTTCCTGTGATGCGAGCAAACCACTCCGGGGCGGGAGGTATTCACCGCGCCTTCTGGGGCCTCGAACGGGGGGGCTCCTTCGCACGGTTCCGTGCTTGAGCTTCTTCCTGCCGCTTCAGCCTTCGTCTTCCAATCCGGCTTTCCCTGCGTCCACCCTGCCGGATAGGCCTCCTCTGGCAAAAAAGTTGCGGCCCATCCCAGGTGCGGAGGGAACGGGCTGTTTTCTTGTTGGTCTGGCCGATTTTCTCGTGTGTGTTCGCGTATCTTCATGATCACATCCTCGGTCGCGGTCAATAACTGTGCACGCCTCGAAACACCCCGCACAACCGTTCCTCCCACAGATGTCAAAACGGTGGTGGAGTATTCATGGCCGCAGAACCACGGCTGTGCAACCACCTTCCCATACGCCTTCCCCATTTCGATGAGGCTGAGCGCTTTTCCTAGACCGGACCGACGGAAGTTTGCCAGCATGGTCTCTTGTTGCTGCCGGGTGGGCCTTTGGCGTTGCACCAGGTCCATGGCGGCGTTGCTGAGCGCGTCCGCGTCTGTGTTCTGCTCCCGCGCAACGTGCTCAATGTGCAGTGTCAGCCGTCTCTGCAGGGACGACACCTTCAAGGCCGCGCGCGTCAGATACGGCTTCAGTTCCTCTGAACATGCCATGCGTCGTGCGAGGTGCCCGACAACCAGCGCCGAGTCGCCTCGCACCGTGCATTCCTCTCCTTCCGCTTCGCCTGCATCCCCCAGCAGGTGCAGGCCCGCTAGCAGTCCTTCGTACTCTGCTACGTTGTTGCTGCGCACGGTCGGCAGTGGCAGGACCACTTCTGCCACTTTCACTCCATCGCGGTACACGACTGCCCCCGCCCCGGCAACGGCGAAGGCGGTCCCATTCGCTCTCGCCCCGCCATCGAAATAAACCAGGAGCCTGCTGTCTCCCATTTCCCGGGCCGGTAACGTAGCGCGGGCTGCCGTTGCCTTGCCTGTTGGTGCTTGTGGAGGAGCTGAGTAGAACCTACTCTTCAGGTCAGGGAGTCGCCGTCCTGTGTACAGCTCGAGATCCACTGCCAGTTCGATGAAACTGGTTCCCAGCTCATCGTGCCCTGGGGGGGCCCACTTCGTCTGCTGCAGCCAGTCGGTAAATGCCATCCACATCTCTTGGCCATATTTCCACTTCGTTCCGACGGCGGAAGGTGCAATGGCAGGGACCGTGAGTCTGTGTGGTTCTGATGGCTTCCACCCACGCGGGTAGTCCACGGTCCTGTGATGCCTGGCGGACCTGTCAAGCAGGCCGTCTGCTTCCTGACGTCGAGTTAGGACCTCGACGAAGAAAAGGTGTAGCCGCTTTAGTACACGCAATGTGTGTGTGTGTGTTAGGATTCATGTATGGGTAACCCCTGTTGCGAAGTATGGCCCAGGCCGTTGGCTTCCTCACGTCACAGCTGACGCTCCTTCTTGCTGTCCGGAACTGTAGCCTTGTTTGACAATGGCTCCCCGTGTGTGTGTGTGTGTGTTTAAGTTCAGGGCTTAAAGTGGGTAACGGCTGAATCGAAGTATCTTCGCGACAATGCTGGGCCCTGAGATGGTGTGGTGCCATTTTTTTCTTCTTTTTCCCCTTTTCCACATTTGGACTGACAGTCCAGATGTGGATATAGAAGCTAACCCCCTCGCAGAGTTGCGACGTTCTCCGGCAATTGTACAGACCTTGTAGTCCCACTCGGCTTTGCAGACCAACCTCTGGACATTCTTGGATGGGATCTTCGACTGCATGGAGCCCAGGACCTTGTCCAACTTCTCGGCGGTCTCTTCGTTGTCGACGTTGCACCTCCATTCTCTGCACACGTTGTTCACCGGGATGGCGTATGCTCGTGCCCCGGCGGGTCTGATGAATCGGGCGGACGTGCGCAACATTTTGGAGGTGTTTTTCTTGCTTTTTCGGGGAGGCTGTATCGAAAAACATGTTTTTTCCGCTTCATTTTGTACTGCAAAAATCAGAAGGGTGGTGGTTTCACTCAGGTTTCACTCGTGCGGGAGGGAGTTGTGCGTCCTCTTCTAGTGGGTGATAACACGCGGTCGCAGTTGTGTCCCAAGACAAGCCCGCAGGCACTGCTTTTTTTTGCCACGGGGTACCTCGGGGTACTACCCCCTCAGGTGACACCGCTGTTTTACCTTTAATAACCTTATTCACCTTCAGATAAATTCTGCGTTGGCTGGGACATTGTCGACATGGGCACACCCACTGATACCTTGGTTTGTTACGCATAAAACCCAGTCTCGAGATGCCCGGAACTGTGCCAAACACGTGATTTGGCCTCTTCGAGCTCCACAAACACCTTTAAAACAAGAAGAAATGCCCATTTTTCGAATTTTTGGGTTGTGTGGCCCCCGTGTGGTACCAAAGGGGGGCCATGTGGTACTACCTGGGGTCACCCTCATCCTTGCCAACGTATTTGGCGCGGGCACCCGGTTCTTCCGAAAATCAACGCCGGCAGCGGCAAGACACACAGAAACGGGAAAGAGGGCGGAATCTTGGGAACACAGATGCTTCTTTTCCCAACGCTGGCCCGCGCTCAGTGGAAACCGAGCTGGCGCCGCCCGATCTCGGGAGGAGGAGACTCCGAACTCAGAAAAGAAGAAGAGAGCGTATACACGGTGAACTCCAGCAACTTTTGCTCGAGCTAAAGTCCGGCCTCAAGTGCGGGTGTGACCACACCCGGAAATAGGGTGTGAAATAGGGTGTAAAATAGGGTGTGCACACCCTATTTTACTCAATACTATTGTTTACTCAATTCCACACCCTATTTGCGTGTGGCACACCCGCTTTTGGAGAGTCTGGTTTCACTCGGGCAAAAGCTGCTGGAGTTCACCGTGTAGTGGGGACGACTTGCATCGCCTGGGGTGCGGGGGGTAATCTTAGTTTAGCGTTTTTGGGCAGGACACTGCCTCGGGTATGTTTGCTGCTTGCAAAGTCTTTTTCGAGGAAGTGCGCGGTTATGCTTTATTCTATTCTTTTTCTTGTGTTTTTTTTCTGAATTGTTTCTTGCAGCCTGAACTGACTTCCGGGAAGCTTGAGGCGATTGGAACCTCCAATCGCTGTTGATCAGCAAGGCCGATTCCGAACCTTCCTCGGGTGCGACGCCACGACTTATTGCGACTCAGTTGCGGCCCATTTCGGGCTCAGCGGTGACGCAGTCGTAACTCGACTACTGGTATGACACTCGGGTGATGATTTGACTAGTTGGGCCTCAGGTCGCGACTACAGTTGCGACTCAGTTGTTGGCCCATTCGGGATGCGGCACTCAGTACCTCACGGTACGACAAAAGTTGTGACTCGATCTGACTCGGTTCCTGCTGTGACGCTCGGATGTGCCGATTTGACGCTGTGCCGGGCGTTATTAATTTGGTCTCCAACTGATCGGGTACGACCACATTTAAAACTGGAGGTTCAAAGACAACTAATTCGTGCAAGCGTCGGCAGACCATACGTGGCAGCCAATAAAAAGCATGCGGCGCGAAAGCGCAGCATTCAAAAACTGGAGCTGGATATCACCAGCCTGTCATCATCGTCATCGTCCACATTGAGATCGTCTTCGGACGACTGTCGGGGTATAACTGCAGTTGCTACTCGGCGGTGGTAGCGGACCAGGCAGTGACTCAGTCTCAGAAAATTGAGGTAAAAAAAGCGGGTGCCACTTCCGCTTTTCGGGTGTGGAGCTACACGTTTTGGTTGTAGCACACCCGCTTTTCGGGTATAGAGGGTGTGACTTGAGCACACCCTCTTGGACTCCAACTTCTTCTGAGCTGGAACTCGCCGTGTATGACTAGTTGCGTCCTCGCAGGGCGACGAGAGCGGTGGCTCCGTTGTGTGGCCCATTACGGGTTCAGCAGTGACTCGGTCGCGACTCTGGCTGCAGGAATGACCCTCCCAGGTGTGCCACGGACGTGGACTCCCCAAAGGAAGAGAACGCACAGTGAAAATAGCCTGTCCTCGTCTAAACTCGTCAATACGAGTTTAGACGAGTTTGGCACGAGAATACGAGTCGTGTGGCGAGAATTTGCTCCGAAAACCGAAATACGAGTTTAGACTCGTATGCACAGTATGCCTAGGAAGAACGAGTGCTCTGCCGATCCCCGATAGTCCCCTGTAACCACAAGTTGTCCACGCGGCCGAGCTCGTCTTGGGCGTCGCCCATCGACACACGAGAGCTCGCTCGAAGCTGCAGACTTTCTGATGTCGCCGCAAGGGTCGCGGCGATGGATCTCTTCTCACTTGCAGCGCGACGGGGTTTGTTTGACGGCTGTCGGTTGCTGCTAGCCGCGGGAAACACCGGGAGTTCGGACTCAGCGACGGTGGATAGTGTTGTACGAGGAGTGCGCGTGAGACGCCGCCCTGTGCCACGTCATATCGGGGGCGGGGTGATCAACAGCTTGGCGGCCGTCGGCTGCTGCTGGCCGTGTGCCGCGGGTAACACCGGGAGACTGGAGTTCGGGCTCATCGACGGTGGATGGTGTTGTACGACGAGTGCGCGTGAGACGCCGTGTGCCACGTCATCTGGCGGCCGTCGGTTGCTGCTGGCCGTGAAACGCTGGAATCCTCTTTTTGCCGGGCACGGACGACACCGATCATAATGGCTTGGCGGCTGTCAGTGGCCGTGAACCGCGGGAAACACCGGGAGTTCGGACTCAGCGACGGTGGATAGTGTTGTACGAGGAGTGCGCGTGAGACGCCCTGTGCCACGTCATCTGGCTGGATATCGGGGGCGGGGTGATCAACAGCTTGGCGGCCGTCGGCTGCTGCTGGCCGTGTGCCGCGGGTAACACCGGGAGACTGGAGTTCGGGCTCATCGACGGTGGATGGTGTTGTACGACGAGTGCGCGTGAGGCGCCGTGTGCCACGTCATCTGGCGGCCGTCGGTTGCTGCTGGCCGTGAAACGCTGGAATCCTCTTTTTGCCGGGCACAGACGACACCGATCATAATGGCTTGGCGGCTGTCAGTGGCCGTGAACCGCGGGAAACACCGGGAGTTCGGACTCAGCGACGGTGGATAGTGTTGTACGAGGAGTGTGTGTGAGACGCCCTGTGCCACGTCATCTGGCTAAATATCGGGGGCGGGGTGATCAACGGCTTGGCGGCCGTCGGCTGCTGCTGGCCGTGAGCCGCGGCAGCCCTCTTTTTCCCGGGCACCGACGACGCGCGGGCCACGGGGACCCTGGTCGGGCCTTGGTAGGCGGCGGCGCCGAGGCCAAGAAGGCGGATCGAAATCTACTCGTCAAGTGCACAGGGCCTTGTTTGTCGGCAGTGCGACCATTCATGTCGACGAGTCGGCTACACATTGCCAAGGTCGATGTTCCAGGGTGCGGACATCAAGGTCCTCGGTGGCTCTCGTTGTATTCAGACTCTTGGTCAAAGGGTGCCGGTGAGCACCATTGTAAGTTGTTGGTGTGGTTTCGGACTCTATCGGCGGGCCCCACGCTCGGTCCACAGTATAGTTGAGCGGTTGCCGAAGCTTCTCCAAACAAGGGACAAGTGCTGCATCCAGCGCCGGAGGAACAAACCCTTCTCGTACAGGGCGAGGCGCGGAGATGTCCAGCCTCAGAAGCTGGAGTCAAAGAGGGTGTGTCCGAGTCACACCCGAAAAGCGGGTGTGCTACAACCAAAACGCGTGTAAGTCCTCATCTCTCCTGTGACACCCGCTGTTTTAACTCCAGCTTCAACTCCCCTTCTGGTGTCCACGAAACCGATCGTGGGCCCTTGGGTTAGACTGTTTTCTCCGATCTCATGCCGGGGCGGGGTCCAAATCCCCGACAACAACTGTGGTGATCGCCGTCGCCGGGCCGAAATGGGCGTGCGACGTCCCGTTGAGCCTCAGCAAGGCAACTCCTTAACCACTTCTGGACGAACTACCACTTTAGCGGTAGTTAATTAAAGAAAGCTCGCGGGTGTCAAGTTCACGGGCGAGAGGCCAAAGAATGGTCGAAAGTGGTCGCTGTTTGCTTTATTGGAAAGATCTGACACAGATCTTTGAATTGCGTCCTTCATCGGGCAGAAATCCTGCTCCGAGCTCTCAACGGATACCTGAGATTTGCCTTGGAGGCCCCCCCTTTTCCCAAATTAACCCTTCCCCCCTCCGTCCGTAAGTGGTTAAGGAAATACTCGAGGGGCTGTCTTGTGCTTACTTCGAAGGAGGCTAGAGGGGGAGAAACAATACAACTACAAAGTGGGTCTTTTTTGTTGAACACTTACGCCCGCCACTGAACCCAGCTTTACTTGTGCTTCGTGTGGGCTACAGCACATTTACCTCCTTTGATCTTTTGCAGCTGGCAGCCTCCTCAAGTATTCCTACAAAGCAGGTGCTTTTACAAAAAAACATCAGAAACCCAAACTGGGCGTCGCGTCGCCAGAAGCCCAAAACTCGAAGCCCACCACTCAGGTGCCCATACAACTGCTCCGAAAATGCGGGAAAAGTGGTCGGACGCTCGTTTAGGCTGGAATAATGGCCGCAGAATGCGAAAACAAGGCGAAATCACCCGGGCCGCCGCCCAGCGCCTTGCGAATCGACACGGGCGACCGAGGCGACGACCCGGGAGAGGCCCGCTGCGCCTGCGACGTGTCCTGCGAGACGGGCCTTTCGAAGGTTCCGAGCTCCTCGATCCGGCCTTCGAGCAGCGGGCAGATGCTGCCCTTGGTCAACGACTTCGCGGTCATCGGCGAGCGGTTGCAGAAGATCCTCGGCACGATCCCCCCAGCGCTGCAGGAACAGGAAGTTGCGGAGGAGGACGGGGAGGATGATGCCCTGCTCGCAGTCGATGACTCGGTTATGCTTCGCGAAGACGTCGTACCCGTCGTTGCCGCGCGCGAGGTAGTCGGAGGTCGCCATGCGGTAAAGCTTCGCCGGCTGCAGCGGCTCGTAGACCTGCGTCTGCCGGTTCAAAATGTGCACGGCCACCGTAGAGAACCCGATGGGAAAGAACTCCACTGGTTAGACCGTTTTCTCCTATCTCATGCCGGGGGGGAGGGGGTCAAAATCCCCGACACAACGAGTGTCGTGCTCTACACACGAGCAGAAAGCAGAGGAGCAACACCCCCCTCCCCCTGCCGTCACGTGATCGCCGTCGCCGGGCCGAAATGAGCGTGCGACGTCCCGTTGAGCCGCAGCGTGCTGGGGCCGCCGCCCAGCGCCTTGCGAATCGACTTGGGCGACCGAGGCGACGACCCGGGAGAGGCCCGCTGCGCCTGCGACGTGTCCTGCGAGACGGGCCTTTCGAAGGTTCCGAGCATCTCGATCCGGCCTTCGAGCAGCGGGCAGATGCTGCCCTTGGTCAGCAACTTCGCGGTCATCGGCGAGCGGTTGCGGAAGATCCTCCGCACGATCGACTGGTTCTGGATCAGCGCCTCCCCCCAGCGCTGCAGGAACAGGAAGTTGCGGAGGAGGACGGGGAGGATGATGCCCTGCTCGCAGTCGATGACCCGGTTTTGCTTCGCGAAGACGTCGTACCCGTCGTTGCCGCGCGCGAGGTAGTCGGAGGTCGCCATGCGGTAAAGCTTCGCATGCTGCAGCGGCTCGTAGACTTGCGTTTGCAGGTTCAAAATGTGCACGGCCACTGCAGAGAACCCGATGGTGGGCCCACGGTAGACCCATGGAGAGAACCCATGGGTTAGACCGTTTTCTCCGATCTCATGCCGAGGGGACACAACGAGTGTCGTGCTCTACACACGAGCAGAAAGCAGAGGCAGCAACGCCCCGCCGTCACGTGATCGCCGTCGCTGGGCCGAAATGGGCGTGCGACGTCCCGTTGAGCCGCAGCGTGCTGGGGCCGCCGCCCAGCGCCTTGCGAATCGACTTGGGCGACCGAGGCGACGACCCGGGAGAGGCCCGCTGCGCCTGCGACGTGTCCTGCGAGACGGGCCTTTCGAAGGTTCCGAGCATCTCGATCCGGCCTTCGAGCAGCGGGCAGATGCTGCCCTTGGTCAGCGACTTCGCGGTCACCGGCGAGCGGTTGCGGAAGATCCTCCGCACGATCGACTGGTTCTGGATCAGCGCCTCCCCCCAGCGCTGCAGGAACAGGAAGTTGCGGAGGAGGACGGGGAGGATGATGCCCTGCTCGCAGTCGATGACCCGGTTTTGCTTCGCGAAGACGTCGTACCCGTCGTTGCCGCGCGCGAGGTAGTCGGATGTCGCCATGCGGTAAAGCTTCGCCGGCTGCAGCGGCTCGTAGACCTGCGTCTGCCGGTTCAAAATGTGCACGGCCTTCACCCTCGACCGGGCCGGCTCGTCGGGGTCAAACGTGAACCGCATTCCGGACACCTGCGGGAACCTCCCGTCGAGGCTCGGGAACTTGCTGACGCCGGAGTTGAGGGCGGAGGCGATGTCGTCGCCGGTGAGCGTCATGACGATGATCGGGTCCTCCATCGGGACCACGGACAGCAGGTCTTTCAGCGTGAGGGGTCCCTCGTCCAAGACGCGGTCCGCCCTGAAGCACCCGCCTTGGAGCAGCGCGATGTCGCACTCGACGAAGTGGTAGAACCACCGGATGATGTCCGTCGCCCAGTTCCCGAACGCCGCCTCCTGCGTGCGCACGACCGAGAATCGGACGTCGAACGGCACTTCGGTGTGCCCCACCACCTTGTCAAGTTTTTCGCTGATGTCGGCCTGGGTGTCGGCCACGATCGAGAGCATCGTAGGGTCCGCCGGGTACTGCGCCGTGACTTCAAACTTCCGCACGCTCACGTCGACCGCGTCCGCGGAGTCGTGGCCGTGCAGCAGGCGGACAGCCGGGACGGTGAGGGTCGCGACAGAAAAGTGGCGGAAGTCGCTTCCCGACTTAACCACGTGAAGACTCCCCGCGATGACGTGGTTGTAGTCGTGGTCGTGGCCTCCGAGGATCAGGTCCAGGTCGGGGCAGGACTCGGCGAGGTGTTGGTCGTTCGCCAGGCGCATGTGCGTCAGCGCTATGATCACGTGCACCCCCGTCTCCTTCAGCTGCCGGCACGTCGCGTTCGTCGTCTCGACCATGTCCTTGTACGCGACGGACGCTGGCAGCTGCCCGCAGGCTTCGATCCACTCTTGCTCGACGATGCCGAGAATACCGACCCGCACTCCGTCCCAGTTCACGATTTTTGATGGGACGGTGCCGGCGAGGGGCTTCTCGTTGTCGACGAGGTTCGTCAGGAGCCACGGGAACTCGCACCGCCCGGCGAGCTCGGCGAAGCGCTCGGTGCCGAAGTCGAGGTCGTGGTTCCCTACGCACGCGGCTTCGACCTTCAGCTCGTTGAGGATGGGGACCATGTGCGCGCCTTGCGACACGGTCGCCTCGATCGACGGCGAGAACACGTCGCCCGAAAACAAGACGTGTGCGTTGACCAACGGCCCGGACATGCTCTTCAACGCAGTCGCAAACCGGGCTACCCCGCCAACCGGCTCTGTTTTGAACCCTTCGCAGTGGTACACGTCGTTGAAGTGCACGATTGTCAGACTGCGCGGGCACCTCGACGCCGCCCGAGTGTCCGGGCTGCTCGGCGTCTTGTACGGCTGCCGGGCTGTGCGGCTGTTGTCGAACGTCCGCTTCGAGAGGTCTCCCATAATTTGGGGGTCGAGCGAGTTTTCCAAGCAGCTGGTCTTCTCCCGCAGCGCACGGAGCTCGTCGGCGCAGTCGCGCTCCTTGGTCGGGGGTCTCTGGTACAGCAGCTCCCTTTGCAGGATACTGACCGCCACGCGCAGGTCCGCGAGCTCCTCTTCCTCCGCCTTCCGCCCCAGGCGCTGCCGGATCTTCGTGCTCAAGAACAGCAGCGGGTCCGCCGGCCGCTCGGACAGGACGTCGTCCAGCAGCGAAGTGAACAGCAGGTGCAGCCCGTGCTGCTTCAAGTACGCCTTCTTCGCCGCGTCGTCGTCGTTCGCGACCGGCGCCATCTCCGGCATTTCTTCCCCCCCGTCCGACGACAGCAAGTGTCAGACTAGCACACCCAGGGGTGGTCGGTTCCTTGTATGGTGGTACATTTGCATGGGTTCGAAACTTGGACGTTTCCCGTTTGCATTTAGTTTTTTGCGAATACGAAAACCGCGGAATGTGCCGGGTAAAAAGATGTCGTCGACAGACATGTTTTTGTGGTTGATCGGAATAGGGTAAGTACAAGTGGTTCTGTCGACAAGTCGCCGATAATTTGGGGGTCGAGCGAGTTTTCCAAGCAGCTGGTCTTCTCCCGCAGCGCACGGAGCTCGTCGGTGCAGTCGCGCTCCTTGGTCGGGGGTCTCTGGTACAGCAGCTCCCTTTGCAGGATACTGACCGCCACGCGCAGGTCCGCGAGCTCCTCTTCCTCCGCCTTCCGGTCCAGGCGCTGCCGGATCTTCGTGCTCAAGATTTTTGCGAATACGAAATCGTGTATGGTGCCGGCAGGGCTTACGCTCCGTTTTCGGCCTCAGAGAAAATACGTGTGGTCCACGTGTGGGCGCTTAAGGTTCGAGGGAAAAAAACCTTTCCCCCTATGTGCGGCGGCAGTGATTTATATATGGGTCTGGGGCTCGGGGCCACCCCGAGCGCGAAAAAAAAAAAATTGACTTAATTTTGGGCTGGGGGTTGGGGTAAGGCCGGGTCACTACCAACCGGGATCAGCGGGGGTGAGGGACGAAGCCATGGCGAAGACATGGCGAAGTCACGGCGAAAGCCATGGCGAAGCCATGGGGCAGGAAGAGTATAACGGAGGCGGGGAAAGAGGAGGCAGGAGGGCCAGGGGCGGAGGGCCAAAGGGGGTGGTGGGAGGCGAGACGTTGACTACCAAGTCTAATTAAATTTGGGATCGGAAATTGAACGTTGACTACCAATTCTAATTAAATTTGGATTCAAAATCGAACGTTGATTACCAATTCTAATTAAATTTGGGATCCGAAATTGGACGTTGACTACCAATTCTAATTAAATTTGGAATCAAAATTGAACGTTGACTACCAACTCTAATTAAGTTTGGGATCGGAAGTTGGACGTTGACTACCAATTCTAATTAAGTTTGAATTCAAAATCGAACGTTGATTACCAATTCTAATTAAATTTGGGATCCGAAATTGGACGTTGACTACCAATTCTAATTAAATTTGGAATCAAAATTGAACGTTGACTACCAACTCTAATTAAGTTTGGGATTGGAAGTTGGACGTTGACTACCAATTCTAATTAAGTTTGGATTCAAAATCGAACGTTGATTACCAATTCTAATTAAATTTGGGATCCGAAATTGGACGTTGACTACCAATTCTAATTAAATTTGGGATCGGAAATTGGACGTTGACTACCAATTCTAATTAAATTTGAGATCGGAAATTGGACGTTGACTACCAATTCTAATTAAATTTGGATTCAAAATCGAACGTTGACTACCAATTCTAATTAAATTTGGATTCAAAATTGAACGTTGACTACCAATTCTAATTAAATTTGAGATCGGAAATTGGACGTTGACTACCAATTCTAATTAAATTTGGATTCAAAATCGAACGTTGACTACCAATTCTAATTAAATTTGGATTCAAAATTGAACGTTGACTACCAATTCTAATTAAATTTGGATTCAAAATCGAACGTTGACTACCAATTCTAATTAAATTTGGATTCAAAATTGAACGTTGACTACCAATTCTAATTAAATTTGAGATCGGAAATTGGACGTTGACTACCAATTCTAATTAAATTTGAGATCGGAAATTGAACGTTGACTACCAATTCTAATTAAATTTGGATTCAAAATTGAACGTTGACTACCAATTCTAATTAAATTTGAGATCGGAAATTGGACGTTGACTACCAATTCTAATTAAATTTGGATTCAAAATTGAACGTTGACTACCAATTCTAATTAAATTTGAGATCGGAAATCGAACGTTGACTACCAATTCTAATTAAATTTGGGTTCAAAATCGAACGTTGACTACCAATTCTAATTAAATTTGGATTCAAAATTGAACGTTGACTACCAATTCTAATTAAATTTGGATTCAAAATTGGACGTTGACTACCAATTCTAATTAAATTTGGATCCGACAATAGACGTTGACTACCACTTCTAATTAAATTTGGGATCCGACATTAGACGTTGACTACCAATTCTAATTAAATTTGAGATCGGAAATTGGACGTTGACTACCAATTCTAATTAAATTTGAGATCGGAAATCGAACGTTGACTACCAATTCTAATTAAATTTGGATTCAAAATTGAACGTTGACTACCAATTCTAATTAAATTTGAGATCGGAAATTGGACGTTGACTACCAATTCTAATTAAATTTGGATCCGACAATAGACGTTGACTACCACTTCTAATTAAATTTGGGATCCGACATTAGACGTTGACTACCAATTCTAATTAAATTTGAGATCGGAAATTGGACGTTGACTACCAATTCTAATTAAATTTGGGATTCGAAATCGGACGTTGACTACCAATTCTAATTAAATTTGGATTCAAAATTGAACGTTGACTACCAATTCTAATTAAATTTGGAGATCGGAAATTGGACGTTGACTACCAATTCTAATTAAATTTGGGATCAAAATTGAACGTTGACTACCAATTCTAATTAAATTTGGATTCAAAATTGAACGTTGACTACCAATTCTAATTAAATTTGGATTCAAAATCGAACGTTGACTACCAATTCTAATTAAATTTGGATTCAAAATTGAACGTTGACTACCAATTCTAATTAAATTTGGATTCAAAATTGAACGTTGCTGAGCCAATTCACCTAGCCCCCCTGAAAATGACTTTAGCTCGATTACGCGTCGATTACACTCGATTACACTCTGGGCACACCCTGAGAAAGGCGATTCACGGCTGGCGACTAGGGGAGCTCGAGAAGAGGCGCACAAACTTCGGAGGGGTACGGGCGGGTGTCGACTACACCGCGACGAATGCCTACGGGCTGAAGGCGTCGACAACGCTGACGGCCGCGCGGGACGTTGCCGAGGTCGTAGCAGGGTCGGTGATGACGGAATCACATGCTGCCAAGCTGTGGGGAGGTGACGGGCTGTGCAGACGCTGTGACGAGGCGACGGAAGAAACTCTGGGCCACATTTGGTGGCAGTGCCGGGCGTATGAACGAATCCGAATGCAACAGCAGTATGCCGAAATTGTTGACGCAGATCGCTCGACTTGGCCTCCGTGCCTGCAAGAACACGGGATTCTGCCGAAGGGAAGTCGGATCAACATCGAAGTGCTGCACACATTCATGGCGGAAGTCATGCAAGAGAGACGACGGCTGGAGAGAGAAGGAAGAGACCGGGCAGTCGGCCACCCCTGGAGACAACTGCACCCTGACGACTGCCCCCCGCGCCGGCTGAATTTCGAAGCGATCGCTGGACCGGGGACCTTCACGGCGGTAGCAGGAGAGAGGTGGTTCCGGGCGCTGCAGTATTGGCTGGATGGGATGTGCTGGTCGGTAGCGGGTGACGTCTCGACGGCAGAGCTCGCAGTAGACTTCGAAGTGTACACCGGGCTCGATCTACCGGGCAGTTTAGTGGCGACGACAGGTGGGACGCCGCTGTGTATCCGTGCGAGAATGTTGGCGCGGATGCTGAAAACGATCGGGGAAGCGCTTGAGCGGAAAGGGGTGGGGCCGCTTCTGCCGGGTAGAAAGCTGGAGAAGATAGGTTCATTGAGAACGGTAGGGGCCCCCCCATGCCTCACGGGCTACGAGATGAGGCCAATTTTCCGCGGCGGCGAGGAGACGATGGGAATCTTGGAGACGCAGCTGAAGGCGAGCCGGCATGCGTTCACCGGCGAGGCGTGGGGGATGGACCTTTTCCCGACGTACGGAAGAGAAAGGGCGGAGCGTGCGGCGAGATGGGCGGCCTTCGATGACACTACGGAGAAGAGGAAAGGGAAGAAGTCGGCTGTCGTCGGAGGGGATCCGTGGCTCGTGCCGGAAGGGATTCCCCGACACGAGAAGTGGGGTGAGCGGGTGTGCCCCGGGCACCAAAAGGTGAAGTGCGACGTGTGTAAGCGCCGGGGCAAGTCGGTGGCGTGGTGCTGCCAGGCCCATCACAGGGAGGGTGATGGCCTAGCCGTAAAAATGTGTGCCGAGCACCGGATGACGCAGTGCGCCACGTGTAAGACGACAGCGGAGTGCTGTCGCAACCATCACCACCGATGCCTCGATCATGGCATGCCGACGTGCGACGGCTGTAAGAAACACGCCGACCTGAGGAGTAGGAGACCCGGGCACTGCTGCAGGAAAGGGCACCACCGGGCGGCCGTGGCGAGAGGTGAAGAAACAACGGCGAAGAAGAGGAAGGCGGAGCCGGAGGGTCCCGCGCCAGCGCCGAGACAGGCGAAACGTGAGAACGTGGTGCTCGTTCTGCCGGAAGCAGAGGAAGACGAGCGAGAACCCGCAACATCAACGCCGACATCAGCAGCGAAGGTCGGGAAGACGGCGCCAACGCCAGCGAAGAAGCGGCAATCGGACTCCGCGGCGGAGCCGGTACCGAAAAGACGCAAAGGACGCGTCGATGCGCCACGACCATCGCCCAGGCGCTGGGAAGAAGCAGAAATCGACGCGCAACCGATGAACCTCGACGAGCAATCGAAGAAGAAGCGAAGCACCAAACGCGCGCCTGAGCGCGACGATCAAGACGAGCTAAAGAGGCGAAAGCATGACACATCACGTGCGAAGAGATAACCGCGCCGTCGGCGATGCAGATTATCGCCACAGATTCTTTGCATTCTAATCCAAACGATTACACTCGATTACGCTCGATTACGCTCGATTACACTCGATCAACTTTTGGGTGAATTGGGGGGGTACTGCAGTAATTGATTAACGGCGTAACACTCAGGCAATCTTGATTGGTCGGTTCAACGTACCCACTAACGCACCTTCTTCCGGGGCTAAAAAGGTGCTGATGACAGGATATTGAAATCGGAATAAAAACAAGAATATTAGTCTGAAAAAATGCCCGAGACAGGCCGTGCAGCTGGAGACCAGGAAGTTCGGGCTGACTTGCGGAAGCAGGTTGTCGAGTGCATACGGGCTCGGGTACCAGTATCTCGCATTAGCTCGCATATATTCAATTTAGCGCAGCTAGTACTTGGGCCTTTCGGCATTCCGTGCGGGCCAGTTCCAGGCGATAGGGCTGTTCGCCGAGCGCTTGGTAGGCACCTTGTCCTCGGTGACATGGAGTTTCTGCTCCGGCTTGGGGGTGGTGACTTCGTCATTGCCGGGGATGCAGGAGAGCTTCCGGGGAGCAAGGATATCCTCTGCCTGACGTTCTCGTACCTGGACA
The DNA here is from genome assembly GCA_030068145.1 of Diplonema papillatum. Lineage (NCBI taxonomy): Eukaryota > Euglenozoa > Diplonemea > Diplonemida > Diplonemidae > Diplonema > Diplonema papillatum. Next base: position 272,225 of record JAPJBO010000191.1, on the reverse strand, counting down.
CGATGGAGCAGAGGTGGAGGACGCGGCTTGTGCTTGCAGCACTTGTGCGGCAGAAGGATCCAGCAACGACGACGAAGTATCTCCAGTACGTGCTGGACTACTTTCAGAAGCTGCAAGAGTCGCTCCTTGCCTTGGGGTTCGATCTCCCTGGCGATGCACTGCTCCCAAGGATGAAGAAGGTTGTTACAGACAGAGGCCTCTTCACGACGGCTAGTGAGTTGTACGCCTGTGGGGCCGTCGACGAGGTCATCATGGAGCCCGTGCATCGCCTGCACCTTGCTGACAAAGCCGTCCAAAAATGTCTGGCGACCGACCTTCCTTTGCGATCACTCATTCCATTGGCGTATGATTTCATCGCAGGAAACGATGCCTTCCACCACTGGCTGGAAGAAAACGCTGGCGTGAGCCCAGCAGGCGTGTTTTGGGCACCAGTCAAAGCCGGTCGGTTTTCAACACTGACGGCCGGAGCTTACAGCCTTTCAGAAGAGATTCGGGGAAAACCTCTTGCCGAGTGGGCGCGGCTTTATCTTTCCACGCGGCAAGTCCTGCTGTACGCGTCCAGCCCAATAGCAAAGAAGCGTGTGCCAAACCGGTTCCTCAAGCTGTATGAGGCCCTCGTGGGCACGTCGTTCCTTCCGAAGCTCCGCGTCCTCCGCTTGCTGTTCACGTCGCTCTGCTATCCTCTGACGCACTTGCTTTGGCATCTTGACCAGCTCGGCACCGTCAAGGAGGCGTGGTGCAGCATCCTGTGTTGCCTCTGCAAGAATGTGGGTGACCACGATCTTCAGAAATTGGTCGTGCAGGGCAAGAAGGACTGGTTCGGATGCGTCGTCCCGTTGCAGATCCGAGTGGTGGAAACCGCATCCAAGTCGAAGCTGAAGTTCGGTGTTGTGGAACTCGAAGATGTTTTCCTTGTCGAGGACAAGCCTGGTGCAAAGCTATCTGGATACGCAGCAGCTTTAAAAGACGCCCTCGCTCCCCATCGACAGTCCGACATACCCCAAGAAATTGAGTGTACTGCAGTCTCCGAGGAAGCCGAAGTTCTGGTTGGGCACGTAATGAAATACGTGCGGCATTTCAAGCGCCTAGAATTCGACAAGTACATCAACATGTCGAATGCAGCCAACGCACCCCCGAACTGCAATCCGAATTTAACGGAAACCCCTGTAGGTGTGGTGAAGCAGACTGTTGAAGACTGCAAGAACCAGACTGTCACCGATGAGGTACTCAGGGGTATAGCTGTTATTCGAGGAGGAAACGAACCTGAGATCAGCGAGTGGCTGCTTCGGGACTGCGCCGTTTCGACTCTTTGTGATACGGTGTACCGTTCATGGGAAAACTGCATTGAAAGGTCCCACCGCCTGGCAGACGAGTTCGAAGCACACACCCAGCGAAAACAGAATCTTGCTGATGAAAGCCAGCGCAAGCGCGATGCAAGGGAAGAGATCGCGAAGACACGCTTGGAGGCAATCGAGCAGTTGACCCCGAAGGAGATTGCTGAAAACGGCACTCGCGCATGCGTATTGAGTCAAAGCATGAAGCGACGCCTTCCCAAAAAGGGCAAAATGAGCGACCTTCTCGAAGCCATCATCGCCTTCGACAAGTCCGACTTCAAGCTGCCGACTACCTACGGCAAGGTCGGGCGAAAGCGTCCGGAGAAGCCCGGGGGAAAGCACTCTGTGAAACGTCGGAAAAAGAACCCTACGGTTAAGGCTGGGAAATCATCGAACAAGTCAGGCAGTAGTACCTCGTCCAATGGGTCCGACAATTCCGACGAGTCCGACAATTCTGACGAGTCCGACGAGTCCGACAGCGCCGACGATTCGTCAAGCGCTGACTCCTGATTAACCATGGGTCACTTTAGCTTCTCGTTCCTCTGCTCAAGTAATTTTGTTTGCGGTCAGCAGGCTCATTTTCATTCAGACGACGTCCTCATTCTTGCTGCTCTTACATAAACCATCTGGCCTGTACGGACTCTACGAAAACGCATGCCGTCATATGTTTGTCCCATCTCTCTTGCGTTCTTGTCGTTCTCTATCAGTGGCTGTCGTGCATTCGATGCCTTGTCTCGAATGTTGTGTGCGTTCAAGCGTGTGATCTGGTTGTGCTTCGCTTCGTGCTGCATTGATAATCTTTCATTGTGAACTTTATTGCAGGGGGTTTGAATTCTAAGATGCCGCGCGAGAATGAGATCAGCTTCACCATGAAGGTGATTTGGGGGGAGCGCACAAAAAAGCTCCTTACCAAAAAGGACCGAACAGCGGCCGCAGAGGCCGTTTTGTACGTTGAGCAGGGGGGTGACGACCTTGCGCAGTACGTCAAAAAGGCACGAGACGCAGCGGTGCCGATCGCGCGAAGGGAGGGCTTTACTGTCTCCCTAGCCCCCACCGCCGTTCGGTACACGCTGCCGAAATCCGCCGCGCGCCTCGACGACGATGACACCGGCATCCGCGAGGTCGTTGGGCCGGCGGACTTGTTCGCAGCAGCCAGAGCGGACGCACGACAGCTTATTGTCGTGCTGGACGCAACCGAGAAGCGGGCGGCAGGCAAGCAAGCGAACACAGCGGCCCAGCTAGCCGCTAAGTTAACCGGCGCCGACCTGCAACCGGCCTTCAAGGTCGGTAAAGGCATCTCGCCCACCGTATCTTGCGTGGGATGCTCAAAGGTGGTGTTCGTCGCCAAGGAGGGGGACAAGGACAAGCTCAGGCTAGCCCCCTACGAAGCCCACATAAGCGGCTGTGAAAAGGGCGCCGCTCTGCTGGAGAAGACCGCGGTGGCTGCGGTCGAGAAGAAGCGAGGGTCTCATTTGCAAGACTCTCGAGTTGGGGCTCAAGCGCGACGAGAGGAAGAAAGGCGAGCCGCTGCCGCGAAAGAGGATCTGTCCAGCTACAGATCTCTTTTCGACATCTGGAAGAAGCCGAAGCCGACGAAGCCTGCAGGCACGAGCACAGCCGAAGACAGGGCCTCGGAGCTACCGGATGCTGACCCGCCGGGGGAGCTACCGGATGCTGACCCGCCGGTGGAGCTACCGGATGCTGACCCGCCGGTGGAGCAACCGGATGCTGACCAGCCGGTGGAGCTACCGGATGCTGACCCGCCAGGGACTGTCCTGGTGAAGAGGAAGGCAGAGGAGTGCCAAGAGCCGAGGAAGAAGCTCGTCTTTCTGCTGTAGTGCTGCAACGCAAGGTGCGGATTTCGTGTGCTTTCGAGCGGCCTAGCGCTTCTTCTTTTTTCATCATCGTTCATCATCCCGTCTTGCTAGGCTGCTCACAGTCGCTCGAAGATCTTTGTCCCTTTTCGCCACCAACTCGCCTGCAGTCCCCGAAAGCTTCCGGTCTCATATGCACATCGCCCACTTGCCTGCGGTTTCCGTCCCTCGTATGCTTATGCTTGGCACTTCTGGGGCCAGACAGTGGTCAACATGGTCGCCCATGGGCCAGTCAGGGGTCCACCAGTGGTCGAACCCAAAATACTAGTGTCAATCTCGATCACACTCTACAACGCTCTACTACACTCTACTACACTCTATTACGCTCGATTACGCTCGATTACACTCGATTACGCTCGATTACGCTCGATTACACTCGATCAGGGGGTAGGTGAATTGGCTCAGCGTTGACTACCAATTCTAATTAAATTTGGATTCAAAATTGGACGTTGACTACCAATTCTAATTAAATTTGGATCCGACAATAGACGTTGACTACCACTTCTAATTAAATTTGGGATCCGACATTAGACGTTGACTACCAATTCTAATTAAATTCAGAATCGGAAGTTGGACGTTGACTACCAATTCTAATTAAATTTGGGATCCGAATTTGGACGTTGACTACCACTTCTAATTAAATTTTGGATACGACATCAGACGTTGACTACGGATTGTAATTAATTTTGGAATCCGAAACTGGACGTTGACTACCAATTGTAATTAAATTCGGGATCCGAAACTGGACGTTGCCTAGCAATTCTAATTAAATTTTGGATTTGGCATCAGACGTTGACTACCAAGTCTAATTGGTTGTGGATCCGAACCTAGACGTTGACTACCAATTTTAATTAAATTTGGAGCCAAACCTGAACGTTGACTACCAATTCTATTTAAATTTGGAATCGGAAATTGGACGTTGACTACCAATTCTAATTAAATTCAGGATCGGAAATTGGACGTTGAGTACCGATTCTAATTAGATTTGGGGTTCGGCATCAGACGTTGACTACCGGTTCTAACTGAATTTGGATTCAATACTAGGAGTTGACCGGCGCGGAAATTCTTCGCTGTACCGTACCGTGCGCTGGGGGGCGCTGCCCCCCAGACCCCCCCTGTCTTACAAATTAGCTTAACCATTTCGTCTGATTCTTGTTCCAACACTGGGTTGGGCTGGGCTGCCCTGGTAGTGCTTTCCTCGAAACTACCAATTCTAATTAATTTTGGATCCACCACAGGACCCCGAGGGCGAAAAGGACTTTTCTGCAGAGGAGGAAAAGCTATATAAATCCCTGTGCGGCGGACAAAAAAAAAAAAAAATACCGGCAGCCCCGCTGTACCAACATGGCTTGTACAGTGTCCCGCGCTCCCAAAAAAAAAAAAAAAAAAAAAAGCCTCACTACCGGACTTGGCGACACCTAGCTGTGCGGCCTTGGCGACTTGTGAGCCTAGACTCCCCTGCATGTGGACCAACCTGAGGCGGGGGAAAAATTAAACCAAAATCCACACGTGGTACCTGTGGATCCACACGTGGAAGCACACGTGGGGAAATAAATTCCGAAATCTCGAGGGACTGCCTTGTGCTCATTTCGAAGGAGGCTAGAGGGGAAGAAAACAATACAACTACAACTGTGTTTCGTGTGAGCTACAGCCTATTTACCTCCTTTGGTCTATCGCAACTGACAGTCTCCTCAAGCATTTCCTACAAAGCAGGTGTTTATACAAAAAGGATTAACGTGTGGAAATCGACACGTTCCACACGTGGAGCGTAAGCCCTGTGTGCCGGTTAAAAAGACGTAGACGGCGTGGTAGTCGGTCAGAAGTGATCTGGGGGGTCGAGCGAGTTTTCCAAGCAGCTGGTCTTCTCCCGCAGCGCGCGCAGCTCGTCGGCGCAGTCGCGCTCCTTGGCCGGGGGTTTGGTACAGGGGCTCCCTTTGCAGGATACTACAAGCGCTTGCCTCTGTTTGCTCCCTCTTCGCTCGCACCCGCGTATGGTACAAGCGGGTGGGGGGTTCCCCTCAAACGACAGAGAAGCTCAAGCTCTTCCAACCACTTCCTGCGCTTTCGCCCAGGTCTTCCCGTGGCTGCTGGTGTTCTGGAAAGGAAACGGCGGGCACTCTCGGACTGGATATCGTCCATCGGTAGTGGGGGCGCACCGGCTGTGCAGTGGCTCGGTAGCTAGCGAGAGTGCAGCGGCTCCAGCGCCTCAATGAACGAGAATAAGATGAAGAAATAACTTCGCTCCCTGGGGGGAAGCCCGAGCGCAGTGGCGAATCGCAAACTGCAAACCCAACAGATGCTTGGAGTCAACTCGGTCAAGTGCGGCTCCTGCGCGACTCGGGTGTTGTAACAATCGGTTACAAGATCCAGACTGTACGACAACCCGAAACTCTGGGCGGCTGGAATTCAACCAGCGATATCTTGTTGGCGCGGGAAATCACAACCCAAATCATCAACAGGGACTTGTGATCCTTTCTCTATGAGCGTGGTAAGCGGTCGGTCGAAACTCTGGGCGGCTGGAATTCAACCAGCAATATCTTGTTGGCGCGGGAAATCACAACCCAAATCATCAACAGGGACTTGTGAGCCTTTATGTATGAGCGGTCGGTCGAAACTCTGGGCGGCTGGAATTCAACCAGCAATATCTTGTTGGCGCGGGGAATCACAACCCAAATCATCAACCGGGACTTGTGATCCTTTTGGGAGAGTGAGAGAGTTTCCGGTCGCCTCACTACAACGCCGTACTTCTAAGGCGGGCATAGGTCGTTCCGTCTGCGGGCCGCTGCCCCGTTACCGAGGGTGACGGCGTCGGTGTTGGCACCATCGGGGCCGATCTGGCTGGTGGGCGAGCCCGTTTCGCGGGGGAGCACCGTCTTGACGCGTCGTGGGCTCTCTTCTTCTTGGCAGTTGCACGGCCTATGGCTTTATGTATGAGCGTGGTGAGCGGTCGGTTTCCGTGTCGGCGGTCCTCGCCGAGCTGGTTGCCGGCAGTAAAGTGAGTTGCTTCGTATGCTGCTGCCAGCTCGCAGCATACAGTGGTGGGGTTGGCTTCGGCACACTTGGGATGGCAGCAGCAAACCCGTGCATATGGTGGGGCTGATGTTACGGCTGCGCGCTAGCGCAGGAGCATCCTACCGGCTCAGCTGGGGCCTCCCCGACAGCCGCTTCTCGGCGCGCCGCTCGACAGAAAAAAAAGGGGAGGTTCTAGTGACGGGCTCGTGTGCACTAACTCCCGTCGCGCAGCTGGCATAGCGCGGCCCCTTCGTCGACCCACCCGATGAATCCCGCCGACTCCCAGTCCTAATGCAAACACCAGCTGGATGCTGCGGTTAGGAACAGAGGGTCGGTAGCTCCTTGACCCCCCAGCCCGCCTATACAGTAATGGGCTGCGTACACGGAAGCTGCAGCGAGGTTCCGAAGGTGCGCGAAGAAGCACAACACAGCACTTCTCAGACTACACCACGTCGTCGATCACGTCTTCCCACTTCTTGTGCACGTTGACGGCCCGCTGGAGGAGGTTGTCTTGGACCCAAAACTGCGCAGAGTTGAAGCAGCCAGGGCCCACCAGCATCACGAATGCGAGGAAGATAACGGGGTGGCCTTCGAAGACGGCGCAGAAGGTAGTCACGACGGGGAGGAGCATGGTGCGGAAGGCGAAGAGGATGCCGGCGCAGACGCAGCGGGCCGCGGAGACGGACAAGGCGAAGAGGACGGTTTGCGAGACGAACGCGGAGAAGGACGGGTAGACCCCCGTGGAGGCGGTCCGCACGCACCCGCAGCGAAAGAGAAGCGTTTCGAGCCGCCGGAGGAGGGCGAAGGTGAGAAACGTGCCCAGCGTCGTGTCGAGCACGAAGGTCACCAGGTACCACCCGCACTCGTACCGCTTGTCCGTCATCGCGCCGATGGTTATCGCGACCGTCATGCCGACCATGTGGCCGCACAGCGCGCCGACGCCTTGCTTTGCCGTGTCCATAACGAACACCTCCGCCGTCCTACCCCCTTCTCGCGCATTCTTATACACGAGCAGACTCCCCGCTACGACGAGCAAGACCAGCTGCGCTGTCATTGCCGGTCTCCCGCTCAGCAACCGACACGTATCGACATCCTCCTGCACGGTAGCCATCCTGTGCAGAAGGCTTCAACCGACGGAACAGCGGCGTACTACCCTACGGCTTTCGAACAAGGCTTGTACAGAGGGCAGCCTGGCTTATACAGAGGGGCAGCCTGAGAAAGCACCGTCCGAGCTGGCTTGCCAAATCCGACGTGACAACCTATCCTTTCCAACACTTGCGTTCTTGCGGGATAGCGAGTGGTCGGTCGGAATTATTTGCTCTCGGCCCAGTAATATGGACGACGGGGACCGGCACGCACAGTGGAAGCTCCCCGCCAAAGGCAGACCGACGACGATGAATTCGTGCGCCAGCACGCTGAAAGGATTTGGAAGGGCAGCGGACGACCGCGGTTGAGGTGGGGCTGAGCGAGGTGGTACGTTACTACAACGTAGTCCGCGCCCCCGCCAGCGAGCAGCAAGGTCAACGCAGGAGGTCGCCGCAAAGCCGTCGAAACCAGCCTGCGTTCAACAGAAGACAAGGAGGCCAACTCAGCACCGATTTGCGATCCCGGAGGGGAGGCCGTAGTAGACCGTGCGCGAACACGACCAACCAACAAGACCACAGCCGGCCCCACGTTCCTATGCAGGGTTGTGTAGCCGTAAAGATGCAAAAAGCTGGGCACCGAGCAGGGTTCGTGAGCGCCTTTCGGGGAATGCCTTCCTCGACTTCTTGACAACTCTTTCAAAAGACAATCCGAAGGAGCGCGACCGAGACAGTTAAGAATCGAGCCCTGTCCCAGAGGGACAATCGATTCTCAAGCTACCTCGGCTAGCCCAGCCACATGCCGCCGCGCCGTTTCGGTTTCTTTTTCAATAAGCACCTGCGTTGGAGGAAATACTCGTGGAGGCCGCCGGTTGTGAACCGGGCGGAAGCAACGAGGAAGCGAGCAGTGTCCGACTCCGATCCTGACGGCGAACTGGTCCCTGCGCTACCAGCAGCGACTGCAACCGCCCTGTGCCGCCCGCGACTACAACGCGGCAACAGCGACACTACCCTCTTCGGTCTTGGCGCGGTCTTAGCTACGGTCGTAGATAGCGTTCTTCCCGCGGTCGAATACTTCGCGCATCCCCACACGCGGTCAGAGCTGCAGATCCACCACCTCGAGTTTGCTACTGTGTCGGTTGCGTCCCCCTGTGGTTCCATGACAGATTCGACTTCACCGTCTCAGTCTCGGTTGACAACAGCATAGTGCTGGGCAGCCTGATACAAGGGCGGAGGAAGGCTAAGAAGCTTCTTCTCCCAGTTCACGCCTTTCTGGGAGCGTCTAGCTAGGTCCAGAGGCAATGCGTGGTTCGAAAGACTAGGAGGACAACCTCTCTGACCTTCCCGCCGGCTCAACCATGCCTGGGCGGATATTTCATTTAAGGGTCTACAGCCTAAGAGAAGCCACCTGGTCTAGACGAAAATATCGGGGAGTTTCGGGGAATTTCGGGGAGTTTCGGGGAAGTTCGGGGAGTTTCGGGGAATTTCGGGGTATTTCCTTTGTGGCGACCACTTTCCCTGCAGCCGGCCTTGGCGAAGGCGGGGAGGGGGCTACGCTATTCTGGCCCTACCTTGCAGCGGTCCCGTGTTTGGCTATGCCCCGAAGACGAAGATAGAGGCTGAGAAGGAAGGACAGACTGGGAGGTACAGGTTGACACGGTCTGACACCGACAGGATCCGCGGCAAGGGGAGCAGGAACCGTTCCACCAGAGGTCGTGCGGTCAACCATCGGCCCAAAGCGCCACAAGGGAAGCGGCGGATGCCGGCGCCAACACCGCCATCGAGAACGCCGCAGAAGGCGACGACACTAGGACAGCCGCTGGCAACGAAGCGGCGGCGTAAGGACTCGCCATTATCGAAGACAGAGACGTGCACTCCGCGGCGGGCAGAGGTGCAAGATAAAGTGCCAGTGACGAAGAGAGGTAGCACGAAGAGGTCACGAAAGAGAGCAGATGCACATTCTCACCACAGGCTCTTTGCTAACCCTAACCACCAGGAGGGGCAGTTACGGTCGAAGACGGCAATTCGGGCGAGGAGTATGATAACCAAAATGAGAGGCACGATGGCCATCCTGAAAGCAGGGTTGCAGGATGATTTGGCCGAGGATAAGGTTGCTATGGCGACTGGACAGAGAGATAACGCAAGATAGAAAGTCCTCCTTATGGGGTGGTCACGCCTTCGCAGTCCCAGGGCCTCCACCCACCTGCATATGGTCGTCGACTGACCTTTCCCGAGACGAGTTGGAATGCGGGTACCATCTTTCCGGAGATTTCCGGTTCCTCCCGTACTCTACAAATCTTCACATAAGTGAACGTGGACTCCGAAGTCGAAACTCCTTTCAACCGGATGCACGAATTCAGAATTCCGGGATGGGTTGACTCACTGTTTCCGATACGGCTTCCAATCATCGAAGGCTAAACTCGGGTGCAGGAGCGGTGCTCGTCGTTCGGGACCAGATGGGGGACGACTGGGTCTGCCCGGTTTACACGTGACTGCTGCAGCGTGGTCAGAAGTGGGAAGGTCATCGGGAGATGGCGGGCGCGAATACTTCTTGCCCAAACCAAAACCCAAGAGGGAATTGAAGAATTTGACATAAGAATGGCAACCTCGTGGTACCGAAGGTTGCAACCGCAACCAGAAGAGTCAGATGATGGTTGAATCTGCGCTCATGCACAAGACGCGTCCTGCTCCAGACTCCCTGGGCAGGTCCTGCAGGTTTTCCAGCAACTGCTGGTTCGCCTTGAGGCCCTCCGAATGCGCAGGCTGCAGGGTGTGCCTCAACAACTGCCTAGGAGTCCAAGCTACAGTTGGTAGATGCATCCGAGTTCTCTCGCACAGTGTTAAGAAACGCCCTGCGAGCTGTCGAGGTGGCCAATCGGAGGAGGAACACGGACGGCTCAAGAGAGCCGCGTCCGAATCACACGCCCATCCACCCACCCGTCTACACCTGTTCATCCATCCACCGCCTGCCCACCCCCATCCACCCATCTGTCCACTCAACTACCAACCTGTACACCTGCCCACCCACCGGCAGCCCCACTTTTTTCCACAAAAATCGGGCTGAGTATCGGGGAGTTTCGGGGAGTTTCGGGGAAGTGTCGGGGAGTTTCGGGGAACCTACCAGGAGCCCGGACCAGGTGGAGAAGGGACGTACCGAAGGCACGGCGAAAGGCTTCGTGTGGTACCCATTAGCATGCCGATGACCTTTTCCGAGTTTAGTCGAAGCACGATGGAAGAAGCGTGCATGTGCGGGTGGGTGCAAGTGCTCAAGCAAAACATCTGTTTTAGCACGGCATTTTTCGAGACTGGAGGTCCTATGAACATGCAATGTGAATAGCCTCTATTCGAGCCAACCCGGCTTTTCTAAGTGGCGAAAAGTGTATTGTTTTTGGACTAGATACTAGTGCGGAGATAGCTTTTTCCTTCCCTGCCAAAAGGCAAGGGGGTGGCAGAGTGAGCGGGCGTCGGCCTTCAGGCCGGTAGGCCCGGGTTCGGACCCCGCCCATCACACTTTTTCGGTCGAAGATTGTTTTCGAGGTTTGTTGCGTTTCGGGGTCTAATGTGCCCGAAATTTGCGTTTTTCGCGGAGTTTCTCAGTATCTCGCGGTATTTGGGCACCACGGGAAACGGAGTCGGGGGCCGGGTACTGGCGCTAAACTTGCTACCACACGTCGAACTCAGCATCACCAGAACCCGAACTTTGCTTCGCCCGCACTTTGCTTTGCTTCACCAGAACTTAGCTTCGCCCGAACTCAGCTGCGCCCGAACTTTGCTTCGCCCGAACTTTGGTTCACCAGAAATTTGCATCACCCAACTTGGCATCGCCCGAACTTAGCTGCGCACGAACTTTACTGTTCCCGAACTTTAACAGCTGCCTCCAGTCTCGCCCCGCACCGGCCTTTAGCCGAGCGCACGTACTTTTGTTGCTTGTGCGCACTGGCCGGGGTTTAATACGGTATTGAGACTTCCCTCGTCGGGTGCCAAAGAAGTGGTTGTTGTACGGCTTTTCTTTTTGGACAAAAAAAACCACGTCTATAGCTAGCCCCTGTCCATGTCAGGGGTTGTTCGTCAGTGCTTGAAAATGCGCGGCATCCGTCGCCACCAGGCGAGTCTGGACAAGTTAGCCATGCTGTCTGGTGCACCCAATCGTCACCTGAATAAGCCTCGCCACCGAAGGGACGACGACCCTGAATCGAATAGATAGAAATTCTTCTCTTTTCTGTTTTTTTCTGCAGAAGTGGTCATGGGCACTACTGCTAGCCATGCCTGGCACTGGCAGAATTCACCTGCTTCAAACGTAGTACCTTGCCGACTACTCGTTTGTGTCTACAGTGCAAGTACAAGCGACACCTCGTCGGAAATTTTTGTGGGCCCGGGTATTGTGACCATTTCACCTTAGAGCATCTCACCACCCGGCCCCCAAGGCAACTGCCCCCTTCACCCGTCCATCCGCCGATTTTGGCCGATTCTTACAAAGTCGCTGGGGGAAGCTGTCGAGCCGTGTTCAACAAGAATTGTCGACAGAAAGCGTCGTGCTGACATGCGCGCGAGAGCGTGAAAACAGGGAGTGAGGCCGACCGCACAAACGACCGCAAAACCACTCCCGCAATCCGGAGTGGAGTCCGGGGTGTATACTTGATCGAGGATCTTACTCGAGCCTGTTTTGAATGCACAATCCCCATTCTCCCCCGGAGGCAGCCGGTACTTTCCTGAACATTAAACTGAATATTTCGCCCCGTCTTCTTTCCTGCTACAACTTTGTAGCACCGACAAGCTTCGTACCTTGGTTGGAGGGTACGCTGCGCCGAAGTCCCGCGCGGTGCGGAGGAAAAGGAGAACGGGAACTGGGACGTGCTGGGCCACAGCGTTTCGGTTCGAACGGGTCTACGTAGCATTTGATGGCGAGGTCGGTGAGGCTGGCGGGAAAATGAACGGGGAAAAAAGAAGATTTCGCTCCGAGGGGGAGCAAAGGTGCGGAACGGTCGACCCGCAGCATGAAAAGGCAACGCTTGGAATCGGAAGTCGCAAGGACCTCACAACACACGACACGTCATCCTCGTACTACGCTTTGTTGGGGTTGTCTATCCAGGAGGACACACACACACGGATACCCATCGTATCCATGCAGTGATGACATAGAATGCCCTTTGATACTACCACCTACTGGTGGATGGTGTAGACAATGCTACGCATACAACTCCCGATGCTGCCTCTAAACAGTCTTGTGTTCAACACAAGCGCCAAGCCTCAAGGTGGCGCTTGCGCTGTCGTTTCCGCTAGCGAAATCGGCGGCCACCTGAGCCGTAGGCCCGTGGCTGTGCGGCGGGACATCCCTGCCGGCCCGAGCCGCTCTATCCGGCTCGCTCGAGTGGTGGCCCTCGATATCGATGGAGCCCCCTGAGATTCATGCATCCAAGTAGGTTTCGTCTCCAGCTAACTAATGATGCACGGATGTGTTGCAAGCGAAGTCCAAGTTGGGATATTGTACAGTTTTCGCGGGGATCGGCAACCCCATGAGTGTGCACGGTGGAGCCCAGCTTCAGAAGCTAGAGCTGAAGCTGGAGTTAAAAGACCCAGTGCTTTTACACGCGTTTCGGTCGCACGCCCCGCTTTTCGGGCGGGTAACTGGGGCATTCCCTCTTTAACTCCAGCCGAGCTGAGTGTTCCGCACACCCGGACACTATCGAAGGCGCAAAGGAACCGAAAGCGAACCGGTAGCTACTTGCGCAGCGTTCGTTGCGCCGTGGGCTGCTCCTTCCATTGGGCTTCGGGTACTGGTTATGGTGCCTCTTCTCAGTGTCGGTCAGACCCGCGTGTTGCCAGGGGCAGTGTGCACCAGATGAGTGGGGAACTCACCAAGCACTGCCTTGAAGTGATAATGCTATGTCATTCTTCCTAGCAGTCTGCACGTGGATGAATGACCCGCACGCTGGAAGATTTTTTACGTTGGGGATGAATGGAGAATGCACCCAACACTGCCTTGAAGTGAACGTTGCGTCATCCTTCTCAGCAGTCTTCACATGACTCAATGACCCGCACGTTGGAGAACTTTGTACATCAGATGAGTGGAGTGCTCACCAAAAACTGCCTCGAAGTAAAATTTGCGCCATCCTTCTCAGCAGTCTTCACGTAGCTCAATGGCCCGCACGTTGGGTGACCTCTTCGACTCCGTGGGGAGAGAACTCACCAAAACAATACCGCCTCCGCGTTGCACGTACAGACCCGCCAAGGGACCCCCTGCATGCCTTCGTCAGTTTGCAAGAGCCGCAACACATCTGCGTGCTGGGGCCACGCAGCACGACAGAAGAAGGTTTGTGCATGTGATCAGGTTCGTGCCAAGCTAGTGTTCGCTTGTTCTACGCGAGATAAGCAAAAGACAAAGAAACAAAGGGGGAGGGGCGGGGGGGTGACGCGCAGAGGCAGGAAAGGGTACCCAGCGGGCGTACAGCCGGGTGACGCCACACTACTTGTCCGTGTCCAAGTACACAGCATTCCCGAACTTCGCATGCAGTTCCGCCTTCAGCCCCTTCATCACCTCGGCGATCGCTTCCTGTGGGGAAATGCAAGAACGTGAAATACCATTCGACCATAGTAGTAGTAGTTTGAACTTGATATGCAGCAACAATCTGTGACGATCGACTGCACAAGCCGCTGCAGACTACCTCTTTGCACGCGTCGTGTCATGCTCTCAAGAGAATTTAATTGCTTGTCTATATCAAAAAGTGTCGGATGACAGCGTGCTGTGTTAAATCACTCAAAACACGGGTTTACACACGTACACACAAAAACCGGCTGTGCGCACAAATAGAGCCACGACACTTTTTGACGTCTGCTCACCGACGTTGTTGTTTTCCCCGCCGGCCTAGCTTCAGGCTCAAGGCGCATGTCAATTTAACGTATGTTTTATGACCGACTCCCATTCTCCCCAAACAGGGGTTTCTGCTAACTGGTTTCACTTCCTTTAACTGGTTGACAGAGCCTTGGGACGCGAGCCGTCAGGCGAGGCGGCCGCGTCCGCGGCGTTCTGCGCGCTGCTACGTTTCGCAAACTGCTTGGTGATCAAGGGTTCGCAGGTAGCATATCGAGCGCAGGGTTACCTCTGACGTTTTCGGGAACCGAAGCTTGTTACCACAAGAAACTGGAACCAGACCACTTGATCTTCGTCGCTTGCAACATTGACCGCTGACGTGAGACACAATCCAAGACGCAGACCAGGCCAGATCCGGGAGTGATCCCCATCCCGGAGGCCGATGGCGAACGAGCACAGATTTGAGAAGATGGACCTTTGAATAGAGGGTTAAAAGTCCCAAACCCCCGACGAGTGGTACGAGTCGGAGCCGCGTTGATATCGCCACCATTGCTCCTTCACTGGGCGCACGTATGTTCGAGGCACCTATCTGGACCTATTCGGATCGTCCAAGCTTTCTGCTGCGGGCTTGGGGCGGGCTGCACCTTTGCAATGCGGGGGCTTCTTCCCCACACAACAGCTTCCACGCTCAGCGGTTGACCGCATGGAAGTGCTGCACCTGCTGCCTTCTGCCCTCAATTGAAGACAGAAGCTCCCGTGAACAGAGGCAGGGAGGATTCCACAAGAGACCGGGAGACGACTAAGAATAGTTGACTCGCAGCTCTTGACGGAACGGAAAGAAAGACGAAGATGCGTTTATTCTTTGGCTTTTTCTCACGAGGGGTGTAGGTCCTCTTTAGGTTACGATGTTCAGCAATCGTGAGCAGCACAAACTCAAGAGATCTACTATTCCCTGCAGGTTGCACGCTTCAATAAGAAATGCAGAAAGATGCACACCAGCTCGTTGTTAAGGGTTTCCACGTTACCCTCCAGGGCTTCCTTCGAATCTCCGAGCATTGTGTCCACTTGGTCGGTGTCGACGGTGAGGAAGCACTGCCCCAGGCCGTATTTGATGTCATCCGCGATGTAGATCTCGGTTTCCGCATCCATGATGTCGTCCTGAGTGAATGAATGTTGCTTGTTTGGAGCGACGGCAGAGCCGCGGGCCTACGGGTCAAGTGGATCAAGGCGTGGCGCACCTCGGGGCTTGGCGCTCGCGCTGAACACAAGCTCGTCGAGACGGTCAGCCACAGGGCAGAGCGGACGGGGTTGTGGCACTGTGCTGCCTCCGACTCAAGCTTTGCTGTGGTTGACCGTCACGTTCCTTGACCAGGAGCGGCCACAGCGTCGCGTGAAGGGCGGCATACCAGTTGCTTCTTGAGCGTTTCGACCTCCACGATGACCTCGTCCTTCCGCTTGTGCAGGCGGCAAAAGTTCGAGATTTTCTTCTGGTCCTCCCACGTCACTGAGATGTTCGCCGGCTCCTCTTCGGCTGGCTTCCCCATTTTGTCCCACCGATTGCGATTTTCAGACTGCACCGTGTTTCGGTCGTTGTGTGTGTGTGAGAGAGCTTTTTGGACCTTTTAAGAAGGCCGCGGAAGTCGGCTGAACCGGGAGCTACCGGAGAAGGTCCCCCCACTAGGTATTACAACCTGGTTCGAATGCGCCTCGGGGATAAAAGACTCCGTGTTTTTTCCCGTTTTGTTTGTGCGTCACTGGTGGTTTCCTCCCCGTGTGTCGCCGCATTGTTGGTACTAAAAATGAGTAGTTGGCAGCGTACTACATGAAACTTACCAAAGCAGGTGAGTTCCGCCCCCAAGAAAAACGAAAGAGCGTGCAACTGCTCCAGCATTCCCTCCCTGAACTTCCCCTCTCAGGCCACGGCACGAGCCAGAAAGAAGCTCCCCAACCGGACTTCTAACCGGAGCCGACAACAAGGCTCCCCGGAAACCGTTCCTCCTCCCGACCTAACGGAGCTAAAGGATGGCCAGGTACATTCATGTTCCCGATGTTTCCCTCTCAAAAGGCTAAGGCCCAGCCTCCGTTTGTTGTCCTAGTGAGCTCTATACTTCAAAAAAAAAAAAGAAAATGCATTGCTAACACAAAAAATGCATCAAACAAAGCAACGGGTGTAGGCTGCACCGTCGGGTGGACTCACTCAATATAGTTTGGCTTAGAATGCAAAGAATCTGTGGCGATAATCTGCATCAATGCTCAATATAGAATCCACAGTGCCAAAGGACCCTGTTATGCCGGAGAAAGGGGGGTCGTCAGAACCCCAAGACTGGGACCCTACCACTCGGGTGGCCCCCGAATGCTCTGGAAATCCAGAATACCTAGTCGGATGCTCGTTTAGGCTGAAATAATGGCTGAAGAATGTGAAAACAAGGCGGACTCACCTCCACAAGGCAATTCCTTACCGTGCAAACACGGTAACTCTCAACTTTTTTGACACCCTACCGGGCATCTGGGGCAAGATGCTGTGAGGAACGCAACGTGCTCCTGCAGAAAGTCGCTGACGCAGCCGCCTTTCGAGTATTCAGACACGAGGCTGGTCGCGGCTCGCCCGTTAGCTCGCACTTCGTGCCTCGTCCGCTGAAGTACCACGTGCGCCAGTAGCCGCCGGCGGACGAGCTGCGTTCCTTTTTTAGAGTTAAAGTTCGCTTGAAATTCCGGGGTTTTAGGGTCTCCGTGTGACCGTTCACGATTGGGTTCTCTTAGAACAAGAAAGGTTTTTGAGGGACGTCGCTCTTTTTTAGCGTTTATTGTGGTCTATTTTCTGAGCCGCGATAGCGTCAACATACCCGCTAGCAGCCCGCCAGCATATCTACGTTTAGAAGGCTCTCAAGCAAACAGTTTGAAAGGGCGTCCTATTTCTTCTTTCTTTCCTTTTTCCTGGTCTAGTAAGTACATTGCCTTCGCGGAAGCGAAGGCTGCAACAAATAATCTGGCAGCGTACAAAAAAAGCTCGTGGGAAACACAGTTGCAAGCCGGTCCATCCCCTATCCCCTGAATCTGCACCGCATGGCCTGACCCTGTCTTATCACGGGTGCTCTATGCTGCACCGCAGTCCACCTACACACTAACGCAGGCCATCGCTACAGATACTCTGCATCCTAACTTCAGAATACCCCGGTGCAGCACGGTCTATAAGGAGGGACCAGATTGCTCACGATCCTGAACGAGTGGAGAGATGACATTTCTTTTTTTTTGGCCCTCGTAGTTCGCCGGGTCACGAGGCGCGCCGGGGAAGAGAGAAGTGCTGGCCGAATTCTTGGACTGTGGTCCCTCCGGTTGTTGTTTCCCATCGCAGGATCTTTTTTCGGTGTACACCGAGGGGATGGACCATGTACAGCCTCTTTGGGGGCCGTAGGCAGTCTTGGCCAGTGGGAAGGGTGTAGCCACATATCAAAGACTCGTGCGTCGGTCTAGGAAAGGGTGGTCCCGACGGAGGATATGACCTTGCACTTTATCTTGGCTAGCTGCCGCATCATCGGGTGAGATGTTCCGCCTGTGTAAAGACATTCAGCTGTTGCAACCGGCACCGCTTTGCAGGCGGAGCGTTTGCAGGCGGAGCGTCGGCTTCACCAGCGACCCGGCGCCCGTCTGCCAGTAGATCTGCGCCTGCCTTCCTGGGTGCTTGCAGCGGTCGGCGGTGCCCCCGACGCAGTGCATCACGGCCCGCACGACGCCCGACGAGCCAGTTGCCTGGCGCCGGCGGACCACCACGCCTTGGCCAACCGACCACTGGGGTACAGCTACTGATAGCCCCGATGCGGTAGAGCAAGTGGTAATACTCAGCCGGTGGAAAACACGTGTTCAGGCTGCACGTCGCACCCCCCACCTACCTCAACAGTTCACCACCAAAGAATGAATCGTAACCTGTTGTAAACGGTAAACGTTGACCGTTTACCACAATCACTGCCGGCTCATTTGCTACTACATTGCAGGCTCTCTCAGGAATCGAACTCCAAAGCTGATAGGGCAGATGCTCTTGCGTTCTTCACGCCGCCTGCCTCCTGCGCGCGCCAGTTCCGGGTGCGGGTTTCGATGGGCGGGATCGGGATGAGCGTGCCTGCGCCGCTTTGCAGGCGGAGCGTCGGCTTCAGCAGCGTGCCGGTACCCTTCTGCCGGTGGACCTGCGGCTGCCTGCCCGAGTGCCCACCGCGGTCGGCTGTGCCCCCGACGCAGTGCATCGCAGCCCGCACGGCGCCGGTGCCGCGGCGCGCGGCCCGCCGATCCAGCTGCCCGGCAGCGGCGCACCACCACGCCTTGGCTGACCGCCTCGCCACCTGGGGTACAGCTACGATGCGGTAGAGCAAGTCGTAATACTCAGCCGGTGGAAAACACGTGTTCAGGCTGCACGTCGCACCCCCAACCTTTACCTCAACAGTTCACCACCAAAGAATGAATCGTAAACTTTTGTAAACGGTAAACGTTGACCGTTTACCACAATCACTGCCGGCTTTGATTTGCTACTACATTGCAGGCTCTCTCAGGAATCGAACCTTAGTTCCCCGCTACCTGTTACAGCCACGGTTCCCGTCCAAAGCTGACAGGGCAGATGCTCTTGCGTTCTTCACGCCGCCTGCCTCCTGCGCGCGCGCCAGTTCCGGGTGCGGGTTTCGATGGGCGGGATCGGGATGAGCGTGCCTGCGCCGCTTTGCAGGCGGAGCGTCGGCTTCAGCAGCGTGCCGGTGCCCTTCTGCCGGTGGACCTGCGGCTGCCTGCCCGAGTGCCCGCCGCGGTCGGCTGTGCCCCCGACGCAGTGCATCGCAGCCCGCACGGCGCCGGTGCCGCGGCGCGCGGCCCGCCGATCCAGCTGCCCGGCGGCGGCGCACCACCACGCCTTGGCCGACCGCCTCGCCACCTTCGGCAGGATGCTCTGCCCGGACGTCGGCCGCGTCGGCTGCAGCAGCACCAGCCCGGTCCGCGGCTTCTTCCCGCTCCCCCGCGGCGCGGGCGAGCTGACCGCCGGCAATTGCCCCCCCTCGTGGACTCCCCGCCGCGTGGTCATCACCGACCGGGGGCTGGGCCCCGGCTCCACGAACCCCGCCAGCTCCCGCGGCAGCAGGTTAGGCTGGAACCCGGGCTTTGGCTCGCTGAATAGGTACGGCAGCGTGCGCACCGGCGGGAGCTCGGCCGAGCGCCGCCCAGGCCGCTTCGCCCGCGCCGACTTCACTGCGATGCGGACGGGGGAGTGGTGGAAACAGGGCGGCGGGTGCGCAAACGCAGCGTCGCCCCAGAGGTCATCTTCGAAGGAAGGAACCCCGGGGTCTTGCGAGTGGCGGGGAGAGAGGGAGGATTCGCTGGGTTCGAAGGGGGGGTGGTCCGGCGTGGGCTCGGCTTCGCAGTCAGGTGGGTGTGGTGGGTGCGGCGGGTTGGCGGCCGACGCGAAATACGAGCCGTGAACAGCGAGCCACGGGGGGGTCTGCTCGGAAGGAGCGGGCGCGTGGGTCATCTGCTCGGTGGGTTCTGCGGTTTTCCGGCTGAGGTCGGGCGGCATGTGGTGACGCCAGGGCTTCGAGGGGTCCGTGCGCTGGGGAGTGGGGGCGTCTGAGCTGCCGTCGGGGATCCTGGGGTCGGGGCCGGCGGGCACCTGCCACAGCGGCTTCACCGGGCGGCCGCGCTCCGCGGCGCACCGGATCCAGGACCGCACGGGGCCGGCGGCGGCGGCCACTACCACGACGGGGGGGCCGGGAGGGTCCGCGAACTTGTGCTTCGGACGCCGGCGGGGGCGCAGCTGCTGTTGCTGCTGGTTCTGCTGGTGCTGCTGTTGCTGTTGCAGGTGCTGTTGCTGCTGGTTCTGGTGCTGGTGTTGATGCTGTTGTTGTTGCTTTTGCTGTTGCTGTTGCTGCTCCTGCTGCTGCTGTTGCTGTTGTTGTTGCTGTTGTTGTTGCTGTGGCTGTTGCTGTTGCTGTTGCTGTTGCTGTTGCTGTTGCTGTTGCTGTTGCTGTTGCTGTTGCTGTTGCTGTTGCTGTTGCTGTTGCTGTTGCTGTTGCTGTTGCTGTTGCTGTTGCTGTTGCTGTTGCTGTTGCTGTTGCTGTTGCTGTTGCTGTTGTTGCTGCTTGGATGCAGAGGGTACTCGGCGCTTGGCGAGGATGCGGCGCGTCCCGCCACCGCCGGCGTCTCGGGTCTGCCACGTGTGGACTCCATTGCGCCAGTGCGCGGGGGAGTGGCTGGCGCCAGCGTCGTCTCGCGGCTCCGGCCGTGACTCTTCGTCAGGCAGGCTTGCGCCGCGGGATCGATCGCACGGCTGGCCACCAACATGAGATGCGTCGTCGGGCGCGCACAGTTCGCCCCGACACTCTCCGAAATCACCACCGGGGTACCCCCCAGCCTCTGCGCTGCTGGGTGCGCATGCACTGCCTTGGCGAGGCGATGCTTCGATAGACCGCTTCGTGGTCGCGTCGGAGACGTCTCCATCCACACGACATTCGTCATCATCGCGAGGGCATCGGGGCGGGGCGGGTGGACTGAGGCGTCGATCTTCTGACAAAGGCCGGCGCTCAGCCGACGATGCGTCACCAGAGTCTAATGCGGCAGTGTTGCCGCCGTTGGCTTCATAGGAATCACCTTCAAGACGAGATTCATCGCCGCGGTGGGGCGGGCAAGGGTCTGCGTCGTCTTCCTCAGGAGTACACATTCGGCGTTCAGCCGCCGATGCGTCGCAAGAGTCGAATGCGGCGATATTGACGTCGTTTGCTTCACGAGATTCGTCGTCGCACTGGCGCGGGGCAGGCGGGCGTGGGTCCGCATCTCCTTCTCCCCGATGCGATGCGTCACCAGAGTCGAATGCGACAGAATTGATCGCGTTTGCTTCAGAAGCGTCACCAGAGTCGAATGCGACAGAATTGATCGCGTTTGCTTCAGAAGCGTCACCAGAGTCGAATGCGACAGAATTGATCGCGTTTGCTTCAGAAGCGTCACCAGAGTCGAATGCGACAGAATTGATCGCGTTTGCTTCAGAGCCGTCACCTCCAGGGCGAGGTTCGTCTTCGCACTGGCGCGGGACAAGTGGGCATGGGTCCGCATCTTCTTCTCCCCGATGCGATGCGTCACCAGAGTCGAATGCGACAGAATTGATCGCGTTTGCTTCAGAGCCGTCACCTCCAAGGCGAGGTTCGTCGTCGCACTGGCGCGGGACAAGTGGGCATGGGTCCGCATCTTCTTCTCCCCGATGCGATGCGTCACCAGAGTCGAATGCGACAGAATTGATCGCGTTTGCTTCAGAGCCGTCACCTCCAAGGCGAGGTTCGTCGTCGCACTGGCGCGGGACAAGTGGGCATGGGTCCGCATCTTCTTCTCCCCGATGCGATGCGTCACCAGAGTCGAATGCGACAGAATTGATCGCGTTTGCTTCAGAGCCGTCACCTCCAAGGCGAGGTTCGTCGTCGCACTGGCGCGGGACAAGTGGGCATGGGTCCGCATCTTCTTCTCCCCGATGCGATGCGTCACCAGAGTCGAATGCGACAGAATTGATCGCGTTTGCTTCAGAGCCGTCACCTCCAGGGCGAGGTTCGTCGTCGCACTGGCGCGGGACAAGTGGGCATGGGTCCGCATCTTCTTCGTCCCCATGGGGTGCCGGCTCAGCCATCGCACAACGGCCCCTTACCCCTTCCCCGTCGCGCGGCTCGTCTGCGGCCGGTCAAGGGCGGCGGGTTTGCAGGTTGACCTCTATTTTGTGTACAAGCACCTGCTTTTTGATTGCTTGAAAATACTTGAAGAGGCCAGTCGCGAAATTTCAAAGGGAGGTAAAAAACGTGCTGTGGCCCACACGAAACACAGGCAAAGTCTGGGTTTTTCGTGGCGGGGCGTGGTAGTTGTATTCTTGTGTCTCCCTTGTAGGTCTCCTTCGAAGTGAGTACAAAACGGTCCCTCGAGTATTTTTTACGTGATCGCCCTTTGAATGACGCCTTCTGTGGCGACCGCGTGCCCTTGCAGCCACTTTCCCTGCAGCCGGCCCTGGCGAGGCTGGGGCGGGCGGCTGCGAAGGTGCACGACCATGCGCAGACCGGCCCACTGCTTGTCTACCTGGTAACGAACGAGATCTCAACCCTTCATTACGGTGGGCGTGTCGGCGTAGGGGGTGTATCGGCAGCGTGGTGCTTGTCCGAGGCAGAATTGTCACAGGACTGGACCGCTCACCACTACAAACAGGGGACGCGACCGGTTTGAACAGTCGCTACTAACCGTTGGCAGCCAGCAGGTGGTTCAAAGACGGATGCCACGCTGTGTGTGGTTCAGCTTCGTTTTCTTCGGGCGGCGAATGCAGATAGCAGGAGGGCGAAAGAGGCTGCAAACGAAGCTGTGACAAATCCAGCGTGGCACGGGTACACCGACCCGAGGGGATAGTGTCCTGCATTCGAACCGAGGAACGGCTAAGAAGGCGGGGGTAGGGGGGGTCCTATCTTTTTTTTTTTTTTTTTTGATTTGCTTTGTTTTTCTTTCATTCGCGAAGGATGCGTGATCCTCTACGCGCGTGGGCGACCCAATACTCACGAATGCGAACTTCAGGATCGAAGCAAACCGTTTACGAGGTTGGACAACAACGTTTCTTCTGAACAAGAACGTTGTCGCGAACCAGATCCGGCGCATTGACTTTGCTGAGATCAAGACAAGGACCCTACTACGCGGATCAAAGGAACCAATCCTTCTTGTCCTATTCCAACCTCGAGTGAAACATGGGCAAACGAGCAATCAATAACAGGCAGTAGCGACCAATGTTGTTTTGTGTGGAACCCGTGAACGACTGCTTGCTGGGAGTATCTCGGATGATTTCTTCAGGGCTTCACATCTTAGTCTGTTACCCCCGGGAGTAGCAGGGTTCACGTCCCGTATTCCATAGTCGCCGAGGATGCTTTCTTCAGGGCTTCACATCTTAGTCTGTTACCCCCGGGTGTAGCAGGGTTCACGTCCCGTATTCCATAGCTGCCGAGGATGCTTTCTTCAGGGCTTCGCATCTTAGTCTGTTACCCCCGGGTGTAGCAGGGTTCACGTCCCGTATTCCATAGTCGCCGAGGATGCTTTCTTCAGGGCTTCACATCTTAGTCTGTTACCCCCGGGTGTAGCAGGGTTCACGTCCCAGCTGCCGAGGATGCTTTCTTCAGGGTTTCACATCTTAGTCTGTTACCCCCGGGTGTAGCAGGGTTCGCGTCCCGTATTCCATAGTCGCTGAGGATGCTTTCTTCAGGGCTTCACATCTTAGTCTGTTACCCCCGGGTGTAGCAGGGTTCACGTCCCGTATTCCATAGTCGCCGAGGATGCTTTCTTCAGGGCTTCACATCTTAGTCTGTTACCCCCGGGTGTAGCAGGGTTCACGTCCCGTATTCCATAGCTGCCGAGGATGCTTTCTTCAGGGCTTCGCATCTTAGTCTGTTACCCCCGGGTGTAGCAGGGTTCACGTCCCGTATTCCATAGTCGCCGAGGATGCTTTCTTCAGGGCTTCACATCTTAGTCTGTTACCCCCGGGTGTAGCAGGGTTCACGTCCCAGCTGCCGAGGATGCTTTCTTCAGGGTTTCACATCTTAGTCTGTTACCCCCGGGTGTAGCAGGGTTCGCGTCCCGTATTCCATAGTCGCTGAGGATGCTTTCTTCAGGGCTTCACATCTTAGTCTGTTACCCCCGGGTGTAGCAGGGTTCACGTCCCGTATTCCATAGTCGCCGAGGATGCTTTCTTCAGGGCTTCACATCTTAGTCTGTTACCCCCGGGTGTAGCAGGGTTCACGTCCCAGCTGCCGAGGATGCTTTCTTCAGGGTTTCACATCTTAGTCTGTTACCCCCGGGTGTAGCAGGGTTCGCGTCCCGTATTCCATAGTCGCTGAGGATGCTTTCTTCAGGGCTTCACATCTTAGTCTGTTACCCCCGGGTGTAGCAGGGTTCACGTCCCGTATTCCATAGTCGCCGAGGATGCTTTCTTCAGGGCTTCACATCTTAGTCTGTTACCCCCGGGAGTAGCAGGGTTCACGTCCCGTATTCCATAGTCGCCGAGGATGCTTTCTTCAGGGCTTCACATCTTAGTCTGTTACCCCCGGGTGTAGCAGGGTTCACGTCCCGTATTCCATAGCTGCCGAGGATGCTTTCTTCAGGGCTTCGCATCTTAGTCTGTTACCCCCGGGAGTAGCAGGGTTCACGTCCCGTATTCCATAGTCGCCGAGGATGATAGTTCATACGACTCTCCAAGCCGGTTGTGGCGTCGTCGTCGTTGCTCTTCAGGCACATCACTCGCAACGTGGGAAGCCAACGAAGCGAATGTAAGTGGTAGAACAATAGAGCGGTACTATCGCGCCCGGCAACATGACGCCACCGTGGCAGGGTGGCGTTGGTTCTAGTTGTAGTAGAGCTCAAACCCGCGCCGTCCGCATTTCGTAGTCTCAAAAGGTGATGTGAACCCTCTGGTACGACTGCTGGATGATCGGGCATGGTCCCCCTTGCGGCGCAAAGCTGCTGACTGACAGAACAAAAGATCGTATGATCGCGCCCGCCCGTGCACCACGACGTCAGCGTGCCAGGTTTCCGCAGGTTCCAATGGTAGTAGAGCTCATGATCCATGCCGTCACGTATTTTGTAGCCCCAAGATCCTTGAGACCCTGGTACGACTGCTGGATGCGCAGCTTCTCGGGCCTCGTCCCGATCTGGGCGGCGCAGAGCTTCTTGACGTCGGCTATGGTGCGGCGTCGTTGCACTTCTGCCTTCGCATGCAATGCATGAAGCTGTGTGGAGCTAACAAAGCTTGAAGCGAACGCAGAACCAATAGATCGGTCACTTCCACGCCCGCCTGTGCAACATGCGTCAGCGTGCCAAGTTTCCGTGGGTTCTAGTTGTAGTAGAGCTCAAGACCCATGCCGTCCCGTATTTCGTAATCCCCAAGGGTGATATGGTCCTTGAAAACCTGGTACGACTGCTGGATGCGCAGCTTCTCGGGCCTCGTCCCGATCTGGGCGGCGCAGAGCTTCTTGACGTCGGCGATGGTGTCGTCGTCGTTGCACTTCAGCCGCACCTTGTGCCCGAGCCGGTCGTTGAGGATGATTTCTATCATTCGCGGCATTGTTTTATTTGCGACAACCAATTTCTGCTTCCCTGGAGACAGTATTTGTTACAGCTAAAAAGAACGTTGGCAGCGGTTTAACCAGAACACATGCAGGCTGAAACGAACAGCAGTAGTAGTAGTAGTAGCAGTAGTATGTGTCGTCGTCGTTGCACTTCAGCCGCACCTTGTGCCCGAGCCGGTCGTTGAGGATGATTTCTATCATTCGCGGCATTGTTAGGTTGTTAAGCGTTCAACAAAAAGACCCACTTTGTAGTTGTATTGTTTTCTCCCCCTCTAGCCTCCTTCGAAATGAGCACAAGGCAGTCCCTCGAGTATTTTTTTGCGTCAACCAATTTCTGCTTCCCTGGAGACAGTATTTGTTACAGCTAAAAAGAACGTTGGCAGCGGTTTAACCAGAACACATGCAGGCTGAAACGAACAGTAGTAGTAGTAGTAGTAGTAGTAGCAGTAGTATGTGTCGTCTGTCGAAGCAGCCGGAGACAGCAGGCGCAGGGGGCACTCTTGCTTTACTTTTCTCTTCTTCGTGGAGACCCGCCCCGGCATCCCGACTGTCCAATCACTGTCGAGAAGGTTTGCGCCTACTGTGATGAGGTGGTTGACCAGGCCCCCACGAAGCCTGATACACAACACGGGGACAACACGAGGATGCAGCCCTGCTTAGGTGTGCACTCAGCCATCAGGCTATTGGCTGCTGAGCACCCCCCGACCGGTCGATTTGCCCCTTTTGTGGCCCTCTATTCGCCGGGCGGTGCTGTCAGCACTTGTTCCGCGCCGCATCAAGTACATGATGCTGGCGGTTGGGGGGTCGGCGACCGCGACTCAATTAAGGTGCGGTCAACAGTGTCGCCACGTGAAGGCCCCCCCACACCTTAAATCGCACAAACAAAAATAATTGCTCGTGCTATGGCTTGTGAGTTCAAGGCCGTGGATTGGTCCCCGATCCATCTATCGGTTTCCTGTTTCATAAGTTGTTATAAGCCGGTCCATCCCTATCTCCTGGAACTGCGTCGAATTGCCTGCCGCTGTTCATTGTAGCAAATCGAGGTCCACCACGGTCTATCAGGTACATCCCTATCCCCCCTATCCCCTGGAGCTGCATAGAATTGCCTGGAGCTGCATTCTTCTGTCTATCATAGTCGAGAGCGAAGACGAAGAAGCAACGATCAACCTCGGCAACACCACCGACGACGACACGGTCATCGCCCAAGCGCCGCCGTAAGGAAGCAACTATCGACGCGCAACCGATGCACCTGGACGAGCCATCGAAGGAGAAACGAGGCACCAAACGCGCGCCTGAGCGCGACGATCAAGACGAGCTGAAGAGGCGAAAGCATGACACATCACGTGCGAAGAGATAACCGCGACGCCGACGATGCAGAGTATCGCCACAGATTCTTTGCATTCGAACCCAAATAACTGGGGATGGCCGATGGAGATCCTTGCCCTCAGCGCGGCAGCACGGCGGGCAACGGGTCGCGCTCAGCGTTGTCGAGCGCGTCCGTCGGCTGTCTTCCGACGCTTGCTTGTGCTCGAGGTTTAAATGGGGCGGAATACTTATCAGTGCACTGAAAGCTACTTAGAATGCATCATTCAGGTGTCTTTTCCTCCTTTCCTGGCGAGTTGCGAAGGAACCTAAAATACAGAAAGAATGCCAATACTACAGCAGTTAGTTCACAACATATATATATATATATATATATATATTTAGCCTATATTCGATTATTTTCGCGTTTTTCCCAAAAAATAATAAAAATATAGGCGAAATATAGGCGCATATAGGCGAAATATAGGCTAAATATAGGCTAAATATGGGCTAAATATAGACTAAATATAGGCATATAGGCGAAATAAATTGCGCATTATTTTTGTGCAATATTTTATTCGAAAATATTCCCGGTCACCATCTGGACCGAGAGTCGTGCAGAAACGCGCTGTTTTGTGCGGAATTCGTGCGCAAACCCGATGATCCGGTAGCCAACGAGCTGAAAGTGTCAATAACGACATGTTAGGGTTGGCTGACTGGAAGAATTAGGTCGTAGACCCGGCGGATAAACCGGGCAAACCATAAACTTGCCACGTCTATGGAGTTGTCGTAGGCCGCTACAGCCGCAAGTCGCACACTTCGCTCTTTGCGAAGAAGAAGTCATTCACTTCGGCCGTGGGTGTCTCCGCTGGCTTTTTGTCCTTTCGTCTTTGCACGCTGATGCTGTTGTAATCCGCTGAAGTCGGCTCTGGGTGGTAAGGAGGCGCACCACTCGTCGTAAACCACCGTATCGCTCGGCAGTCAGCCCCGTTTCTCACCAGGTAGACCGATGCAGCGGCGGCCACTCCACCGTGCTTGATGGCATGTCAGCCGCGTGAGTCGTGCTTCTTACCTGGAGGCGTTTTTGACTGTCGTCGTCGGCTTGTCGTTTGTCGGGTTTGCGTCTACGCCGGGCTGCGCTGCAGGCAAGGTCAGCGCGAAAGCATTGCCTTTCGGCTTGTGTTTGCTGCCCTTGGGCGACCTCGTTTGCGCTTTGGCGCTGGCTTCTTTTTGGACGACTTACTGTCTTCGCTGGTATCTCGGCTTCGGGCTCTTCGTTGTCAGACTCGGTCGTACGGACGAGGCGTCAGAAACGACCAGCTTTCTCTTGACCATTCTTTTCCCGTTCTGAAAGAATAAGAAGGAACCCAACACGTGGATAAGCGTTGGCAGTCGTGTTTTCACACTCATGCAAACTAGACCATCGTCGACCAACCTCTTGTCGACCACACTCGATGCGAAGATGTCCTGTTCTTGGTGAACGTGCTCTAAACGCGGACAATTGCTGTTTCGGCGGCATGACACAGCCTTTGTTGTGCACGAAGGCAAAGCAAACATGGACCCAGCTATGCATACATTCTCCAATCTGCCTTCATCATGCACACAAGCAAAAGCATGTAGTCAAAGTCGAACCTAACTACGTGACCTTGGGTCACTGTTTTTTCGCGAGAACATGTTCCAGCAGCCTTTCTCAGCTTCTGATAGCACAGAGCCGCGTTCCTGCACGAGAAAACAGCCAGGGAAGTCAACAGGAAAATATTAATAAAATATTATTTTTGAATATTTCGCGAATATTTCTGCATTATTTTATATTATTTCTGAATTTATTTCGCCTATATGCGCCTATATGCTATTATTTTGTTGCCTATATGCGCGAACCAAATACATATCAGTGCTCTGAAAGCTACTTCGAAGACATCATTCAGGTGGATTCGTCTTCTGGGTACCGATTGTGTCACGTGGCGACTGTTTGTCTTCTTGGTACGAATTATCTCCTCACAGGTGACAGTCTGCTGGGTTCTGGTTTTCCTGCAGGTGACGACGGTCTTCCGGGTTTGAACGTCATATGCAGCAACAATCTGTGACGATAGACTGCACAAGCCGCTACAGACTACCTCTTTGCACGCGTCGTGTCCTCCGGTGCGCGCTTCACGTCCGCTGTGGAGTCTGAACGAGCCTGAGGAGTCACCAGATGATTCGGCGCACTTCCTTTTCTCCCTCGCGGGTTGTCCCCGCGGCCGAGATCTCAACACCCTGTGTTCCTTGCCTTCGCCTGCTCGTCTTCGCGACTCCGCTTCTTCCTAGTAGTAACCATCTCCGCATTCATGACGACGCATAGCTGACTCCGCAGAGATCTGCCATTCGGCACTGGTAGCCTCCGACGCTTCACACGTGCTCGATATACTCGTCTGCACGCAAACTGAAAAAGGGAAGAAGCAGTGGGGGGGGCGCGAGTCGTAACTTAAAGCGCTGCCTTCTTCGCGGCTTTTCGAAAAGAGAAGGGGGAAAAGAGCGGGCGGGGGTGAAGGGGTTAGTTTAATGTTTGGGCGAAGCGCTGCCGATCATGCGTACTTGACGCAGTTGCCTTTTTTCTTCGAGCAGGTACCAGGGAAAGCCTGCTACACGGGAGCCAAGCTTCACGTGTTCGGCGGTACTGCTGAGCCACGGGCCTACGGGTCAAGTGGCTACCGATTTCCCAAACTAAAGTATCAAGGCGTGGCGCACCTTGGGGCTTGGCTCGTCGAGACGGTCAGTCACAGGGCAGAGCGGACGGGGTTGTTGCACTGTGCTGCCTCCGACTCAAGCTTTGCAAGCTGTGGTTGACCGTCGTGTTCCTGCAGCAGGAGCGGCCTTTTTCTTCTCTTCCTTGAGCAAATGCCCCGGGGGGGGTCGCCAAGGTAAGGATCAATCACCCTACGGCCTGAAACCGCACATCTCTTGATTCTGCTCGAAAAACACGAAAGTTTTGAACCCTTCAACGGCGGTAAGAAAGTGCACACTCTCGAGGGGGGATGCAACGAACGTGCTTGGATGTCTATGTAGCTCAACACTGGACCGGTCCAGTGAGAGGAGCCGGCAAGGCGCCATCTGCATCTGGGGAGGGGGTGGGGAAATGTTGCTTTGGTTGACAAGCCATTCGTTGATGGGTGCGTGCGCCCCGGACGGGGGCGGTGCAGGTAGCGATCGGATAGAAAGAATGGTTTCCTCTTCGTTTTTTTTGTTTTTTCTTTTTTCCCCCTGAGGGCCAGGGTATTAGCGTGACCCTCAAAATCGTGTACAACCTGAAAATTATGTGAGGGATAGCCATTTTCTGGTGGGGAAGCTATGTTGGGCACTTTTAGTCTCGAAGAAATGTAAAAACAGGGGTTCGGCTAGAAGCTCTTCAGAAAAAGCGCAGTTTGCGCGGAAGAAAAGCCTCTGTTCGCTGTTGCACCGTGCCCATCCCGGTGCAGTGGGTTGGACCCCCGACCGACTGCACCGGGGCACCAGGGGCGCTTCACCGAGGCCCCCCGTGTTTCAGATCGTGTCCTCCCCGTCTTGTATAAGAACGGGTTTGGCTTGTTATTGTTGGCTCAGGCCCCGCGCAGCGGCAATTTTTTTTTGGATACACTTGTGAGGGGGGGGGGGGGGGGGGGGGCAGCGCTCTTGTTAAGGATCAGCCACTTTGGCCGGATGGCCGGATAAACCAGACCCCCCCCCTCTACAGTGCAGTTGCCCTGGAGGCTGGTGGTCAAATTCTCTAAGGTGAAATGGTCAAAACACAAAAATTTTCCGAAGTGTGGTATTTTGGAGTATTTGGGGCAAAAAAAAAAACTTTTTTTTTTCTGACCGCCCACCGTGGTGACCACCTTAGAGTGTGACAGGTAACGTCTGATGAGGGGGGGGGGGGGGGGTCAGCCGGCTGATGGATGGATGGATGGATGGTTCTTAACAAGATGCCTGGGGGGGGGGTAGTTTCTTGGCCCCGCGCAGCGGCAATTTTTTTTTGGGTATGTTTCTTGGTGACGTGTTTATGACTGTCCCCCCCTGATGATGAGACTTTAGCTAGGCCCCACCAGCAGTTGGACCCAGTTTGACCCATACACCACGGGGCTGGCCCCCAGGGTTCCCGAAAAAAACGCATATTTCTTTTGGATTTTTCTGTTTTCCAAGGTGGACGAGGATGTGACACCAGTTTCCTCCCAGATTTCTTTTTGTCAACAACAGCAGCTCGTGCTGGGATCCTTTTTTTTTTCCCCGCTTTTTTTTTTTTTTTTTTTCAAAATGTGAGGATTTGCCTCACAATTGAAACTGACGCTAACCCTATGCTGAGGGCCCCCTCTTTTCAAGAAATACTCGAGGGGCTGCCCTTCCGCGCGAGGTTCACGTTCTCCCACCGCCAGCTGCAGTAGAAAAGGCAACATTCCGGGTGGCGCGCCCGAGAAAGCTGTCACGTTCTAACAAGAACTGTTTCGTTGTCGACTTGCTGGTGCACACAGGGAACACTATTCAGGGTGCGTGTACTACCACGGAATAAACCGCCGGATCACGAGACAGGCGCACTGGACACAGTAAATCGAATTTCTAACTCTCGCTTGCGCCACATCTCTTTGTGTTGGGGCGCGCGGAAAAGCCCTCTCCGGAGGGAAAATGCTGCCTACGCGATGCATCTCCTGCGGGGGAGCCCTCTGCGGAGGGAACAAGCTGTGTTCTTGCGCCTGCCCTTCCACGCGAGGTTCACGTTCTCCCACCGCCGGATGCACCAGAACAGGCACAACGTTCCGGATGGAGAAAGCTGTCCCGTACAAGCAAGACCTGTTTCGTCGTCGACTTGCTGGAACACACAGGGAGCAACATCCAGGGTGGTTATTCACGTTCTCCCACCGCCAGATGCACGAGAACAGGCAACGTTCCGGATGGCGCGCCCGAGAAAGCTGTCCCGTCCTAGCCAGACCTGTTTCGTCGTCGACTTGCTGGAACACACAGAGAGCAACATCCAGGGTGACACACCTCCGGATCACGAGACAGGCACACTGGACACAGTGCAGTGTTGAAATCGAATCGCTGACTCTCGCTTGCGCAACATCTCTTTGTGTTCAGGCGCGCAGAAAAGCCCTCTGCGAAGGGAAAACGCTACCCACGCGATGCATCTCCAGCGAACAAGCTGTGCTCGCGCCTGACTCAGTGCAGTGTTGAAACCCAGTCTCTGACTCTCGCTTGCGCCACGTCTCTCGCGTTTCCAATTCCGCTGAGTGGTGTGCTTGCGGGTGGATTCTGCGGCTTTCGGGTCGCAATTTCTGCAGACACGTGTCTGGCCTTCCCCGCCGCCTGCTCTCGTGCGGAGAGTCATGGCGCAGGCCGGACCAACCACAAGAGACCGTACTTCTGCCAAAATCCACCCCTTTGCACAAATAAATCATTTTTCGACGTCACCCCTTACTGGCCCCGAAACCCCATCTGGGCCCGCTTGTGGGCCCCTTTACCTCCACTTAACCCGCCAAAACCCGTTTCGGGCCCGTTTTCGGCCGCACAGACAGGGTTTCGGGGCCGGCATACACGTCAAAAAATGATTTATTTGTGCAAAGGGGTGGATTTTGGCATCTTATCATGCATCACAGACCTGCTATTGGCTCGCTCTTCCGCGCGCTATAAGTCGCGCGCAGTCCCCTCAAGAAGTAATGCGTCTCGGGTAAGCAGCAAGCCGCCGATGCCAAAAGACACCCCCTACAACGACGCGCCCACATATTTAAGGGTCGAGATCTCGTTCGTTAACGGAATCAACTTGACAAATCACTCCACCAACCAGGATGTGCAGCTCTGGGAGATCAAGAGTGTGGGAACGCGACAGAACGTGAGGGACGCAATGCGATGCAGTTCCGAGGGGACAGGGGTGGACCTGCGTGGTTGATGAGCATCGCGCTGCGCCAAGTGCACAACCCGACACAGAACCAGGGCCGGGTTGAGCCAGCGGTTTGCCGTGGTGCCGAACCCGTAATGGTGCAAAAAAGTCGTGAGCTGGTGTCACGTGCACCCCTAACAATTCGAATCAGAGAGAGATCGCGGTCGAGTGCTAATTTCCGTCGAGTCGCGCGTGTGTTTTTTAGGCTGGGCTCGCAGATCTCAGTTGGTGGGGGCAGTCAAGACCCCAAGGTGAGGTACGAACAATACCCGGGGCACTTTGATCTCGTCATCACTCCATATCTGTAGATATAAGCAGGCTTGGGTCGGCATGCTTCGTGACAACTTCGTCTTTTTCAAAGATGACCGAGAACACAGGCAGCCACTTTTCGGGTAACTTGTCGTAGACCGAGCTGTGGGTGTATAGGAGGATTGAGTTGATTGAGTGAACTGGAGAGTGAGAGAGTCCATTGAAAGAGTGATTGAGCTGAGTGATAGTGAGTGAAAGTGAGAATGCGTTGAGTAATTGAGCGAGAGACAGTGAGTGAGTTGAGTGATTGAGTGAGTGCCTGAGTGAGTGAGTCCATTGAAAGAGTGAGTGATTGAGCTGAGTGAAAGTGTGGATGCGTTGAGTAATTGAGTGAGAAAGAGTCAGTGAGTGAGTTGAGTGATGAGTGAGTGCCTGAGTGAGTGAGTCCATTGGAAGAGTGAGTGATTGAGCTGAGTGATTGAGTGAGTAAAAGTGTGGATGCGTTGATCAATTGAGAGAGTCAGTGAGTGAGTTGAGAGATTTGGTGATTGAGTGAGTGCCTGGGTGAGTGAGAGAGTGAGTGGCGAGTAAACGAGGGGCGACGGACACAGGATTCAATCATGCTATGATAGGTTCCTGCTCTCGGCGATAGCAGAGAGTTGCACATTCGGATGTACAAAGCCCGATATTGCCCGACAGACGCAGCAATTGTGTCCCTGCCAGATACGCTCCTTCCCCTGTGATGTCCAGCGCACAGCCCTGCACCAGCAATCCACTGTGCGTTGAACCACTGAAATAAAAAACAAACCTTTGTAGCTCGTTCCAGTTGGAACCGGCGATCGTCTTGCCTGCGGCCCGAAACAAGCGGGCGGACGCGACGCAGATAGACGTAAACACGGGGAACTCGCTGGGATCACCGTACGGTCGTCGTGTCAATGACGGATTGCCTGTGGGATGTGGAGGAAGCCCTGCATGTGCCGGTTAAGTGGTGAGACCCTCGGGCGTGCATGTCATGACCGATCTGGCCTGCTGTCCGTTCTTCAGCTTCTTGGTGTTATCCAGCAGGCCATACCCATGCTGCAGTAGATCTTGTATTTCCGTTTTTGGTGTCACCGCTTTTTTAGAGTTGAAGTTCGCTTGAAATTCCGGGGGTTGAGGGGCGTGCGTGTCATGACCGATCTGGCCTGCTGGCCGTTCTTCAGCTTCTTGGTGTTCTCCAACAGGCCCATACCCATGCTGCAGGTCTCATATTTGCGTCTTTGGCGTCACAGCTTTTTAGAGTTAAAGTTCGCTTGAAATTCAGGGGGTTTAGAGTCTCCGTGTGACCGTTGTTAAAATGGGTTCTCTAAGAGCAAGCAAGGGCTATAATATTATGGTTACGAGAAAACCCCCCAAACTCTTTTTGCCGCCCTAACCAGGGGGTTTCCTCCTGCAAAGCTGAAATCTTATTGAGAAACCCTCGCGTTCTAAAAGAAATGCGTAGTTTTGTTGTGTAGAAATGTTTTGCTAGGCACGATTTTGTCCCCAGAATTCTTCCTCCCCCTCGGGCCGTTGTCAAAGTAGGCGTGGGATGGTCTCTACGCGTGGTTTTCTTTTCCTCAAGACTTGCAAGGTACCAGGGAAAGCCTGCTACACGGGAGCCAAGCTTCACGTGTTCGGCGGTACTGCAGAGCCACGGGCCTACGGGTCAAGTGCCTACCGGTTTCCCAAACTAAGCATCAAGGTTTGGCGCACCTTGGGGCTTGGCGCTCGCGCTGAACACAAGTTCGTCGAGACGGTCAGCCGCAGGGCAGAGCGGACGGGGTTGTTGCACTGTGCTGCCTCCGACTCAAGCTTTGCAAGCTGTGGTTGACCGTCACGTTCCTGGACCCAGGAGCGGCCTTTTTATTTTGTCTTTGTCGTACGAGTCGTAAAAGACGCTAGTCTCAGAAGATTAATATTCACCGACTAATGATATAAACAGGGCCTCTCGCTCCTCACACAACCGCTCACGCTCTTGCTTACCGATGGAAATGTGGCAAACACACGAAAATCATTAACAGTTGGTTCGTTTTCTACTTGCCCTTTTACGCAGCGGCACTGAGACTGGAGCTGATTGCAGCACGAGACGCACACCAAGGAGGAGAATATTATTCTTTTTCTTTTTCTTCTTCTTCTTTCTTCAAGAGTCGCAAGATGTGTTTATGCATACAGTTCGCGATTTCGATGAGCAGGGGCCCTGCCTCGACTGTCCGCACCGCGACGCAGACCGAGAGCAGGAGGACGGCGATGGCCCACACGCGCGGGGCGCCGGCGCGCTTGACGCAGCCGTCGAGCAGCGCCGGGATCCACACCCAGTTGCCGCCGGTCGGCAGCTCGCTCTCCCTCGCCCGCTCCTGGTCGACGAAGTACGCGCGCAGCACCCTCGGCAGCACCACCGGCAGCAGCGCGTGGTGCGCGGCGTCCGACAGCAGCAGCTCCTGCAGGGTCAGCGGCAGGCCGTGCTGCCAATGCAGCCCCCGCTTGATCACTGAACCCACCACCGAAACCAGCGGCTCCGCCTCCTTCCGCAGGTACTTCACGTGCAGCAGGTGCAGCAGGCACAGCGCCTGGCGGTGCGACGTGTCGTCGTCGGCGGCTCGATTCCCAGCCACCACGGGATACAGTGCGCATATCATAACCCCAAGCATCAGCAGCGACCGCGGGTTCTGAAACAGGACGTTGCAGTCATCGGTCGCATGGGTACCCCGCCGAGGCACGCCGTCCGATTGATGGGCGGACGGCTTGTAAGACGCAGGGCCGCTCAGCGCCGAGATGATGCCCAACTGCGAGTTGGAGAGCGTGTGGTGCAGCAGCATCCCGTACGCCTGCGAGAACGTCGCGACGAGCTGGCGGAGGGTCGCGCCGGTCGCGCGCTCGGCCGACAAAAAGTTCCACATCGCCTCCCAGGCCTTCCGCGTGAAGAGCGAGGTCTCGCAGACCGAAGGAACCGACTCGATGCACCGGCTGACCATCTCCATGGACCCGCTGAAAAAAAACGCAAGGCCGGCCGGGAGCGCAGCCTCGACGGAGAGGTCGTAGCTTATGCTCGGCGCGATTTGCGTCATGAGCTTCTCGAGGGATGTGCAGCGGGGGTCTGTGTGGCGTGCCTGGGCGAGCGAAGCGACGCACAACGGGAAGGACGACGCTGCGAAGAGGTGCGCGTCTCGGAGGTTGAAGAGGATGGTCGGGATGCCGTCCTTCGGACCGCCGAGCACGGTGAACAGCACGGCTCCCGCCTCGCATACGACAGGGTCCGCCGCGACGAAGTGTGACGGCGTCGCGCACTCGGCCGCGGCGCTGGCGGCCGGTGCGTCGAAGCACTCCACGATGCCGTCCCGCTGGACGTCTTGCGCCTCGCGGGCGATCCTCGACGCGTCTCGCAGCGGGAATACGTCCTTCGGCAGCCGGTCGACGAGCGACGAAAAAGCCTGCAGCACCAGCGGGCCGACTGGGGGTTGGCCTACTTTAAAGAGAGGGCTGCTTTTCGCGACCATGATGCTGAACTCCTGCAGAAGGGAGTACGTCACGTCGCTCGAGACCCGATCGGGCTTCGCGAGCACCGCGACTGCCTTCGCCAACGCGGACAGCAGCGTCGACCCGCCGGTGGAGAGCTTCAGCGTGTGGTGATCCGGGCGCGGGAGGCTCCCCGCCCAGTGGTGGTTGCGCTTGCACACCGGCTCCATGGCCCACGAACCCGAGCCCCGGCTCTCCGCGGGGGTCGCCAGGGTCAACGAGCAAACGAGCTGCGCCACGACGTGGGTGTGCTCCGACAAAACATCGCCGCGACGCGGCTCGATGTGCTGCCTCGGGCCGTCCTTCCCGGCGAGCAACCCGACGAGCGCCGTCGCAACCCGAAGCCCCCACACGAAGGACTCCATGGCCTTCTCCGTGGCCGGCGGCTCTTCGACCAGCCGCTTCACGACCTTCTCGCAGATCTCCGATCCCCACGGCGGCGGTGCACCGACCCCGGCGATGACGGTGAGCAGCTTTTTGAGGCTCTTTTTCAGCCCGACGGCGTCCTCCAATGCGAGGACAACCTCCGTCAGGGCCTCTTCGAACACGATCTTGGGCGCCGCTTTGGCGACTTCCCACCCGAGGATGACGGAGAACGACCGTTTTTCCTGCTCGGAGATGTTGAGGAGGAATGCGCCGGTGACTTGCATCAGTTTCGTGAAGACTGTCGTCGACGGGAGGGCGGCGTGCTTATTGTATTCAAAGCCGATGCCGTGGCACGAGAGGAAGTGGTGCGCGGCGCGGGTGATCAATGCGCGCCAGGCGACTTCGAGGGGGACGGTGGCGAGGACCACTTCGACGATTGAGCTGTCTTTGAGTGCCGTCGCCTGCTTCGACAGCCGCGTCCACTCGAACGTGGCTTCCGTGCTGCCCCGGATGGTTTCGAGCACGTCGGCCCGCAGCTCGACGGAGCTCTGCGAGTACGCTGCGGCGAACACCGCGAGCAGCAGCGGGCAGGCTTCCCAGGTGTGCAGGTACGTTTCTTCGCGGATGCTGTCGTCGTAGCAGAGGCAGAACGAGATGAACAGCACGTGCACCGTCTTCCCGAAGCGCGGGTGCGGGGCGAGGTCGCGCATGTGGTCCTGCAGAAACGAGCCGAGCGCCGCCAGAGCGGGGCGGAGCCGCCCCGCCTCGGTGAGGGTTTCGAACGCGAGCGACATGCGATGCGTCAATATCGCGGACAGGTGCTCGAAGATCGCGGAGACCGCGTCTTGCGGGGGCCCGGTGGACCCGGCGGGGATGGCGGCCCCCGTCTTTGCGAGCAGCTCCGGCGACGCACGCAGGCCCGCCTTCGCGAGCACCACGCGCAAATACCCCAGCTTCGCGGTAGCGTTGTCGTCGACGGCCGGGTCCGAAGCGAGCGACGCCAGAGCGGCGTGCGTTCGCCCCGACCCCCCCACGCGCGCACCGCCCGCCACCAGCGCTTCCGCCAGGTCGTACGCCGCATCGCCGCCCCCCCGCGGCCCCCCCACCACCACATGCCCGTTGCAACGGGCATGTGGTGGTGGTGGCGGTGAATGCGGAGCATCCAGCGCGTCCGACCCGAGAGGCCGTGCCTCACCGGGGGCGCAGGGTTCGTCCGCGGCATCGCCCGCCGCCTCCCTCTCGTCGTCGCAAGGCGGCGGCGGTGCTGTTTTTGACTGCGGTGCAGCCAGCGCATCCGACCCGAGAGGCCGTGCCTCACCGGGTGCGCTGGGTCCCCCCCCGTCCGCGCTTCCGCTCGCCGGCTCGCTCCCGTTGGCGGGACGTGCGCCTGGGCTGACCCCCCCCGTGGCCAAGACCAGGGCGCGGTAGCGGCCGGCGCGGGATGTGTCTGTTAGAAAGGATTGGACGCTCTCGCCGAAGCCGTGCTGCTCGACGGCGAGGAGGAGCGTCGTGACGCGGGCGGCGGTGTCGGCGGCGGCGGACCGGTCGATGGCGGTGAGCGCGCGGGCGAGTGCCGCGTCGATCGCGGGGTGCCGGCAGCCGCCCCTGGCGCACTTCACGTTCGAGACGAACGCCTTGAACACGTCGTGGCTCCGGTGGCAGCCGAGGAACAAGCAGAGGTAACCCGCCGGCTCCGCGAGGCCGCGCGCCCATAGCCGCTTCGAAGGGACTAACGAGAGGCAGTGCGCGACCGCGTCGAACACGTTCGTGACCGCTTCAACCTCGCACGCTGGCACCGGCGGCGGCCGCGCCCCCGACAGGTACGGCGCGGCGATGGCCGCCAGCAGCGCGAGGACCCCCTCGAACACGGGGGTGAGGTCCCGCACCGCGCCAGCCGGCGCACCGGCGCCGGCGGCCCAGCCGAAGACCCGCTTGACCAGACGGCACGTCCCGCGCACCGGCGCGAAGCAGCCGGCTGCTGCCCGCCGCGAGACGGCCGCGAGGATGTCGCAAACGGAGCCGCCGCCGGCGAGCGCCGCCGCCGGCAAAACGGCAAGCAGCTTTGCCATCGCGTCTGGCCGCGTCCAGTCAGCCGGCGCTCGCGGGGCGTCCGGGACTGGCTCCGCGAGTAAGCCGAGCAGCCCCCGCACAGTGGCAGGCACGTCGCCTCCGAGGGCGAAGGAGCAGACGAGGCTCACCGGATCCCCCCGCTGCGCCAGGCATCCTTTCAGTTCGAGGACGGACGGGTCAGCGGACTTCGCCTCGCGCTCCTTCAGCGCGGCGCACAGGGTCGCCGCCGCTTCGACGCCGCTTTCCCCGCGGGCCAGGCCTTTCCACCCGCCGCTCGCGCACTGCTGGACGAACTGTGCGACGTGCTTGACGGGCTGCTTCGAGGACTCGCTGTGCCGGAGCACGACGCCGCACAGCACGAACGCGTGCGAGCCAAACCGTGTGAGCGCCGGCAGCCGTTCGAAGATCGCGTCGACGACGGCGGAGGACTGCGCGGGGTCTTGCAGCATGGGCAGCAGCGCCTCGATGAGCTTCGGGGTGTGGGAGAGGGTCGAGAGCTCGAGGACTTCGTACGCGACTCGTTCGGGTTCCTTCCCACGGTCGACTTCCTTCGCGATCGAAGGGAGGATGTGGTGCAGCTGGTGCAGGAGCGGCACCGGCGTGCTCAGGACCACACCGCTCGTGTTCTCCTGCTCCGCGTCGTCTCCGTCGGGTGCGCCACGCCAGCTCTCGAGCTGGGCCTCGGCCGCCATGCAGAACCGCTTCGACATGTCCTTCTCGGGATCCAGCCGGGAGAAGTCGACGCCGCGGCAGTACAGCGTGTGCAGCAGCCGGATGACTGCCAGGCATACGTCGGGGTCGAGCGACCGGAAGAACAGCTGCAGCCCGTCGAGGATCGGCTTGAGGAACACGTTCAGCGGGACCGCCTTCGGCGAGCTCCGCAGCGTCCGCACCCGTTTGAGGGCGCCGAACGGGATTTGCCCGTCGAACGGCAGCGGGCGGTGCTTGTTCATGTCGGGGTGCCCGTACGACGTGCGGAACATCGACCCCAGCAGCAGCAACACGCCCTTCGGCTGTCCCGTCTTGTGCAGGGCGACGATGCGGAGGAGAGGGTCCGTCAGCGCGCAGACCACGGTCTGGTCGCACGCCTCTTCGACCGCCGCCGTCAGCAGCGACAGACAGACCTCGCTCAACCCACTGAACCCCTCGGGTATCCCGTCCACCGGCGTTCCTTTGTAAACGCTCTTGTGCGCAACCTCCTTCGCCGCGGCGATGCTGGTGACGACGGCGTCGTTTAAGAAGGCCTGGCTCACGTCGACCGTCGCTGGGAGAGGGCAGGACGCCATCTGCGACGCGGTCGACTTCAGCACCTCGTCTGGCGTGCACTCTTGGTCGATGCCGGAGGTGCGCTGGGCGAGTGCCGCGGTGACGAGGGACCACTGCAGGCCGACCTGGATCAGCAAGCTATGGTACGTCTTCGGGCGGACGTGTGACGTGCACCCAGCGACGAACCCGCGGAGGGTCAGCATCACCACGGTGATGTGCCGGAGCTGCGGGTAGGCCTGCGCGACCAGCAATCGGAGCACCTGCAGAAGCACGGAGATCGCGCTGTCGCTGTGCGTCGCGAGCGCGCTCGAGTAGTGCGACCCGGCGTACCCGAAGGCGTCGGACAGGGCGTACAGCAGCCGCAGCCCGCTCGTCAGCCCCTCCGGCAGCCGCGGCTTGCCGCCGCGCACCCCGCCGATGACCGTCGTGAGCTTCTGGAGAGTGTCACGGATGGCGATCGACACGTTGTACATAGGGTACGCAGGTTGCTCGGACAACAGCCAAGCGTTCGAATGCCAATGCTGCAAAGCAGGGGAAGACTGGTAGAGGTGGACAGGGGTTGAAGACGCGGAGACGTTGAACGTCGACGCCGCCCCGTAGTGAGGGGGCGGCATGTCCGCTATGGTGGAGATGGGGTGGATGGCTACGAGGATCGTGCACATCACGGAGCACGCTTTCGCGCGGATGCGCTCGTCCTTCTCGCCGGTGAGGGTCACGCACCACCAGAGCCCGGCGTCCGTCAGCAACGAGTCGGCGACGCACCGCCACGGCACCGCGGCGCAGAGCTCGAGCAGGCCGATGGGCACCGTCCACACCGACCCCCACGACCCCAGGTCCCGCGCCGCCGCGTGGTCGCTGAGAGTCAGGTGCAGCAGCTGGTGCGCCGCGGCGTACGCGTC
Source organism: Diplonema papillatum (assembly GCA_030068145.1). Taxonomy (NCBI): domain Eukaryota; phylum Euglenozoa; class Diplonemea; order Diplonemida; family Diplonemidae; genus Diplonema; species Diplonema papillatum. Next base: position 231,461 of record JAPJBO010000191.1, on the reverse strand, counting down.
GCGTGATGGGCTTAGCAGCATCGCCGGGACGGCCACCGCGAGCGCTTGGAAGCACGACTTCTGAGTGTACGTGCAGCTTCGTTGGTCGAGAGCGAGGGTCGACGCCTGCACGTCCTTCACGACCGTGAGCAGCGAGACCGCTTCGCGGTACCGCCGAACCGAGACCATCGAGGTTATAACAGCCCCGCAGCACGCCACCGACGAGCACCGCACCGTCGCATCCTCGTGGTCGGACAGCTTCACCAGCAACCGGTACGCCCGGCCGAGGCACGGAGCGCTCGGGTGCAAGCTCACCAGCAGCCCGAGGTGCCGAATGCAGTGGCCGACCGCGCCCTCGCGACCCTTCCCCGGCCAGCCCTCGAGGAACGCGAGAAGCACATCGGCATCGGCCGCCGTCGACGAGCTGGCGGGCGGCGGTGCGTCGAGCGGCGCGAGCCCTGCCTCCGGCGCGGCCGGCGCCGGGTTGCACGCGATGGGCGGCGTGCGTGGGGTCGACAGAGGCGTCGGCGATCCGGGGGGAACTAAGAGCTGCTGGGAGGTGGCATCCGCCGGGGGGTTGAGGGTATCTTCGCCGGTTGTTGTTGGCGTGTGGACCGACTTGGTGGTCCATCCTGAAGACGCGAGGATGTACCGCCTGTTTTTGCAACCGTCGAGCAGTGTGATCACGTGCTCGACGGAGTCGAGGCATGCCGACAGCAGCGACGCGTCCACCGCCGTCGATGCCGTGGCCAGAAATCTGGCGATCGACATCGACGACGCGACGCGGATCAGCCGCAGCATCGGGATCAGGATGTTCTTCTCCGTGAACCGGCCGCAAACCGCGAGCCTGGCGAGTTCCACGACAGTGGCCACGATGCCCTTCGCGCGGTTGCACCGCTCCGTGCCGGTCAGCGCGTGGCCTTCCCCGCCCGCAGCGCCGTCGGCCAGCCGGAACCCCACGAGCACGACGAGCTGCGCGTCCACGAAGGCCTCCATCCTGCAAGGCCGCCCGTACGCGAGCACCGCCGCCACCGCTGCCGCCCCGGACCGCCTCGCGTCGTCGTCCTGGTGGTCGAGCATCTCCAGAAGCGGGCCCCACACCTCGGCAAACACCACCTCCTGCACGCCAGGGAGAATGAAGGGGGCGAACTGCTTCGCGGCGGACCCGACGGCCCGCAGCACGTGGACATCGCCTGCCCGGACGAGCTCCGCGAGCGGCAGCAGCAGCCCGCGGAGGAGGATCTTCCGGTGGGAGCAGTCCGCGAGCTTGACGAGGGCGGCGGTGACCTCGAGGGCGGTTCTTTGCACGTGCGGCGAGCCGGGGCGGAGGCCTTCGAGGAGCTTGCCGAAGACGGCGTGCTCACCCTGGCCCTTTTGGATGATTTGCCACGCGACGAGGTGGAGGGAGTCCCTGACTGTGTCGTACAGGGTGAGGTCTCCGTTCGCGCTGGCGACCCCGCACAGGTGCAGAAACGCGGACACGGTGCGCTGCAGGCACCGCTGGATGTCCGGGGCGTCGGCAGGCCCGCTGGGGGTCGTCAGCAGCTGCGCTATGCTCGCCGTCAGGCCCGAGACGTGCGCGCTGACCTGGCCGAGGGTCTGCTGCTGCTGCTGCTGCTGCTGCGGGCTCGCGGTGCCGAGCGCCGCCCCGGTCCGCCCGAGCTCGAGGAGGCCCTCCAAGGCGTCCAGCCCCCGGTCGCACAACGCTATTTTCGCCGACAACATTGGTGCATCAGGCCTTCCCTGCCCCACCCTCCTCCCCACCTCGCGGCACGCTCCTGCTTTTGTGTTTTGCTAGAACCAGCAACGCCCTGAAGGCTGTGTAAAGTTCTATTTTGGGGCAGCAGGACACCTTGTCCAGGTGGGTAGCGTCCCTCCCCGATGCGAGCTGATTGCCGGTTGGATGCGGGCACATCTCCCTTTCAGTGCGGCTTGTGGGTTTGACACCCTAAGCCTCGCACACGTGTTAGACTCCTTGGTCCGTGTTTCAAGACGGGTAGTAGAAGATCGCTGTGTCTGACATGAGCCTGCGAGCGTTTAACCACGTCAGGCCAGCGGGAGCAAGGACGTTGTCCGAAGACGCCGACACTTACCCTTCGCTGACGATGCCGCGGGTCACCTCCTCAACTCATTCCTATCCTGGTCGATCCGAGCAAAACTGAGGCAGCCGGCAAGCCGTCTCGCAACAGAAGCTTGGACGATCCGAATAGGTCCAGACGTCTCAACCATAAACCCCAGTGAAGGAGCAATGATTAAGATTTGAACGCATCTCCAACTCTTACCACTCATCGGTTTCAGGGACTTTTAACCCTCTTTTCAAAGTTCTTTGCATCTTTCCATCACTGTACTTGTTCGCTATCGGCCTCCGGGAGATATTTAGCCTTAGCAGAGGGATACCTGCCGATTAGCTCAGCATTCCCAAACTGAGCGACCGCACCTTTGTACCACCGACACCCTCTCTGGGTGCTTCCAGGTTACGTTGGGCGCCGAATACGACGAGGAGGGAGCAGGATAGACTTGCGCCTCGCGAATGCCTGTGCGGCACCTCTGCCATAAGCAAAGTCTTCACAGTAGAGAGGAAAGACAGCGAATTCTACACGCATGCACCATTGTACAGCGCGGGCGTGATCCATGTGTGAGTGCATAGAGCACAGGTCTTGATGCGAGGGGTTGATCGCAGCCTTCTGAATACCAGCAGTACGCTGATGCCCAGCAAACTGGGCCACCTTGCAACCTGAGCTCTGGATCCAACTACGCATGCTAATCCATGTGGTTCACGTACTCAAAAGAACTCAACGCTCAACATGCATGCGCGTGGGGGCGCAATCGGGGGTTTGAACCATGATAGAAAAAGCCCGCACCCACGCGGCGTTGACTTTGGCTGGTCTTTGTAAGTGCTGCCTTGATGTTGCTTTGGTCGTGATCAACTCACACTAACCTGAAACTCTTATCGACTTTCGTGGTCATGTCCCTCAGTGAACTGTGAGCTTGCCGAAGACGGCATGTTCGACCTGGCCCTTGTGGATGATTTGCGCGACTGCTGTAGGCTGGTCACTCTTTATTTCCAGCTGGATACGCCTTTTCAAGAAATGCAGTAGCTGTTGTGGCAAGAACCCTGCTGCAAACTGCTGGGTGTGAGAGTGCACGAAGAACGAAGGCCGGGCCACTCGTTGTATCCATTTCACTACCCGACTCCACCCTCATTGGTCAGCCGGAAAACCTAATACACCGAGCCTTTAAACCACAGGAGGTCTCGTTCGGACCTTTACTCTTGGGGCGATTACCGCAAAATCGATCGAGGGGAGCGTGGTCGGGAACAAGGAAGAGGGAGGAGTTGCCTGTGTTATTTTTCCAATTCCGAATCCTTAAGTTTCCGAATCGTCCCCTTCCAACCTTGCTTCTAAAGCAAGTGGCCTTGAAACACTCAGGGCTTGTCGCCCAATACCTCTTGTCTCTCTCTTTGGGTCCTCACTCGACCCCCCTAGACGCACTGAAGGTGCTCAAACAAGTTTGCTAGAAAACAAACTCTAAAACAACCCGTTACGAGCAGCTCGGCAACCTCCTGCTCAACACGCCTCATCGTTGTCATGCAGTGACACTAGCCCGTGCACAGTGCCCCGTGGCACCTGCACTTCACTGCTCATCTCCCCACTCACCCACCTGCAAGCCAGCCGGGTTCTACGAGTCCTCAACTTTTATGTTCAGACAGGCGTTTTTGTAAACACTGGCGCACCTTCGTTGCCATTCCGTTGCGGTTTCGGCCCTTTTCCGCACATCTCCTCGCGTGAGGGCACTTCGGGCTCATGCCTCAGAAAACGGAAAATGGTCAGGAAGTCAACAAAATTACTGCATACACGCGCGATGGGCGCAAGGAGAGGACAGGGGAGTGCTTCTAGTAGCTGGCAAAGCGCCAGAAGGGCAAAAGAAAAGGGGGTGAGCATCAAATCGACAGATGAACAGAGAGACGAAACTGCACGAATGCGACAGACAACGAAAATGGCAAGTGTGCGATGTCGCTTTGCTTGCACATTTCTGTCGGGGTTTTCTAGGTAACAATGATGAAGCGTAAAAAGCTCGAAGTGAAACAAGGCAGATTATTTAAAGGAATTGGTTTTTGCGACCAGTAGTAGTAGCACTCGCAAACAAGGGGTATCTGCTACCTAACAAAACTGGTCATCACGGCAAGTACCAAATATAGCACACCAGAGCGAATCCGGTACACCTTGGGCACCGAGATTGTCCGACGAACACGGAAACGCTCTCCGCTTTGGCCTTCGATGGTCTCCATTTCAGGACGTCGACTGCGAATATCGGAAACGGAGACAGGTCTATTTCTGCGGCGAGCCAACAGATTATAATAACACGAGCAATCAAACAAAGCGAAAACCTTCGTGGACCGCGAAGGAGAAAGCAGAAAGGAAAACTAGAGTTGTTTTCTAGCGTAACTTGTGAATTCGAAGGTAGGTATTCTAAATTTCCGGTTTTTTGTCGTCTCCCACTACCCCCTGGACCCCGCGAAAAGCTGGACGTGATTGCAGGTGGTAATTGGCCATGATCAGAGGGTCCGACTCGAGCGGGTCGGTTCTTCTATAAAAAAAAAAAGAACACTCGGAGTCGGTGCTTGTTTCGATGGAGGGGTAAACGACTACGAAAAGGGCAATTTTCGCTGAGCGCTCACGCTCGGTACTGAGCCCGTGCCGCTGTCGTTGCGTTGGAAGTCATCATCAGACTACCACACTATGCCAGCCTTTTTCCTACGTGGCTCTGAAGGGTCGCTCTTGGCCGCGCTTTCGTCGCGGTGCAACTCGGGCGACCGTTGCAAATTGTTGCTGGCAGTGACAAGTCCGCAAAATCGGGATCGGAGACAGAGTCCAGGCTTTCTCGTTTTCACCGAGCGGCACGCCGATTTACTGGAAGGAATTCGAGCCGTGGTGCACACCTCGGACTCCACTCCGGATTGCTGGAGTGGTTTTGCGGTCATTTGTGCGGTCGGTCTCACTCCCTCAATGCGACCCCCTCGATGCGGGAGTGGCACTCCCTTCACTTAGTATATAGCTGCTGAAGCCGTTCGGGGTGTAGCTACGGCACGCACTACGAGGTGGTATACATCCTACAAACCACCTGGATACCCTCTATACCTCCTGTAAGGTTATTGCTACTACGTAGGTATATGGATGAAAAGGATGGATGTGGTAGAGGAGCCTCGCAAAAAAAAGTCGGAAGTCGCAATTCGTTTCCGACGCATGGCAGATTAATTTTTTCTGAATAGTACATTTGTACTGACGGGAACATTTCCGGAACAACGGTTGCACATGAACGAAAAAGTGCTAATACAGGACCCCCTCAGAGAGGGTTATACCCTGTACACGCGGCTCTTTGACATATTTTCCCCTAACGACAGCAAGTGTCGACCCAGCCCACTCAAACGGCGGCTGATTCCTCTTCAGGCAGGTTTTCTCCAATGGCCGCCGCCGCCGCCGTCGCAAGCTGGGCTTCGACGGCTGACTTTGCGCCGGCTTCGGCCTTTCGAGCTGAGCTGCGGTGCTTTGCAGCTGCCCGCAGATTGTCATAGCTGGACACTGGATATACGAACTCTCCAGCGTGTCATAGCTGAACACTGAATATGCAAAACCTAAAGATTGTCGCAGCTGAACATTGAATGTACAGAACCTCCAGAGTGTCATATAGCTCGACACTGAATTTACGAACTCTCAAGCGTGTCATAGCTGAACACTGAATATGCAAACCCTAAAGATTGTCGCAGCTGAACATTGAATGTACAGAACCTCCAGAGTGTCATATAGCTCGACACTGAATATACGAACTCTCCAGCGTGTCATAGCTGAACACTGAATATGCAAAACCTAAAGACTGTCGCAGCTGAACATTGAATGTACAGAACCTCCAGAGTGTCATATAGCTCGACACTGAATATACGAACTCTCAAGCGTGTCATAGCTGAACACTGAATATGCAAACCCTAAAGATTGTCGCAGCTGAACATTGAATGTACAGAACCTCCAGAGTGTCATATAGCTCGACACTGAATATACGAACTCTCCAGCGTGTCATAGCTGAACACTGAATATGCAAAACCTAAAGACTGTCGCAGCTGAACATTGAATGTACAGAACCTCCAGAGTGTCATATAGCTCGACACTGAATATACGAACTCTCAAGCGTGTCATAGCTGAACACTGAATATGCAAACCCTAAAGATTGTCGCAGCTGAACATTGAATGTACAGAACCTCCAGAGTGTCATATAGCTCGACACTGAATATACGAACTCTCCAGCGTGTCATAGCTGAACACTGAATATGCAAAACCTAAAGATTGTCGCAGCTGAACATTGAATGTACAGAACCTCCAGAGTGTCATATAGCTCGACACTGAATATACGAACTCTCAAGCGTGTCATAGCTGAACACTGAATATGCAAACCCTAAAGATTGTCGCAGCTGAACATTGAATGTACAGAACCTCCAGAGTGTCATATAGCTCGACACTGAATATACGAACTCTCAAGCGTGTCATAGCTGAACACTGAATATGCAAACCCCTAATGAGTGTCGCAGCTGAACTTTGAATGTACAGAGGCTCCAGAGTGTCATAGCTCGACACTGAACGATCTACGAAGTTTCGAGAGCGTCGGAGAGCTCGGCGATCATTTCCTGCGCCTCGTGCAGGTCCGCCTTGAGCCGCGTCGCTTCGACGTCGGCGCGCTCGAGGGCCTCCGCCGCCTCCTCCTCCAACGAGGCGTGCGCCTTCTCCAACTCGGCGAGCGCTTTTTCGAGCCGCGCCTTCTCCTCCTCAAGCGCAGCGACCTTCGCCCCGTCCGCGGCCGGCTGCTCGTCCTTCGCCGGCGCCGCCGGCACCGAAGGCACCGCCGCGAGCTCGGCTTCGACGGCTGACTTTGCGCGCTTTTCGTCTTGCAGCGCGGCCTCGGCCGCTTCGAGCTTCGCGGCGGTGCTTTGCAGCTTCCCACGGAGGTCCACGCTGGCCTCGGCGGACACCCGGAGTTCCTCGCGGAGGGCCTTCGCCGCGTGCTGGGCCTCCTTCAGCTTTTTTTCGGCGGCGGCGCGTGCGGCTTGGGCGGCGTCGAGCTCGGTTTTGAAGGAGGTCGCGAGCGTGTCGGCGGCGTCGTCGGCGGACCCGCCGGCTTCGAAGATGGCGAGTGCCTCGGCTTGGTCGCGCAGCTGGCGCTGCAGGTCGAGCATTTCCCGCTCGTGCTCGTCGCGGTCGTCGGACACGACCTTGAGCACTTCTTCGATCTCGATCTGCAGCCTCCGAGCCTCGTCTTCCCTCCTGGACACGGCGCCTTCAAGGATTTCCGCGGCGTCTCCCGCTTCCTTCAACCTCGTCTGGAAGTTGGCCTCCTCAGCAGTCCACTGGTCCACGGACTCGTTCAACTCCTGCCGGAGCCTCTTCCACTGGTCCATGACCCGGTTGCGCGCCGTGTGGGAGTGAACCGTCCTGCTTTCCTGCTCTTCTAGCTCGATGTCGAACCGTTCCAGCGCCTCGCCGGTCTCGAGGACGTCCCCTCTCGACGCTTGGAGCAGCTCGTCCTGCTGCTTAATAGACAGCTCTCGGTCAGCGAGGATGTCGTCGATCCCGGCGTCGACGTCCGCGTTCAGCGCCTTGATCTCGGCTTCGAGCTCTTCGACCCGGTCTGCGAGCGTGTCCCGCTCGATCTCCGTCTCCGCCAGCACCTCCGCCACCGCCGCCATCTCGAAGTCGATTTCCTGCTTCGCAGCTTCGGCCTCCGCTAGCTTCTTCTTCCATCTGCAATAGAGGGGGTTGGTTGTAGTTGGTTCTGGTTTCGAGGAATGTGGGGTGGCAATTTTGCGGTGATTTCCATCGGTTAGGTAAGTTTGTACTATCTCCGTACTTTGGTTTTCGCGTGTGCGCACTCATTCACTCTTCCACTCGCTTTGGCTAGCCATCTGCAACAGAGTGGTGAAGAAAGTTCTGGTTCCTGGCTGGCAGAAGACTTTCTCACACGTCCCCTACACGGTGGCGTCCAGCCTCAGTCGCGACTACTCCATGCTATTTATGCTGCATACTTCCAAGTTACAATGATCTTGCGTATGGTTGCCACATTTCCAAGCAAGAGCGTGAGCGGCTGGGTGAGGGAGAGAGAGCCTTGAACCATGTCACGTCTGTCATTCGTCGATAGATGCTACTCTTTTAAGACTACTGATGTGCTCCGGTGGCCTTACTTGTGTGTACCAAGGGTGTACTCGGGAAAAACTTGGGAAGTTCCCGGGAAGTACTAGATGCAGTATTAAAATCCTCACTCCTATGCTTGTGCCTGTCACTCTCCACCGCTCCTGCTCTGCTTGCCGCGCGCCGTATGGTTGGAGTAAAAAGGTGAAGCCAGAAAGCTGCTAATCTTGCTGCTGACCACATGAAGTGGTGCGAGGGGAAGCAAGCTACTTTGTTTCTCTGGACGGATTGGAGCGGCAAACCTGTCGTTCGGATTATTATTAGTCTTCAAAGAAACAAGTTTCTTTTCCTACCAAAAAATCGCCAGAAATCGCCCCATTTTACCCTATTTGGGGTGTGCATGAGGTGTTCTCGGGAAATACTTGGGAAGTTCTTAGTAAGATCATGGGAAGTTAACTTTTCTATTGCGGAGCACACCGTAAGAAAATAGCGTTTTATACGACAAGGAAAAACGAAAAGAACCGCGGACCTGGCGTTCAGCTTCCCCATCTCCTCCTGCATCTGCTTCCCGAGCGTCGTGCGGAGCTTCTGGACGGACTCTTCCTCCTGCATCAGCCCTTCGGCGTCGGGCCACTGGACCGCGACGTCTTGCCCGCGCGGCCGCTCGAGCTCGGCACGGAGCTCGCCGGCCTTGTTCAAGAACGGCTGCAGGATTTCGCGCGAGATGTCGCCCGCCGAGTCGGCCGGCGACCGCTGGGCGGTCTGCGCCGCGGCGACGGCGGCGGCCAACTCGTCGGAGAACGACCCGAACGCGTCGATCTCCGGGTGCCGGGTCGCGGCCGCCGCGGCCTGCTGCCCGAGGAGCTGCAGGTCCGTCAGCGTCGGCGGCGGGCCCCGCTCGCAGAGCAGCGAGATCTTGTCGAACAGATCGGCCGCCGTTCCGGTCGCGCCGCGCACCGGCAGCCCGGCCGCGAGGGCCGCCGCATCGCAGAGCCGCCCGACGGAGGCCGCGGTCACCGCCGACGCTGCGGTCCCGTCGATCTCAGCAGCCCACTCCGCCAGCAGCCGCTTCGGACCTTGCTCGCCCTTCACCCCACGCAACCCTTTCTCCGCGACTTGCCGCAGCCGCGACCAGTCTTCCTCTCCGACCCGACCTTCACTCGCGATCTTCGACTCGAGCCCCCAGAGACCCCGCGCCATCCGCCTCGCAACCTTCGACGTGTCTGCGCCGGCGATGCAGTCGTCCCGCGCGCGCTTCAGCGTGTCGACGAGTGTTTTGTGCCCGGTCTTCGGTTGCTGGTCGCCGTCGGCCTCGGCGTCCTCCTGGGCGTTGTCGTCGTGCGCGACCATCGCGCCTTCCAACGCGGCCCTGACGTCTTCCAGCACCGCGCGGCACACCGAGCCGGCCGGCAGCGTCCGCGCTTTGGCGTCGAGCTCGCGGTAGACCCGCCCGATTTCTTCGACCATCCGCTCGGTCTTCCCCTCGCTCTCGAGCTCCCTCCGGAGCTCAAGCAGCGACCGGCCCATCGCGAGCGCGACGCATTCTGCCGCGGAGAGGCCGATGTCCGGCGGTGACTGGTGGTGCGACCCACCCGCGCCGCCTCCCTGCTGCATGGCGTCGGTCTGCATGGACGTGGCGGTGTCGGTGGGTGACGGGGGGCGCACGGACTCGGTGGTCTCGATCAGCGCAGAGAACCCGATTTTCCGCGCGGCCGCGGGGTCCGCCTCGGCGAAGGTCTGCGTCGCGGCGGCCATCGACTCCGGGGACGGGAACTGCGAGAGGACGCCGGCTGCCGTCGTTTCGGCCTCGCCCTGCCGCAGGCGGTCGAGGAGGTTCGTGAGGCGCTCCGCGATCAGCTGGGCGGCGGCTTCGTCGCCGCCGGCATGGCCCAGCGCCGGTAGCAGGTCCGTGTTCAAGATGGTCATGACATCGGACCGAGACGGGAACGGCCTTGACCCGCCGTCGAAGCGCGCGATCAGCCCGTCCAGCGCGCACTCAGCGCGGGAGAGCGTCGCGAACTCCGCGTCGAGCCTCGCCTCGCCGGCGGTCAGCTTCGCGGCTTCCAGCGCTTCCTTCGCGTGCAAAAGCAGCTTCACGGCCTCCCGGTCCGGCGGCGGGTCCTCACTTTCGCCGTCTTCATCGTCGGGGTCGTCGTCTTTAAGCAGCGCCGCCGCTTGCCCTACCTTCTGCCCGGCGCGGTCGAGCTTCTCCTGCGCCGTGATCGCCTGGTTCAGCAGGTCAGCGGCGGCCGGGTCCTGAGCGTGCTCAAGCTTCGCGGCGGCGTCTTGCAAGGCGCAGGAGAGGATGGACTTGGCGGGGAGGGAGTATGAGAGCTTCGAGAGCTGGTGGGAGAGGAGGAGAGCGTGCTGGGTGCGGGCGTGCGGCTCGGGGTGGGCGGTTGGGTCGAGGAGGGTCTTGCAGAGGGCGGCGAGGGATCGCGCGTGGACGACGGCCGGGGTCACTCCGTGGGTCACGAACGAGCCGACGCACGACACGGCGGCTGCGAGCTCGGCTGCTGCCGGGTCTCCGCGGCGGAGGTTTTCGACGGCTTTCCGCAGGCTCTCCTCGCACAGCGCGAGGCCGGCCTGCCCGTCTCCGCCGTCGGCCTCCTTCTCCAGCACGCCGATCACCTCGTGCGCGCCCTCCAGCGCATCTTCGACCCCCTTCACAACCGCGGCGCCCACCTCCCCTAAACACACCCTCCTCGACAGCTCGGACACGCGCACGAAGAGCAGCTTCGCCTGCTCGTACCCTTGCAGCTTTGCCTCCAGCCCCTTCGCTGCGGCCGCCCCCCCGCCGGCGCCCTCAAGGGCATCGGCGTACTCTTGGAGGAGCAAAGCGATTTCGGGGTGGTGCGGAGCGGCGGCCGCGGCGGCCCGGGCGAGGCCGGGGAAGAGGTCCGGGGGTGGGTTGAATGTGCCGGCGGCGTCGTGGAAGTACTGCAGGCACGACTCCGCGGGCGACGAGCCGAGCGCGGCGAGCTCGAGGGCGCGGGAGCGGAGCTTGATGATTTGGGCGGTGCTGACGGGGGTGCCCAGGGACAGCTTGCGGTGGAGGGTCGAGAGGTCCGCGAACAGCTTCGCCAGCCGCGGGTGCACCGGGACGTGGTGCGCCGAGTGCTGGGCCGCGGTCGTCGAGGCCTGCTGCAGGATGGCCGACGCTGCGTGGTGGTCGCCGTCGTGCACCCGCCGGACGGCCTCCTGCGCAAGCGCCGCGGCCACCGGCGACTTCTCCGCGGCAAACCGCTCAGCGAGCTTCCGAATGGTCTCTTCAAGAGCGGGGGCGTCTGCGTCGCCTCTCCGGACGTCCTGGGCAAGCTCCCAGGCGACACCGGCGATGCTCCCCAGCCCGCCGCTGTCGGCGTCCAGGCCTTCGACCGCGCGGACGACGCTGCACGCACGCGACCGCAGCTCGACACCCACGGAAGGCGCGAAGCCCTGCTTGATGACCTCGACCTTCTCCTCGAGCGCGCCCTCCCGCTCCAACACGCGCTCGACCCTCTCGTGCACGTCGGGCGGCAGGTTTTGGCTCTCGTACATCTCCCGCAGCACCCGCGTCGCGTCCTCCTCGAGCCCCTTTTCGTACGACTTCTCGACGGACCCCCGGAGCTCGGTCGTGAGCGTTGCGCTGTGCAGGACCACCTCCATCGTGCCCCGATCCCGCGTCGAGCGTTCTTCGAACTGCTTCGTGGCTTTGCCCAGGCTTTCTCGGAGCTCCGCGAGCTCCGCGTCTTTCTGCGCCACGATTTGCGCCGAGGTTTCGAGGTCGGCGCGGGCGAGGGCGGAGGCTTCCGTGTGGCCGGCGGCGTCGCGCTCCAGGTCCTGCAGCTGGCTTTCGAGCGAGCTGCACGCGTCTTCGAGCTCTGCGATGCGGCCGTTGCGCAGGTCGACGGCCCGTTCTAGGTCCTCCATCTTGTCGGAGATCCGGCTGGCCTCGCCCCGCGCGCCCGCCAGCTCGTCGCGCAGCTGCAGCAGCGCGGCCTCCCGCTCCGATTCGTCGGCGCCTCGCTCCGTCGCGAGCGCCTTGAGCTCCTTCACGCTGCCCTCCAAGTCCCGCACGGTCTGCTCGACGACTTGGATGTAGTCCTCGTCGTCCACGCGCACCAGCTGCAGCACGTCGGCGACCGCGGCTTCGTCAGCCCCGCCCTGCCCTTCGTTTTGCTGCAGCTTGCAGCAAATCTCGCCGCCGGAGGAGAACGACCCCTGCGGGACCCCCGCAGAAACCTCGCGGAAGGGTGGAAGCTTCGCCTGGATGATGGCGGGGGCCGCCGCGTTGTGGAGGGCATGGCGGGCATGGGACGGCGTGTCCCGGCGCCTGGCGGCCTGCAGAGCGGAGAGGGCCAGCTGTTCGTGCGCTTGGCGGACGTCGGCCGCGAAGCTTTGGACCAGCGGCGCGTCGCAGCCGGCAGCCAGCGCGAGCTCCGCCGCGCGGATGACCGCTTCGACGGGGCCGCCCGCCTTCGCCGTCTCGACCACGAGGTGCAGCGCATCCTTCACCCCTCCGGAAACCCCTTCCGCCAGCGCCGCCATCTCGCTCGCGCCGGAGAGCTTCTCGGCAAGCTTCTCGACCGCCTCCAAATTCCCGGCCAGCGCGCTCCGCACGTCGCCAGCCGGCAGCACCGGCAGAACCGCGCGCAAGCTCTCCGCCAGGCTCGGCTCGCCGGCGTGCGCGAGGTACCGCGAAGCCAGCGCGCGAGCCATCGCACCCGCAGCGGTCCCCGCCTCGCCTCCGCCCACCCGCTTTGCGGCCTCGACGACACGCAGGGCGAGGAGGCACTGCGTCGGGTCGCCCGCCGCCGGCGGGGGTGCCCCGGGGGGATGGAACGCGGAGAAGTCCGCCGCGAAGCCGGCGAAGGCAGCGCCGAAGCCTGCGGGGGGCGCGTCGGCGGGGGCGGCGAGGGCGGCGACGGAGCCGAGGGTGACGGCGCCGGAGTCGACGGCGGCGCGGAGCGCGCCGAGGACTGCGTCGGCTTCGGCTTGCCCGGCGGCGGTCTGCGCGAAGAGGCCGTCGGTCTCCGTTTGGAGCCCGCCGAGCAGCCCCGCGATGCGCAGGGCCTGCTCGCAAACGGGGGCCAACTCCACTGCGGTGTCAACGCCACCGCTCCCGACGCGGCCGGCCAACGCGCCAAGGTCCTCTGCGAGCGCCACGACGTCCCCACCCGACTCTCCCGGCAGGCACGCTACTACTGACAGGCATACCCCGGAGAGCAGGGTCAGCCCGTCGCTGGTAACCGCGCCGGCGGCCCGGTGCGCGAGCCCCCGCAGCCGCCCCGCCACGCCGCGCACTCGCTGGGTCGCGAACCCGACGCTTTCGACGAGCGCCCGGCACTCGGCGAGCTCCGCTTTCCCGCAGCCCGGCCGTGCGTCGAGCTCCGCGCGCACGGCACGCATCGCGGCGCCGACGCCGCCGGCAGCGTCGCCCAGGGCGGCGACCTGCGCGAGGGCATCCGAATACGCCTCGGCCGCCGCCTCGTCGCCTCCGGCTTCCCTCGCCGCTTTTTCGGCGAGCGCGTCTCGCAGAGCGGCCGTCCGCGCCTCGCCCGGCGAAGGCGCAGGCCCCGCTACGACCAGCGCGGTTTCCACCATCGCCTGCAGGGCGTGCGCACCGCCGGCGGGGGTGTCTCCCTTCAGGGTGGCTGCGAGGTCGTCGAGGCGGGATGCGACGAGGCGCGCGGCCGTGTGCTCGGGGAGGGGGGTACCGGCCCAGGCGGTGAGCCTCTCGACGATGAAGTCGGCCTCGCCGGCGAGCAGCACCACGGGGGTGTCCTGGCCGGTCGAGGTGGCCATTTCCTTCAGGTCTTCGACAAAGCCGTCGTCGAAGGCCCGCAGGCGCTCGCCGACGCTGTCGTAGGCCTGCTTGATCATGGCGAGCCCGCCGGCCGCGTCGTGCGCGAGGAACCGGCGGACGCCGGTCTCCGCCGCCGCGGCGGCGGCGCCGACGTCGCGCTGCAGGTCGACAGCGTGGCGCAGCCGCCCGGCGAAGCGCTTGATGCATGCCGCCTCGTCTCCCCCGGAGAGCAGCGGGAGGTACCCCGCGATCGCCGTCGTCGCCGCGGCGTGCAGCACGCTCTTGTCGGAGACGGTCTCCGCGAGGGCTTTCAGCTCGGCGCGGACCGCCAGCAGGGAGGCCGTCGTCTTCGCCGGGAGGCCCGCGTGCGGAGCGTCCTTCGGCGCGGGTTTGATCCCGGCTGCGATTGCGTCGAGGGACAGCGCGATTCGGTTGAGGGAAAGCGCCGCCGAATGGGTGCCGGCCTGCGCGGTTTGCTCGAGGAGGTCGGACAGCGCCGAGAGGTGGTTGAGGGTGGTGCGGCCGTCGGGCGGGTCCTGCGGCGCTTCCAACTTCGCGAGAAGGTCTTCGATGGCAGGCTTTGGATACGGGAGCTCGAGGATGTCAAGCTTCGCGCACAGCTGCCGGGTAGAGTTCGACAGGGGGTGGAGCAGAGACGGGAGGGAGGCGGACGGCGCGCCGGTGCTGATCGCCCACGCGAGGTCTTTGCACTTGGCCGCGACCTTCCGGGCGAGGTGCAGGGTTTGCTGCACGGGCTCCGCAGCCGCGGCCGCGGCGGCCGCGTCACCGTCGGCCAGACACCGCGCGGCCATCGAGAGCTGCGGGATCCGATGCCGCTGCGCGGCCTCGTTGCAGAGCTCCGCGCCTTCTTTCGTGGCCGGCGCACCCCGCAGCCCGCCGCACGCCCGCTCCGCCAACCCGGGGCCCATCCCCCCGGCTGCGAGGGCCATCGACTGGACGACCTGCAGTTCCTCAAGCAGAGCCGCGCTGTCGTACCCGGAAGGTGACTCGACCTTCTTTTTCAGGCTCGCCACCGCCGTCAGCACGGTTGCCAGCTTTGGCAACCGGCAGCGGGTCTCGTCCAGCGGCGGCAGCTCGGTGCCTTTGCCGACTTCTCTCTGCAGGATGACCGCGGTTTCGAGCACCCCGGCGAGCCCAGCGAAGTCCTTCCGCTCGAACATCTCAGTCGCCTCGGCCGCCAGGGCCGTCATGCTCAGGCTAGAGCTGCGCAGCCTCCCAAGCGCTTCGTCGACCTGTTCCGCTATTGAGCTGTCGCCGCCCCGCAGCTTCGCCACGACGTCGGACATGTCTTGCTCCCATGCTTCGCGCTTCGCCGCGTCGTCCGCTGCGTTCGCGGGGTTGCGGGCGTGATTCCGCCGGTGCATCTCGATGTACGCGAGGATCGCGTCCGCCATGTCGACGTGCCCGAGGTCCGCCTCGCGCAGCAGCTGCTGCGCCCGGTCCATCTTCTCCGACGCCGCCGCGTGCGCGTCGGCGGTCAGCGCCGCGAGCGCGCGCAGCGGCACCGCAACCGCACCCCCCGCCGGCTCCTGCGCGGGCTGCCCCTGCTGCTGCACCTGCAGCTGCTGGCCCTGCTGCTGCACCAGCTGCTGCTGCTGTTGGAGGAGGAGGTTCTCGCAAAAAGAGGACACTTTCTCGCCGAGCGCGGCGTGCGCCGGGTCTCTCGCGGTGGCCTCCCTGGCAAGCCGCTGGAGGCCTGCAAGGGCGGTGGGGTCCACCTTCGCGCCGCGCTGCACGGAAGCGACCATGTCGTCGAGACCCGCCACCAAGGCGTCGACGCCCGCACTTCCCCTCCTGGACCCGGGGCCCGCTTCCGCGGCGGCGTCTGCCCCCGCAAACGGTGCCTTGGCCGTCCCGACGGCGGCCGAGAACGAGTCGTGCAGAGCCAGCAGCTCGGCCGCGGCGGCGGGGTTGCCTTGCGTGACGCCGGTGGCGACCTGTCCCAGGTCGCGGGCAAGCCGCAAGGCCGCCGCCTTCGACGCGTCGCCTTGCAGCGCGCCGGCGGTCGCGGCGAACTGCGCCGAGAGGTCTTGCAGCTGCGCTGCCTCGGCTGCGCCGAGGGTTTCTCCCATGCGGATCAGCTCGCGGTAGCCGGTGAGCGTCGTGTGGATGTCCGCCAGTTGGACGGCAGCCCCCGCGCCGCTCGTGACCACCGATTCCTCAGGCTCCGCAGCGAGCATCGCATCCCTCAGGACGCTCGCCATGAGGGACTGCTCTGGAAGCCCGGAGAGCGTGGCTGAATACAGCTCTGCCCTGAGTTCGGCAGTGGCGGCGCCTTCGAGCCTCTCCGGGAGAGACAGCGCCTCCAGCGTTGCGCGGGTGTGCCGGGACTGCAGCTTGAGGCTGTCCAGGAGCTCGGCCCGCTTCGACTGCTTTTCCCTCGCTTCGCCCTGTGCTCGCTCCCGCTGTTCCGCCTGCCGCTTGGCGTGGTCCGTGTCCTGCTGCTCCCTGAGACTCACGACGCGGTCCAAGCACGCGTACCACCCCGCGTACTCCGGAGCGTTCTCCCTCAGCCGCCGGAGCCTCAGCTTCAAAACGAACGGGATCGGGACTCTGTTACCGGACTTCTCGTCTTGGTCAAGGTACTCAGCGACCATCGAAGCGACTTGTTCGAACGCTTGCGCGATCGTATCTTGCTTGGTTGCAGTACCGGCGAGGACGGAGAGGTCCGCCAGTGCGTCTTGCAGCTCGAAGCGGGTCTCCGCCGTCTCCGGGGCGTCGGCCAGCTGGAGCACCGCCTTGCTGAGGGCGGTGAGGCGTTGCTCGGTGTCGCCACCGAGGCCCTCGGACAGCAGGGAGACCTCGCCGCTCACGACCTTCAGGCGCTGCGGGTCAAGGGTCTCAGCGCCCAGCGCCTCCTTCAGCATCCGCACCGCGTCGTGGCCGGACTTCGCGGCGCCGAGCGCCGTGCGGCACAGAGCGGCGGCGTCGTCCACAGGGGCGCCCCCGCTCAGCCTCTCAGCGACCTGTCGGTGCGGAGTTGAGTATTGGTACCAACAATTCGTGCGGGTTGCCCTTCAATGTATTGTGCGGGCTAAAAAGACGTAGGCGAAAAGCGTGTTTTGGCGGTCGATCACAGAATTCCTAACCTGAACATGGCACGGGGTAAATACAACCCAGATTCACCTGTGTTTCGTGTGGGCTGCAGCACATTTACAAGCATTTCACAAAAAGCAGGTGGTTTTTGGTTTGTGTGATTTAACCTACATGTGTTCTGGTTAAACCGCTGCCAACGTTCTTTTTAGCTGTAACAAATACTGTCTCCAGGGAAGCAGATATTGGTTGACGCAAAGAAATACTCGAGGGACTGCCTTGTGCTCATTTCGAAGGAGGCTAGAGGGGGAGAAAACAACACAACTACAAAGTGGGTCTTTTTTGTTGAACGCTTACGCCCGCCACCAAAACCAGATATACCTGTGTTTCGTGTGGGCTACAGCACAGTTACCTCCTTTGATCTATCGCAACTGGCAGCCCTCCTCAAGCATTTCCTACAAAGCAGGTGCTTATACAAAAAAACAGAAACGACGGCTGCTGCATACCTGAGCCATCGCGGCGGCGACGATGCCACCGGACGTGGCCGACAGCCTCTGTGCGGTGGCGACAAGCTCAGCGACCTTCGCGGGGTCCCCGACCTGCGCGGCGTACTCGAGCTCTTTCGAGAACGCGAGCGCCGGGGCGTTGTTGGGCGTCGGGTTGGCGGGGTCGCACCCCATGATGTCCGCTGCGTCGGTCATGGTAGCCTGCACGACGCTCAGCAGGCCGGGCAGGGGTTGCGAGGCGGAGAGCCCCCGGAGAAGCTCATTAAGGCGTTCCGCGATGTAGCGAGCGGTTGCCTCCTCGGCGCCCGGGTCGCCGGCCGCGACGGACAGCTGTCGGTACACTCTCTGCACGGCTGCCGCCGACGGCGCCGAGCCTGCGGTGACGCGGACTTGTGCGAGCCGCTCTCTGCACGCGCGGAACGCGGATGCGATCCCCGGGTGCGGGGCCGAGCCCTCGACGGCCCCGAGCGCCTGCATCGCGCCGGTGAGCGCGGAGCCGGCGGCGGCCTCGCTGCCCTTGTGCAGCTGGTCCGTCGCGGCTTGGCAGAAGTCCATCGCCTTGCGCACCCCGGCATGCGCCTCGGCGGCGCCCCACGCGGCGGCGCCGGCCTTCCCGGCGCGCTCCGTAGCATCCTTCGTGATCACACCCGACCTGTCGAGATTCGTGTTTTGTTTAGAGTGAAAGCTGTTTGTTATGTGCGTATGTGGTATTCGGTAATTTTCACAGCATGCTGCCAATCGTCACTTTTTGAAAAATGACAGCCGCGGTTGGTGCCATAAAAGAGAGAGAGACGAAAAAGACAGGCGCTTCGTTTTGTTTGTGCGTGCCGGTTGATCGTTTTCCCACTTGCATTTACCCTGTGTGTATTCAGGTAAGGAATTCTGATCAACCACCAAAAACACGCTGCCTACGTCTTTTAGCCTGCACAATACATTGAAGGGCAACCCACAAGATTGTTAGTACTTAAAACATGGGTTACTGTTTAGACAGAACACTGTCAATCATGCATGTTTGATGATAGTCATCAAATCTTCTTCGATGTTGATGCTAGATAAAAAAGTGGTGAAAATGGGGGAAAGCGGGGATGTGAGTTTTCGCGAAATTATGCCAATATTTGGGGAAGGGTGGGGGGGGTCGGTCCAGTGCCCACCCTACCTTTTCAGGGGGGCCTGTTCTAAAGGGGGGGGTTGAATAATAACAGTTATTTGACACACGTCTGGTTGTCTAAAAAACACTACCACTATTTGATCTACCCGGAACTTTGTTTTTGATTCGACCCAGGGATTATTCTAATCCCCAAAATTCGGGAAATTCATGGTTAAAAATTCTGTAGCATAGCCGGAAAGTTTCTTTTTTCCACGTTCAGCGAGCTTTTTTGAATGGCCGGTAAGCCTGGTATGCGACCTTCGTGGGGTGTTGCTGCTTCGCCACTTTGTTGCAGACCCCACTTGTGGGTCCTGCAGGTCCTGCAGCCTCCGTGTCTCTGGCTTTGCAACCACAAAAAGTTTTCACCAGAAACTCCTGTGGTTAAAAAACCTTTTTTAACCGGCCTGTTTTGAGAATATTTTTTTCTTTGGTGAAGAAATTATTTTTTAACCATGCAGGATAATCCCTGATTCGACCCCCCCCTTCATCAAGCAGCAACCCCACCCCTACTCTGCCGCGACGGACAGCTGCCGGTGCACTCTCTGCACGGCTGCCGACGGCGCCGAGCCTGCGGTGACGCGGACTTGTGCGAGCCGCTCTCTGCACGCGCGGAACGCGGATGCGATCCCCGGGTGCAGGGCCGAGCCTTCGACGGCCCCGAGCGCCTGCATCGCGCCGGTGAGCGCGGAGCCGGCGGCGGCCTCGCTGCCCTTGTGCAGCTGGTCCGTCGCGGCTTGGCAGAAGTCCATCGCCTTGCGCACCCGGCGCGCTCCGTTGCATCCTTCGTGATCACACCCGACCTGTCGAGTTTCGTGTTTTGTTCAGAGTGAAAGTTGTTTGTTATGTGCGTATGTGGTATTCGGTAATTTTCGCAGCACGCTGCCAACCGTCACTTTTAGAAAATGACAACCGCGGTTGGTACCATAAAAAGAGAGAGAGAGAGAGAGACGAAAAACATGGGTTGCTGTTTAGATAGAACACTGTCAATCATGCATGTTTGTGGTATCACCTCCTTCGGTACTTTTCACAGCACGCTGCCAACCGTCACTTTTTGATAATGACAAACGCGGTTGCTACCATAAAAGAGAGAGAGAGAGACGAAAAACATAGTTTACTGTTTAGACAGAACACTGCCCCGCATGCATGTTTGATGCAGACACCAAGCCTTCTTCGAAGATGATTTTCTTCGAGGAAAGTGAAGAATAAAAAAGGGGCGCACCTGAACTGATCCACGACGGCTTCGAGCAGCTGGGC
Source organism: Diplonema papillatum (assembly GCA_030068145.1). Classification (NCBI taxonomy): domain Eukaryota; phylum Euglenozoa; class Diplonemea; order Diplonemida; family Diplonemidae; genus Diplonema; species Diplonema papillatum. The sequence goes on along the minus strand of JAPJBO010000191.1, from coordinate 211,565 downwards.
GCACTGCTCGAGCCCGGTTGTGACGACGGCGTGCGGGAGCGACGCCTGCGCCGCGAAGCTCGCCTCGCGCGAGATCTGCGCGACGGTGTTCGCGAGGGCGCGGATGTCTTCCGGCCCCGCGGCCGACGCCGCCTTGCCCCGCAGCTCGGCGCACGATGCGGCGAGCTTGCGGGCCGTCGCGGCGGCGGACGAGACGCCGGTGCAGCAGGCTCGCTCCGACGTCTTCCACGCCTCCCGGGCGGCCCCTTCGGCCTTGTCCCACTTCCCGTCCAGGGCAAACTGCGCCGCATCCTTCACACAAGTCGCTGCTGCTTCCATCAGCGACGCGACGGAGTTGCTCTCGCCCAGCGAAGCGGCTGCGTCGACCGCTGAGGCCGCCGCCTTCTCCGCGAAGGAAAGCAGGGCGCGTTCACCGTGCTTGCCGCCGGGTTGCGCGCGGGCGAGGGACACTGCCTTCAGCAACTCGCCCATGACCACGTGGCTCTGCCGCGTCTTGTACAGGGCGTCCGCGGCTGCTTGGGAGAAGCCGGCGACGGCCTGCACGTCGGACGGGTTGCCCTGGAAGGCCTGCACCAGCGACCGCATGAACGGCGCCACCGCGGGGTGCCTGCGAGCGACGCCGCTCGCGGCGCTGACCAGCGGGGCGGAGTCCGTCTGCGACAGGGGCGTCGCCGCCAGGAAGCAGGCCGTCCGCTCGGCGGCTCCGGGGCCGGCGCCGGAGAGCTGCAGCGCCGTGTCACGGAGCTGCGCGACGCGGGCTTGGGGCACGAAAACGCCGGTCGACAGCTGTTTTTGGAGTTGTAGTTCGCTTGAGAATCCGGGGGTTCAGAGTCTCCGGGTGACCTTCGTCGGATGGGTTCTTTCAAAGCTAATACGTACTGGGTGGGTTTGGGGGGGGCATGATGCATGGCTTCTTTCGTGTACACTGCTTGGGCAAGCCTGGTTCGTAACAATTTGTTTTGGTTTTGGAGTGAGGGTTCAAGCTTTCCAGTGACCATCGTTATAAGGGTTCCACGCGGTTTGGAGTCTCGGTGACTATCGTTGAAAGGGTTCCTCACTGGTATCGTATATTGGTATGAATGTGGTGGTGATAGCGTGTGTCGTTGTTGCCTGTTGCCCCTTCGCCCTTGTCCGACTTCCCAGCCCAGCGGCGGAGTCTGCTAAGGCTGCCGCCTTCTCCGCGAAGGAAAGCAGGGATCGTTCGCCGTGCTTGCCACCGGGTGTGCGCAGCAACTCGCCCATGACCACGTGGCTCTGCCGCGTCTTGTACAGGGCGTCCGCGGCTGCTTGGGAGAAGCCGGCGACGGCCTGCACGTCGGACGGGTTGCCCTGGAGGGCCTGCACCAGCGACCGCATGAACGGCGCCACCGCGGGGTGCCTGCGAGCGACGCCGCTCGCGGCGCTGACCAGCGGGGCGGTCGCCGCCAGGAAGCAGGCCGTCCGCTCGGCGGCTCCGGGGCCGGCGCCGGAGAGCTGCAGCGCCGTGTCACGGAGCTGCGCGACGCGGGATTGGGACACGAAAACGCCGGTCGACAGCTGTTTTTGGAGCGATAGTTTGCTTGAGAATCCGGGGGTTTAGAGTCTCCGGGTGACCTTCGTCGGATGGGTTCTTTCAAAGCTAATACGTACTGGGTGGGTTTGGGGGGGCATGATGCATGGCTTCTTTCGTGTACACTGTACTTGCTTGCTTGGGCGCGCCTGGTTCGTAACCATTTGTTTTGGTTTTGGAGTGAGGGTTCAAGCTTTCCAGTGAGCGGTTCAGAGTCTTCGGTGACTATCGTTGAAAGTGTTCCTCACTTGTGGTGTACATTGGTATGATTATGTGGTAGTTTTAGTGTGTGTCTCTGTGTATGTTGCCCCTTACGCCTTGTCCGACTTCCCACCTAGGACAACTGGCTGTCAAAAACCACCAAACACCGTTCTTTGACCCTGCTACTGTTCGACATATCATGTAGTAGTAGTATGCGTCGTCCAAATCCGGGAACAAGTCAGGGAGAAGAACGGAGCAATATTTACAAGCAAACGAAAGACTTAGGGTGGCCGCTTAAGCGACCCCGACACATCATGACTAAAAAATACTCGAGAGACTGCCTTGTGCTCATTTCGAAGGAGGCTAGAGCAGGGCTGACGCGCCTCCCGATCAGCATCACCGCCGAGCTTGCGACGACGACAAGCGTCACGGTCACCGTCGTGCGACCGACGCCGGCTGCGGTTCTGATCGCGGACCTGATCCCGAAGGATGCGTCCTTAAGCAGCTTGAGGAGAGGGCGGTCGCCGGCTCCGTTTTGGCACCCGGAGTTGGACGCCGGGTTTGTGGAGGCGGCAGTACCGTACACAGTGGTGTTCACCGTCGTCGATGAACCCAGATTTACCTGTGTTTCGTGTGGGCTACAGCACATTTACCTCCTTTGATCTATCGCAACTGGCAGTCTCCTCAAGCATTTCCTACAAAGCAGGTGCTTATACAAAAGAAGAGCGCCGATGCCAACTTCTGAAGGTCGGCCAGCTCGGCGAAGAGCTTCGCCAGCCTGCCGGGGGCGGGCGGCGCTGCGTACACGGACATGCTCGCCGCACGGGCGGCCGACGCGGCGTGGAGCGACGCGGCGCACCCGACGACGTCGCCGAGGGCGAGGCGCCGGGCGGCCTCGTCGGCCAGCGACCCCGCCTCCGGGCACCCGCAGGCGACGAAGACCTTATGTAGCTCCTTCAGCTTGCCGCCGACGGCGCCGGCGCGCCGGACCAACGTCGCAAGATCCGCAGCCCGCGCCGCAGCGTCCCGCAGCGTCTTCATCATCGCCCGTCTGGTGGTCCAGCCAATAATTTCTAACACTCTCCTCCTTGGCGTGCATCTCGTGCTGAGATTAGCTCCAGCATGCAAGAGCGCGAGCGGTTGTAAGGGAGAGAGAGGCCCGCATCATTAGTCGGTAAATATAAAGCTTCTAAGACTAGCGTCATATGCGACTGATAAAACCTAATGATTTGGGGCAGATTTTCGCGTATACTAACAAGTAACAATCGCGATTTTCTCTGCCAACCGTGAATAATGTACAATAATCCATTCGTTTCACAACCGTGTACTAAAGTTAGTAAGCCCCCTGAAAAGAAAAGCGCCGATACCAACTTCTGAAGGTCGGCCAGCTCGGCGAAGAGCTTCGCCAACCTGCCGGGGGCGGGCGGCGCTGCGTACACGGACATGCTCGCCGCACCGGCGGCCGACGCGGCGTGGAGCGACGTGGCGCACCCGACGACGTCGCCGAGGGCGAGGCGCCGGGCGGCCTCGTCGGCCAGCGACCCCGCCTCCGGGCACCCGCAGGCGACGAAGACCTTATGTAGCTCCTTCAGCTTGCCGCCGACGGCGCCGCCTCGCCGGACCAACGTCGCAAGATCCGCAGCCCGCGCCGCAGCGTCCCGCAGCGTCTTCATCATCGCCCGTCTGGTGGTCCAGCCAATAATTTCTAACACTCTCCTCCTTGGCGTGCATCTCGTGCTGAGATTAGCTCCAGCATGCAAGAGCGCGAGCGGTTGTAAGGGAGAGAGAGGCCCGCATCATTAGTCGGTAAATATAAAGCTTCTAAGACTAGCGTCATATGCGACTGATAAAACCTAATGATTTGGGGCAGATTTTCGCGTATACTAACAAGTAACAATCGCGATTTTCTCTGCCAACCGTGAATAATGTACAATAATCCATTCGTTTCACAACCGTGTACTAAAGTTAGTAAGCCCCCTGAAAAGAAAAGCGCCGATACCAACTTCTGAAGGTCGGCCAGCTCGGCGAAGAGCTTCGCCAACCTGCCGGGGGCGGGCGGCGCTGCGTACACGGACATGCTCGCCGCACCGGCGGCCGACGCGGCGTGGAGCGACGTGGCGCACCCGACGACGTCGCCGAGGGCGAGGCGCCGGGCGGCCTCGTCGGCCAGCGACCCCGCCTCCGGGCACCCGCAGGCGACGAAGACCTGGTGTAGCTCCTTCAGCTTGCCGCCGACGGCGCCGGCGCGCCGGACCAACGTCGCAAGATCCGCAGCCCGCGCCGCAGCGTCCCGCAGCGTCTTCCCCATCGCCCGTCTGGTGGTCCAGCCAATAATTTCTAATACTCTCCTCCTTGGCGTGCGTCTCGTGCTGAGACTAGCTCCAGCATGCAAGAGCGCGAGCGGTTGTGAGGGAGAGAGAGGCACTGTTCCACGCATATCATTACTCGGTTAATATTCATGTTCTAAGACTAGCGTCGTATACGACTGATTAAACTTAATGATTCGGGGCGGATTCCGCGTAGGTAACGATCGTGATTTTTAGAGTTAAAGTTCGCTTGAAATTCCGGGGGATTTAGGGCCTCCGTGTGACCGTTGTTAAATGGATTCTCTTAGACCAAGAAAGGGCTATATGGTTGCGGGTTGTATATTTGGTGCACGCATTCGTTTTTTCTGCCAACGGTGACAAATGCAGAGCAATCCATTCGTTTCACGACCGTGTACTAAAGTTAGTAAACAGTACTAAACTCACTGAAAAGAAAAGCACATACCAACTTCTGAAGGTCGGCCAGCTCGGCGAAGAGCTTCGCCAGCCTGCCGGGGGCGGGCGGCGCTGCGTACACGGACATGCTCGCCGCACCGGCGGCCGACGCGGCGTGGAGCGACGCGGCGCACCCGACGACGTCGCCGAGGGCGAGGCGCCGGGCGGCCTCGTCGGCCAGCGACCCCGCCTCCGGGCACCCGCAGGCGACGAAGACCTGGTGTAGCTCCTTCAGCTTGTCGCCAATGGTATCGTCGCGCCGGACCAACGTCGCAAGATCCGCAGCCCGCGCCGCAGCGTCCCGCAGCCCCGCCGCGGCGTCTTCGTCCTCGCCAGTCCTGTGGTCCAGCCAGTCCGTCTCCGGCGGCCTTGATGCGTCACGGGTGGATGAGTTTCGTGTGGGGTAGGAGGACTTCGGCGCGCCGACGCCGTCGCTGTCGTCGAACGGCAGCAGCGCCGTGTCGCTTTGCGTCGCGCTGTCGCGGGTGGCCCCCGCCGACTCGCGCCGGATGACGATGACTTGCGCTTGCGCCGATTCGTCGGACCCGGACCGGTCGACCTGCCGAAGCCTCTCGGCCACCAGCGAGAGCACCCCGCGCTGGGCGGGAGGGAACACCGTCAGGTGGTCGTCGACGGCGAGGAGCACGTTCAACGCGTCCGTCATCGACGCTATGCTCGCCTTCACGTCCGACGGCACGGCAGCGGCGGCGTCGGCGGGTGTCGAAGCGTAGGGGCTGCCGGCTTCTGTTCTGGAAAACCCGAAGGAGGACCTCTGGATTGAATCCGTCGGCTTCGGCGTGAACGTCCGGTAGTCAACTTCGGCGAGGGCTGCCGACAACGCGGAGCTCGCGCCGCTTGGCAAGTCGTGCCGCCGGGCCTCCTTCGCGGCAGAGATGAGCTTCTGGCAGGTGTGCGTGAGGTCGGCGACCTTGCCTTCGAGCTCTTCGAGCCTCCGCAGCCGCTTCCCCGACGCGGCCTCCGAGCGGTTGAGCTGCCCGACGAGCTCCGTCACGCGCAGCGCCGCCTTGCTGCACGACGCACCCCACTCTCCGCTGCCGTATCCATCAAACTCGTCGGCGTGCGAGTAAGGCCCTGAGCCGCCGCCGATCTTCGCCGAGCGGGGTGGGTTGGTGGCGGCGGCGGACGAGGCGTTTGCGAACAAGTCGTCGAGGACGCTTTCGCCGGTGTTCGTGAACGGCGCAAACTTGCGGGAGGCCATGAGATCGAGGTATTCCGACACGGCGAGGGTCACACCGTGGATCTTCGGGTGCGCGGCGCCCAGCTCCTTGACGCAGTGCGACAGGTCGCGGGTCTCCTTCGCGTCGCGGTTGTCGATCGCTTTGCCGATCCGCGTCGACAGTGCGGCGAGCGTGTCCATCCACACCATGAGCCCGTGCTTCTCGCCGTCCTCCTCCTTCTCGGGCGCGGGCTCCGGCTCCTCCTGTTGCCCGGCGACACTGCCTTTCCGAGTGCTCCGCGCCATCGAACCCCGGTCTGTCGCCACTTCCAAGTCGATCATATCGCCGTCGTTCAACCGCATCGGATCACGGTCTGTGTCGTAGTAGTCCTCGTGCGCCATGTCGTGCGGCCACATCTCGGACCCCCTGCGCGACCTGTAGCTGCGCAGGTCATCCTCGAGCTGCTGGGAGAAGTCCGCGAGGTTTTGCTGCTCGCTGAGCTCGTCGCTGGCCAGCGTATCGAAGGTCAGCAGATCGAGCTTCTGGAGGAGCATCCGCTTGAGGTCCGACAGGATGGTCCGCTCAGCGGCGGCTTTTTCGAGTTGCTCGCGCAGGATCGCTCTCTCCGCGTCCAAGTTCGCCGCTGACGCCCCACCAGCCCGGCTTGACCTCTCGAGATCCGCGAGTCGGTCCATCAACCGCTTCATCATGCCCTGCGACTCTTCGAGTTCCGCGTCAATGTGCTGCGCCTTCGCGCCGGCCTTCGCGGTGATCAAGTTGTACTGGTTGACGACCTGCTGCTGGATGGTGCGGTTTCTGCGCACCTCGGCCCGGACGCCCGCCAGCCTCGCCGCGTAATCATCGTACGCGTCGGCCTCCGCGAGCTCGTCTTCGAGCAGGTCCTCGAGCGCTTCTCGTTGGGCCGCGTTGAGCCACGGGTCTTGCAACGCGCGCCGCAGCTCCGAAGCACGCTCTTCGCACGAGGGTATCGGAACGGCAGGCGAGACGAGGCCCGTGACGGCCTTCGCGGTGTCCGCGAATTTGAGGGTGTTGTACGTCTCCTGGTAGCGGTCGAGGTGCGGGGAAATGTGCGTGATCAGCAGCGTCCGGCTGTTCCCCCCGAGGGAGTTGACGAGGATCTTGGTCAGCGTGCTGTCCCGCACGGGCGGCGAGAGGTCTGCGCCCGCGTGCTTCGTGCTTGCAAGCCGCTCGAAGACCATGCGGAAGACGCTCAGCGACTTGTTGATGGCCACGCGGTCGCTCGTGGTCCTCTGGGTGGGGTCGACCTTCCTCAAGTCCTCGCAGCCGGCGAGATCCACGAGGGTCAGGACCGCCTGGCTCTTCCGGACCGGGTCGATTTCGGCGGAGCCGACGGCGTCGTTCCGCGCGCCGACGACGCCGTGCCGCGACGTTCCGAACACCTTCGTGACCCGGAACATCACCACGCTGTGGCTCAGCGCCGGGCGCTTCGAGATGCAAACCGTCAGCAACCGGTCGATGTCCTCCGTCGAATACACCGCCAGCCAGTTCAAGTCGGGCAGCTGGACAACCCGCTCGTCGGCGCGCAGCCCCGCGGTGACGTGCACCGACAGCAAATTGTCGGGTTTCCTCCCCGGCGACGCGGGCGTTGACGCGCGGAGGAGATCGTACGCTTCGTTCCTCCAAACAGCCAGCGCGGACACTTCGACGATGACATGCCGGACGAGGCCTTTTGAGTTGTACGCAGTTGCGCAGTGCAGCAGGTCGCACGCCGCGCGGGGAACGATCCCGTGCTCCTGCTCGTGCCGCCCGCCGAACATGGTGTACGTCTTCCCGGTGTCAGACGGCCCGTAGGCGATGACCGTGAAGTTGTGTCCGTTGACCACGTCCTGCAGCGCCGGTCTGATGGGCGCGTAGAGGTCCTCCTGCGACACGAAGGGCCCCCCCGTGCGTGAGGGAGCCTGGCTGGCGGACCAGCAGCAGCGGTCGAAGCAGTAGGACCGGTACGTTGCCGCTGGGTTTTTTGTGTTCGGGTTTGCGATGGTGACGCCGCCCTTGTGCGCGTCCGAGTACATGCGCACTGCTTCGTGCCGTGCGAACGGAGGTACTCCGACGTACCCACCTGCGGGGTGGGTGCCTTTCGGGCTGGACGCGAGGCTGGCGCGGAAGTGCTGCTGGCGGAGGCGGTCGCTGGCGACTTCAGCCTTCGACATCGGCCGCACGCGCACCCACACCTCGACGTCCATCTCGGTCGCCCGCCCCCGCCGGCAGAGAACCGCGGGCGCGTTCCCCGTCGACGGGCTGCGCCGGCTGGGCGACTCGGACGACGACCGGAGGTACCGTTCACTCCCGCTGCCCTGCCGCTGCGCCGACCGCGATACCGAAGCCCTGTCCCGCGCGCCCGGCGGCTGCGGGATGCCCGGACTGTTCCCGTGGGCCTGCCGCTTCGGCGCCTGCCCTGGTGGCGCTACCCGGGTGCTGCCCTTCATGCCCGCGTACCCGGAGCTGCCGAACACCCCTCGCTCCGGCATCCCTTCCCGGCTCCGCAGCGCGCTGCCGCCCAAGCCCACCGAGTGCGAGCGGTCGGCCGACCCGCTGCGCCTGCCCGACATCTCTTCCTCCTCTTAGCAATGCTTGTGTGAGTTGTGGTGCGCTCCGGGCATTGTTTTCTTTGAGGGGAAGTGCAGGAAGGGAGCCTGGAAAAGTCGGGGGAGGAATCTTTGTTTGACAGAACACTGTCTCTCATGCATGATTGATGCTGGGGGGAATTCGTAGTTTCATGTTTAGGCAGGACACTGCCTCTGTCAGGCTCGCTCTTGCCTAGAGACAGCCGTATCCGAAAGGTGAGACGAGAGGCACCAATTTACTCTGTCAAATATTCAAACTCAGATTTAGGAAAGTTAATGGTTCGGGTGTTGCTGAGAATTGGCACCTGAGTCACGCACCGTTCACGTACACCCTTGGCAGATGGAAGAAGAGGGTCAATAGTATCCGTCTTTAGAGTAAAGGTTTGGTTGAAGTTTTCAGAGTGTAGGCTCGCTTACGGGCTTTACACTTATAGTTTAGCGAATCGCTGCTTTTTTCTCGGCTGTGCGCAAATAGAGCCACGACACTTTTTGCAGTGTACCGTATGAGGTTTTTTTTTTTTTACGAAATGTGTTAACGTTTCTTAGTTACGTTTTCGACGATTTTTGTTCGCTGTTTCTTTCTTTTTCTCACGGATCCGTCCTGCTCCGTCCTTACTTCCGCAAGGCCTTCCGACTCCCGCGACTTTCAAGTGCGTCCCTGCTCCGAATGCGCGGTGGCCCCACCGACCGGCAGTACTTTGCGCTCACGCTGTCTTGACTCTTGTCGTTGCCATCACAACCGAAGCCGCAGGACTCCCCACATGGCCGGAAGCTACCAACCGCATGATGAGCTCTGGCCGAGGCTCTGAACACGCGAGGAGCTCAACCTTCCCGATGCATCGAGGGAATCCTTGAGGCACCTAAACGTACAGGGTACTTGGGTTGGTTTGGGCAAATCAATTTGCTTTGCTCGGTGGTGACCTCGCAGTAGCCATCTTCTCTCACTCTCTAAGCCTCTGCGGGGTTTACCCCATCGTTAGTACTGCCACTGCTCCTCTTTCTACCTTTCTTGGTTCAAAGTGACAAGTGCAAGGTGCCGAAGTAGAATTCTTTCTTCTAGCGTGGACCGGCTGGATCCCGCCCCAGTCTAGGCCCACAGTCTGCGCCGACGGAAATGCAACAACAGAAAAGCAAGTGGAGGCATACTTCTCACCATTCTAGCATGGATCAAAAAAAGCTTGCTTTAGGGGGGAGGCGGATTGTTCAGTAAGAATGGTCGGACTCTAGTGGGTATCTAACAGAAAAAGAAGAGGGGGAAAAAAGCGCGTATTGACATCGTTGGAGCTGCTGTATCAGAAACTGGGCAAGACTTGGGCGAAAGGGCCTGAAGAGACCCGTCAGATTGTAACAGGAACAAAACGTAGATCACCGGCCGCATGGTCTGAAGGAAGGATGGGAAAGTTTCCAGATGGTCAGAAGAAAGGAGGGGAGAGGTTTCCAGTGGTTCAGCCGCGTGGTCTCTACACAATGTGCAAACTAGTCTTAGATCGGACTCGGTTGGAGACCGGCCGCATTGTCCGAAAGAAATGCGTAGTTTTGTTGGAAGTTTAAAGCTAGGAAGCAGAGTATCCGTATGCCTCGGTCACTCGGTGACTGCGTCTTCGATCGTACCGCCGCTTGCGCTCATTCGAATCATCGTCTTCACGCGGTCGCGTGGCGTCCTTTCCCTTCTTCGCCGGTGTGTATGCTGCGAACCTTGCTTCTCGCGTGGCGCTTCATCCCTTGTCTTCGTGGTGGCTCCGCCAGTGCCGGATACTGGCGGGGCCGGAGCCGGCGCGCGTTCCGGAGTGGAAGAAATGGTAATCGTGGTAAACTTTCTTTTTGTTCCTTTTACGAAAGGAGAAGAGATGTCTCCAGCGGTTTAACCGGAGGCCATACTCCGTGAGGGAGTCAATGTGCTCTTCCTCCTTCGCGTGGCACTCTCACAGCAACGTCGATGACAGTGAGAAGCTTGCTGGGAGCGTGCACACACAGGTATGACGCTCGGGTTCACAGCCGTCGGTTGCGGTTTGATCCGAGCCATGACATTCGGCCTGTTCACTCGAAGCCCGGGTGGTGCAAAATCTTAGGATACATGAGTCTTAGATCGGGCTCGCTTCGAGACCGGCTGCATTGTCCGAAGAAAGCAGAGGAGAGGTCTCCAGCGGTTCAGCGGCGGGCAGCGGCCCGTACTTCTCCGCGAGGGAATCAAAGAGCTCTTCCTCCTTCCCGTGGTACTCTCTCAGCACGTCGACAACGGTGTGAAGCTTGCTGGGGGCGTGCTCCCTGTAGACAGCGATGAGCCGCGAGACTTGGCTCGGGTCCACCGCCGTCGCCGCGACTGGCGGCAGTGGCTTGATCCGAGCCACAGTCGTCTGCCTCGGCAGGCTGTTCGGGTGCCTGTCGGCGAGCGACTTGGACGAGACCTCCGCCCGCCGCTCGATGCGCCGGATGGCCTGCGGGTTGCGCGAGGTCCACATTTTGGTGAGGTCGCCGGCAAACGTCCCGTCCGGCCTCCTCGGCGACACCTCCGCCCGCTCGGCCGATGACAGGTAATTCCCCCTCCGCAGGGTGAGCTTCTCGTGCGCAGGGTCGTCGTCCTCCTCGAGCCCTTCGTGGAGGGCGTCCCAGCACTCGCGGCAGGTCTTCACCCGGCAAGCCCTGCAGTCGAACAGCGCTTCCTCCGCACACAGACAGCACGCGTGCCCCGGCAGCGGCATCCTTCTGTGTCCCCTCGCATCCCCGTCACGGTGCGCGTCTGTGTAGCACCTCGGGCAATACGCACAGCCCACCTCGCTCCCCAGCTGGTCCCTTTTCCGGGGTCGCTTCCCGGTGAGCCCCGCCACGTCGCAGTCGAGGCACATGAAAACCGCGGCGTTTTCGCAGTACCGGCAGAGCAGCGCGCACTGCGCCGGGGTCGCGCCGCCGACCGGTGAGCTGGGCACCACGCCGCAGACGCCGACGGTTCCTTCGATGCAGGCCAGCGCGTCCTGCTTCGCTTTTTCGCCCGAAACGCCGGGGCCCGGTGCGACGAAGCTCCACTCGACGGCATCGTTCTCCCCCGGCTGCCACTTCTCCCGCTGAGCCTCCACGAGGAGGTACAGGTGCGGAACGACGTGCACCGAGTGCGTGAGGACCTTGTGCAGAGCGGTGGCACGCTTCGGCTTCCGCCAGAAGAGGTTGCGCGGGCCCTCCGGCCGGATGGGCGGCGGCGCCTTCTCGTCGGGGCGAAGGGGGGTGAGCGACAGCGAGTCCTGTGTCTTCGCGACCTCGGCCCGCGGGGGGCTCATGCGGTCTTGCAGCATGCCGATGTACGTGTGGTACGGCGGGCGGTGCGCCGGGGCCCGCAGCGAGGCTTGCGCGGCCAGCCGCATGTGGTTGTGGATGTCCAGGTGGTCGTCGAACGCGTACGGCGACGAGTGATCGACGTCCAACAACCCCGGTTTCACCGGCGGCGGGGCCGGCTGGTTCATGGCTGAGCTCGCGTACAAGCGGTCCGGCCGGTCGAAAACCGGCTCGGACGCGTCAAGGGTCCGGCTGGGGAGGATCATCGCGGCGGAATACGTCGGAGGAGGCAAGACAGCCGATTGCTGCTGGTGGGTCTCGCGGGAGAGGGACTGCTCCTGCGGGGTCTGGAAGCTGTTGCTCTGGTCGGGTTCGAACGGGTACCGGTGGGGCCGAGCGCCGCCTCCCTTGGCGGAAGGGGTGTACGACAAGGCGTCCCATACCGGAGCGTCGCCCTGGTCGTGCGCCGCCTTCTTGCCGGCCTGGAACCCATCCCCGGCGTGCGGGTCTCTACCGCCTCGCTGCCGCACCGGACTGACCTTCCTCATCAGCCGCTGCAGCTCCATGACCTCGCGGACGTCCTTGTACCCGACGAGCCGCCGGTCTGGCGAGACCTCCCTTCTGTCCCGCGAGACTTCCTCACCGCCGGCGACTACCCCAGCCAGGCGTAGCCTGGTCGCCTCTTTCGAGTCGTCGAGGACCCGCTTTTCCGCCTCTTCCTTCGACTCACGCGGGCCGCGCAGCACCGAGCCTTGGTTGCCTTGCGTCCGCACGTCTGATTTCGGGCTTTGGAGCAGCATCGCGCTCGTCCCGTGGTCGTGCCGCCGTGGTTTTGGAGGAGACCCCTCGGGCTTCATGCCGGTCGACTGGGTGTCGAGCTCCCACGGGGCGACCTCGTAAACCAGCTCGCCGCCTTCGTCGAGCGCCATGCCGTGGAGGGACTGCACGCCGGCGGTGGCCTTGTGCAGGCGATGGGCGGCGGCGGCGTAGCGGACTCGCCCGGGGGAATCGTGCGCCGGGGCGTCGATGAGGAGCTTGTTCGCGAGCCAGATGTCGAGGGCGGCGATCGTCTTGCGTTGGACGGCAAGGGTACGAGCCGTGATCATCTTCGCGAAGTCGTGTTCGGAGGCGGCGTCCGTACGCCTCGGGACGAGCACGTCGGCGTCGAACTTGACCTCAGCCCCAAACAGTTCGATGAGTGTGCCGACGGGGAGGCGCACATCTGCGTCCGGGTGGTGGGCCATCCACACAGCTGCATGCTCCACCAGCACCGCCGGCGGCACCGCCACGACCTTCCGCAGGTCTCCGGCCGCGTTTCGAGCGTCCGGCATCACTTCGCTCGAAGTCCCCGCCCCCGCGGCGTCCGCCGGCAGCAGGGTGCCCTTCGACAGCTTTTCGGCCACCTTGACCCACTCGTTGAGTCGGTTCGCGCTCGTCGGCTTCACGTTGCGGCTTTCCAAGTACCCCTCGAACCAGTCCTTCCCCACCGCGACCCCCGCGACCGATTCGAACTTGGCGTTCGGGCCGATGTCGGCCAGCCGCGGGTTCCCACTCGCCTGGGATCCCGTCCCCTCGTTCTCCACGCTCCGGCCCTGCAAGCCAGAGACCCCCGGCATACCCGGGGCGTGACAGGCCGGGGTGGGGGAGGAAGGGGGAGCGGTAGAGGCGGGCAGGGTCCGCTTCCCGCGCATGACCATCAAGTCGTGTCGCGCCTTCAGCACCTGCGACACGCGCACCGTCGTCGGCTTGGTCTGGTTGCCGGCGCGCGTAGGGGAGCGCAGGCGGCCGGTGATCGCGGTCTCGTCGATCGAGCGGGCGCGGCCCGACCGCTTCGACGGCAGCAGCGTCGCGGCGAGGGGCGGCGGCGCGCCGGGCTGCGGGGTGTCGAAGAAATCGGGGTTCTTCAGCGCCTCGACGCGGAAGAAGTGGTAGCCGGTGACGGTGTCCATGAGCGCAGTTTTCAGCGTCGAGTATACCCTGCGGGTGTGTGTGTGTGTGTGTGTGTGTGTGTGTGTGTGTGTGTGTGTGTGTGTGTGTGTGTGTGTGTGTGTGTGTGTGTGTGTGTGTGTGTGTGTGTGTGTGTGTGTGTGTGTGTGTGTGTGTGTGTGTGGTGTGTGTGTGTGTGTGTGTGTGTGTGTGTGTGTGTGTTGTGTGTGTGTGTGTGTGTGTGTGTGTGTGTGTGTGTGTGTGTGTGTGTGTGTGTGTGTGTGTGTGTGTGTGTGTGTGTGTGTGTGTGTGTGTGTGTGTGTGTGTGTGTGTGTGTGTGTCGCGGACTCGTTTTAACGTGGCGCCCCCCTTAGCGAGAGTGTGTCCACGCATGGCACCCTTCTAGGTTACGGCCGACGCCCCGCCCGGCCGCTGGTGGGGGCCCGGTGTCTCCTGCGAGCCCGGGTGGTGCCTGAGGCCGCGCGACGCTTCGTTTCGACTCTCTCGGCGCTGCTCCTGTTCATGGAGTTGGCAGTGTTCGGTTTTTGGTCGCGGGCTCCGTTCGCTGCGTCGCTCGCTCGTCTTCCTCGTTGCTCGCCCTATCGGCCGTTCGTGCAGGCCTTCCGCGTTTAGCGGTCTAACCGGGTTCCGCGGTGCCTCCCTTCGTTTTCGCTCTCCGCGGGGATCCTCAGGCTTTTGCGGTCTCGCCCGGCCGGCCCATGCTCGCAACCATCCCATGGGGTACACCTCCTCTGGTTGGTACGTCGCGGCCCATGCTAGGTACTGCGGGAAAAGCGGCGTCTCCTCCGTTGAGGGAGGGCGGCTCTGCACGTGCTCACGGATCCTCAGGATGACATCCTCGGCAGCTTGCGAGATCTTCGCCCTGCACGATATTCCCCGCACAACCGTTCCTCCAAGCGATGTTAGGACCGTTGTTGGCGCGTCGAACCCAAAGTGCCACGGCTGCTTCGCCACTTTTGTGTAGGCGCTCCCCAGCTCTATGAGGCTCAGTGCCTTTCCCAGAAGTGATGTCTGTACCTGTTGCAGCATCTGCATCTGTACCCGCCGGGGTGGGCGGTTCCGCTGCACCACGTCCATCGCCGCGTTGCTCAACGCGTCAGCATCGCTGTTGCTCTCCCGCCGAACATGTTGCACTACTACCTGCATCCGTCGTTGGATCTCACATAGGAGCGCTTTTGCCCGGGTGAGCATTGGCCTTAGCTGCTCCGAGCAGCCCGTCTGCCCTGTCACCTGGCCCACCGCGAGGGCCGAGTCGCCTCGGACTACGCAACGCGCTCCTTGTTCGGTTCGTGCCTGCTGGAGGAGTTCCAGGCTCGCCAGAAGTCCTTCATATTCCGCTACGTTATTCGTCCGCACGTTCGGCAGGGGCAGCACCATCTCAGCTTCTTTTCTGCCATTTCGGTACAGTACTGCCCCTGCTCCCGCTACTGCAAAAACGGTGCCGTTCCCGCGCGCTCCGCCATCGAAGTATACTGCAATCTCGTCCGCGGTTTCCTCGTCCGGAAGCGTGTCCCGTGCTGCAGTTTGCTTCCCTCTTGGAATTTCTGGCGGTGGGGCGTAGAACCGATTCTTCACCGGGGGCAGCTTGATCCCCGCTTCCAGCTCGAAGGCTACAGCTAGCTCCATATAGCTGATTCCAGTCTCCTGCCCTGGGGGTGCCCACCTGAGTGTTTTTAGCCAGCCCGTGAAGGCTGTCCAGAGACCTGGGCCATATTTCCACTTTGAGGTGGTTGCGGCGTGTGGGACGTCCGTCACGCTCAAAACCCGGGGGGCTGTTGGGACCCACCCCCGCGGATACTCCAACGTTCGGTGGTGTCGCGGGGCTCGGTCCAGCATATTGTCTGTTTCCTGTCTGGCTACCAGTACCGCAACAAAGAACGTCTGCAGTCTCTCTATAATGCGGAGGCGTTGGTGTTCGTCAGCAGGTAGCGGATTTTCGAGTGGAGCTCGGGGGCAGAGAGGAACGACTCCACAAAGGCGTAAACACGGCGGCCAACTGCTTTGGATGTCCTCCAGGTCAGCATATTCCGACCGTATTTGTGTCCACGCCATGCATCTCCAGAAAAGGTGTTCGACAGTCTCTCTTTCCTGCGTGCCGCAGTACTTGCATGTCACCTCTAGCCCGGTTCGCCCCGTGGCCGGTGTGGCCCCCGCAATGACCGTCCGGAGCATTCCTGCTTGGTAAGCGGTCAGCGGCGTTTCCCGCTTTTCCAGCAGGTGCCTCGTAGCCCACGTGTCGATGCCGTGCTGCGCTCCGTCAAAGTCCGCCGGTCTCCTTGCTGCCAGCTTCCTCATCTCCCGGAGGCGCGTCGCATGTCGTACGTCGTGCTGAAGAAGCTTCGTGTTGCCCATTTGTGCTGCATCGTGGGTCACCGTCTCGCCGGCTTCGTTTTCGTACGCGATTGTCGTCGGGCCCGTCCACCGCCAACCTATGTCCTCCAAGGCGTCCTTGAAAAACGCAAACGGCCCTCGTACCTGTGCTAGCTCGCCATCTCGCTGCTGGAGGGGTTGGTGCCCGCCCGGCGTCTGCGGTTACGCTTGGGAGTAGTGACTCCACCCGGGCACACATCTCTGTTTCGAAGACAGCGAGCTTCCTCTCCACTTCGGCCATCCACTCCATTTGGCGCACGAGCGCTGCTTCCTCGCGCTGCGTGGCAATACAAACCTGGGCCTCGGCCCAGTTTTGGAGCCGCTTCTCGTACATCGCCTCCCAGGAGGCTCGGGCTTCAGCTCGCGCCTTTTCCCACGTCACCCGCTGCTGCTGCTGCTGCTGAGCCCATGCTTGCCAAGCGTTTCTGGTCTCGTCTCCGGCGCGGGTGGTTTCCTCTCTGTCCTGCATGTCGGCGTCGCCCGTTGTTTCGGCCTTCGGCTGCAGCTCACCCAGCAAGGCCCGTAGCCGCGCGAGTTGCTTCTTTCGGCCCTCAGTATGCGCCCTCAGAGCCATGCGCCACTCCCTCTCGGCCTCTTTTCTCCCAAACTCTGCGACGAACTCCGCCTTTGAGTAAGTCGGCCCTCTCGGGGCGTTGTTGTCCGGGAGGCGCTTAGGCGAGTGTGCCGCGGAGAGGCCCTCGATTTGCTGCTCGAGGCTGCGCACCCTCTCCTTCTTCTGCTCTTCGCGCTGCTGCTTCTCCAGCTCTTCGAGGTCGACGATGTCTGCCTCCTCGTCGCCGACGCGTACTCGCTGCGCCGGTGGTGGTGTCGGAGCCTCGATCATGGCCATGCCGCGCCGCATTCTGACACGCGCTCCCGTCCACCCGATCTGCTCGATGACAGATTCGTACGCCCCTGCCTTGCCCTTCAGCCCGTCCAACTGCAGCGAGAACTGCTTGAACGTCGGCAGGTGCACCACACGCACTGTCGCGGACGTTCTGCTTCCCGATGCAGCTGCTTCGGGACCCAGGGGGACCGCGTGGAGGTTGTCCGCGTTCATCTTTGTCAAGTATGAGTTTGTGCTATGTGGCTTTTTCCCCCCTGTGTGTGTGTGTGTGTGTGTGTGTGTGTGTGTGTGTGTGTGTGTGTGTGTGTGTGTGTGTGTGTGTGTGTGTGTGTGTGTGTGTGTGTGTGTGTGTGTGTGTGTGTGTGTGTGTGTGTGTGTGTGTGTGTGTGTGTGTGTGTGTGTGTGTGTGTGTGTGTGTGTGTGTGTGTGTGTGTGTGTGTGTGTGGAATCCCTTTCTTTCCGTTTCTGGTCTTTCGAGCTTCTGGACCGCTTGTGGCATGGATTGCAGTGGGTGAACTCAGGACTAAAAGGCAGGAAAAGGATAAAGCACCGTTATGGGAAGCGGCCGGCCGGCAATACAAGGAGAAGAGGGCCGCGTGGGCGGCACACGGGTAAGGGGGAAGGGGGAGTACAAACAGCGGAGAGGGAAACAGCCTGGATGTTTGCGTAATACTACCCCTGTCCAACCTCTTAAAGAGTGGAACTAGGAGGCATCGCGTACGTCAAATGGTGGAAACGGAAAACGGGATTCCACTAGACGCGCCTTCGGCGCTCAAGCAAGCTTGCTAGTATGTGTGTGTGTGTGTGTGTGTGTGTGTGTGTGTGTGTGTGTGTGTGTGTGTGTGTGTGTGTGTGTGTGTGGTGTGTGTGTGTGTGTGTGTGTGTGTGTGTGTGTGTGTGTGTGTGTGTGTGTGTGTGTGTGTGTGTGTGTGTGTGTGTGTGTGTGTGTGTGTGTGTGTGTGTGTGTGTGTGTGTGTGTGTGTGTGTGTGTGTGTGTGTGTGTGTGTGTGTGTGTGTGTGTGTGTGTGTGTGTGTGTGTGTGTGTGTGTGTGTGTGTGTGTGTGTGTGTGTGTGTGTGTGTGTGTGTGTGTGTGTGTGTGTGTGTGTGTGTGTGTTAGAATTCATGTATGGGTAACCCCTGTTGCGGAGCCGTTGGCTTCCTCACGTCACAGCTGACGCTCCTTCTTGCTGCTCGTGATGACCACGCGCTGTCCGCAACTGTAGCTTTGTTTGACAATGGCTCCCCGCTTTGTGTCCCGTGTGCTGCTGGCTGCAACATGTATCCGGGGGGAGGCGCCTTCTTGTGCACACGGAGGTGTGCGTGTGTGTGTGTGTGTGTTCGAATTCACGCATGGGTAACCCCAGTTGCGGAGTACGGCCCAGTACAGCCCGAAACGTTCAAAAGTCATTCATGAATCAACCGAATACATGGTAACTTGCGAGATGGAAGAAAAGGTCTCACCAAAGGTTGGAGAAACAAGCCAGGGGAAGTCCCTCGCCTACCACCCGCTCCTTGCTAATCGTAGTGACCACGCGCTATCCGGAACTGTGGCCTCGTTTGACAGTGGCACCCTGCTTCGTGTCCCGTGTGCATTGCAACTTTTCAAAGGCCGCGGAGGTCAGCGGACCGGGAGCTACCGGAGAGGGTGTGTGCGTTGTGTGGTAACCTGATACGTGGGTGTGTGCGACGATGTGGGTTTGCGTGGCAGCCTGATACGTGTGCGCTGGTTGTTACACGAGCTTGATGCATGGATGCTTGGTGCCGTATGCCGTGGGCACCGCCCGCTGCACACGGGGATTCGTCGCTCAAGAAGAAATCAGTTTAATGTTGTGAGGCGGTGGTCTCCGTCGGTTCGGTAGTCCTTCTCTGCTCGCTACTAAAAAGAAAGGGAAGAGGAGGGGTACCTGCGGGAGTAGTCGGCGGGGAGTTCGTGGGACATCCGCTTCAAAGTGCCACAGCGGAGCTCGAGGGTCTCGTACTGCAGGAACCGGGTCATCAGGACCCCGCCGTACTTGGCCGAGCTCCGCACGGACCCTCGCCGGAAGGCCAGGCGCAGCATGCGGCGGGTCTCGCGCTCCTTGAGCGTTTCGCCCGCGTCGTCCGCCAGCTCCGCCGGCACCGGGACTAACTGCCCCTGCAGGGTTTCCTCGTACAGTTCGAGGAGCGCCCGCTGCTTTTCGGCGTACGCGGCCGCGATGTCGGCCGAGAACAGGACTTTTTCGGCGGCGCTGACCGCGGCCCCGAGGGTCCTGTCGTACGCCTCATTCAGCGCTGTTTCCCGCGCGTCCAGCTCCGCCGCCGCCCGGCGGAGCTCAGTCGTCTTCTGCGCGAAGGCGGTGTTCACCCGCTCTTCCCAGGTGGTCGTCGCCTCGCTGTCGCCCTTCCGCAGCACCGCCCCAATAAACTCGTCTCGGGTCGAGCTCGGAACGTCTTCCTGCGGCTGGATGACAATGCCCGCGAGGTCGCAGTCGGCGAGCACGTTGTCGAGCTCGTCCTGCAGTGCCTCCGCCATGTCGCGCATTCTGTACTCGAAGTCGGCGTCGGCCTCGCGGTCCAGCCGCCGCCACTCTACGTCGTCCTCCTCGGCAAGCGGCAGGTCGCCGAGCGAGTTTCTGCTCGTGCCGCTCATGCGCGCATCCCCATCTCTCTCTCTTTCTCCATCTCTCTCTCTTTCCCCATCCCTCTCTACTTCCCCGCCCATCTCTGTTTGATTAGTTCCGTGCCGAGGAGAACGCGGGGGGAAAATACTCGAGGGGCTGCCTCGTGCTCATTTCGAAGGAGGCTAGAGGGGGAGAAACAATACAACTACAAAGTGGGTCTTTTTTTGTTGAACGCTTACGCCCGCCCAGGGCTTACGCAGCTCTTTTGTCGTGGAGCTAAATGCCTACTGAAAATCAGTACGTAGGGTCAGGCAAAAAAGAAATAGAGGATAGGGAGCCCACCTGCCAGTGTTGCATGTCTTTGCCTCTGCCTCCTCTCCGGCCTCAACCTTCCAGTTTCGCGGTGGTAAGCAACAGCAGGATCTGCCGACCGGAATCCCCGGTACTGCGGTTGATTCCCCAGATGAATCTGCAGAAAAGATAGGACGTACTGATAACGTACTGATTTCAGCACGTGTAGACGTACTGATTCAGCATGTTTACGAAAAGAAACTAAGAAAATTAACGTGCTAAAATCAGTACGTTCAGCATGCTGAACGTAAAGCCTGCGCCCGTCACTGAACCCAGATTTACCTGTGTTTCGTGTGGGCTGCAAGGATCACAAGTTCTCGAGTTGTGTCCTGGCTGGACGCTGAACTTTCGCAACTTGAGTCAGAAGCAGAGGCAGAGCAGAATGAGTGCCACCTCTAATTTGGTCAATCAATGATGATTTCAATGCCTGAGAACTCTGTTCGCTACCAAAAATACTCGAGGGACTGCCTTGTGCTCATTTCGAAGGAGGCTAGAGGGGGAGAAGCCAAGACAACTACAAAGTGGGTCTTTTTGTTGAACGCTTACGCCCGCCACTAAACCCAGATTTACCTCTGTTTCGTGTGGGCTACAGCACATTTACCTCCTTTGATCTATCGCAACTGGCAGTCTCCTCAAGCATTTCCTACAAAGCAGGTGCTTATACAAAAAAACTGGCGACCCCCTCTATCGATGGCAAAACATGAAATACGCTTTTTGCAAACCCTAATTCTGGCTCAAGCCCAGACATCGCGCTTCGGAGGCCACCGGGGGTCGGAATGAAAAGATCTGTTTCGAAACAGTTCAAAAACGCCCTCGGACCAAAGAAAATGACCCGGGGTTGGCCTCCAGATGGTTTCTTCCGTATTTGAACAGTCGCCAGGAGAATGACTGAAATATAGGTATAACACCTCAACGCCGCAATGATTCTATCCGCACCGTGCTCCGGTCCTTTAAGCCACGGACACATAAGGCAAACATCGATGACTATGCCCCGCCAGGTCGCAGTCCGCGAGCACGTTGTCGAGCTCGTCCTGCAACGCCTCCGCCACGTCGCGCATTCATTCTGTACTCAAAGTCGGCGTCGGCCTCACGGTCCAGCCGCCATTCCACATCGTCCTCCTCGCAGGAGGCAGCTCGCCGAGCGAGTTTCTGTGTCGTCACATCTGCAAACACGAAAGGCCGAACGAACAAGTGAAGGGAGCGCACTCGCGCCTCTGTAGAACCGAAAGCTAAAAAAGGAAATGAGAAATGAAAAAGTAAAAAAAAAAAAAAACTAAAAGAAACTCGCGTTCGCGCAGCGTCGGTAAACCTTCAAGTGGCTTCCGCGCGCATTCCAACTTCTTCCAGCTTTTTAGCGTTTATTGTGGTTTAGAGGTTCGGTGTTTTAGGGTCTCCGGTTGACCATTGAGGCTGTGAGGCGGGTGGTATGAGGGTAGTAGGTATGCTTATACACTTTAACTACGGCTAGCCATGTTTGTAAGTGTTGCGACCGACACCAAGAAGAAGGGTTTTTTTATTATCATTTTTTTTTTTTGAAGAACCTGTAAAATACTGGGTTGTCGCTGAACTAAAAGAAGAAGAAGGCGAAGGGGACACGTGTGCGCCCTGTTGGGCATAAAGGAAGAGTGGGGGAAGGGACCGTAGCGGGGGGGCGCTGCACGCTCGGCAAAGAGAGAGAGGTGGAGAGTGACGAGAAAGAATGAAAGACAACAAGAGGAGCAGAAACGTTTGTTGGGGGGGGGGGGGGGGGGGGGGGGGGGGGTTCTCTCTCGCCCGGGGGCGACGTCGTGTCTCCTGTTGCGCTGTCTTTCGACAATACTTACTACAGGAATTCGTGCTTCAATTGCCGAGCACCTTTGTGCGGAGGTTGATTACAAAAGAATACTCGACGTAGCTGCTTCGACTCCGAATGGAAGGGGGCAAATACAATACAAACACAATCTGATTTGTTCTTCGCTGACACCACCGTGTGTTGTTTTCTCACTCAGGACTTTTGACCTGTTGTGTTTGTGTGATTTGTCGTGTAGGGGTAGACCCGCATGACCTCACGTCCGTTCAACACGTGGTTCGGTAGTTACAGCACTTGGGATCCCTTCTGTTCTTTGTCGGGCAGCATCGTCGAGCATTTCCTTTCAAGCTGGCGCTTATGTAAAAAAACGAGCGAAGCACGAAGCGAGAGAACACATCACATCGAAAAGAAGAAACGTGCAAACGAGAAAGACCAGCTGCGGAACAAGGTGCCTTCGGCCTCTTGCCTCTTCTCGCACCCACCGAAATCCGCTCCCCGCGACTGTTGGAGGGGGGTTCGAGCGTTTTTTCTTTTTTTGAGGTTTCTTTCCGCGATGCGTCGGGGAAAAAAAGAAGGCTGTTCATCGGAAGGGGAGAGCTTTCGTGGGGCGAGTGGCCACCTGGGTTCGCTGAGTTGTCCCTCGGCACACGTGACGGCCAGCAGACGTCAAAGCAAATTTAAGCAAAGTTGGTGACCCCCCCCCCCCCCCAAAAAAAAAAGCAAAGTCGATTTGCTTCAGATTCGCTTAATTTTGCTTTACTTTTGCTTAAATTTGCTCAAGCAGAATCGAAGCAAATTTAAGCAAAGTACGGCAGGAATGGTGAATCCAGCATGGTTTGTTTCAACGTCTTCTTCTTCTGTGTGACGGCGCTCTCCTGCTGCACGGAGCAGCTGGCGGAGACCTCTGCTAGGCCGCGGACGCGCGAGCCGTACCGGACGAGTCCTGCCCTTTCTTCTGAAAGAACCCTGAAGTGCCTTGAAAGGATCCTTGGAGGAGGACCCTGAATACCAATTCTTATTAAATTTGGATCCGAAATTGGACGTTGACTACCAATTCTAATTAAATTTGGATCCGACAGTAGACGTTGACGGGTGAAAGAATCCTTAGCGGATCCTGGAGGGATTCTGAAGGGCAGGCTTGTCAAAAAAAAATACTCGAGGAACTGCCTTGTGCTCATTTCGAAGGAGGCTAGAGGGGGAGAAAACAAAACAACTACAGTGGGTCTGCTTTGTTGAACGCTTCCGCCCGCCACCAAACCCAGATTTACCAGCACATTTACCTCCTTTGATCTATCGCAACTGGCAGTCTCCTCAAGCATTTCCTACAAAGCAGGTGCTTATACAAGAACATTTCCGGAGTTGGGGCTTGCACTGATAAACGAAGCAACTTCGCGTGTACAGGGTATAAACCTCTCTGGGGGGGGTTTTCCTTTATTAGCACTTTTTCGTTGGCTTCGTTTTCTCTTTCATGTGCAACCGTTGTTCCGGAAATGTTCCCGTCAGTACAGATGTACTATTAAAAAATATGCCTTCGCTCTTTCGCTTTCCTTTCAAAAACTGTTGCGTTGACGCATCCACACACGCGGGATCTCCATGTGAAGCACGGACATGTAAACTGTGACAGTGACATGAATCTTTAGTTTGGTGTTAGTTTGCTCATTGCTCAGGCTTACATTTTTGGAACACATTGCAATGTCTCGAAAAAGAAAAAAAAAGCCCCGTGGACGGCCGGTGCATCCCACTCCGACAGCGCTGCCCGCGCAAATGTGTGCCTTGCAAAAAAGCCTTCGACGGCTCTTTTGGGCATCACACACGACGGGGGCGGCCTCGGGAGAAGTTTGCTTTTACGGTCGTCATTCGCGCAAAAATACTCGAGGGGCTGCCTTGTGCTTACTTCGAAGGAGGCTAGAGGGGGAGAAACAATACAACTACAAAGTGGGTCTTTTTGTTGAACGCTTACGCCCGCCACTGAACCCAGATTCACCTGTGTTTCGTGTGGGCTACAGCACATTTACCTCCTTTGATCTATCGCAACTGGCAAGCCTCCTCAAGTATTTTACAAAGCAGGTGCTTATACAAAACATAAATTCAACCCTCCACCCACCCTTTTTAGAGTGAAAGTTCGCTTGAAACTCCGGGGTTTTAAAGTCTCCGGGTGACCTTCGTCATTAAGGGAAGATATTCTTTGTGCTCTGAGTGTCGTAAGAGTGGTGGTTACACGAGGTAAGAGGATCGGTGGGTACCTTGGTCGTTGGTCATTGGTGGTTTCGGCCATTGTCCACATACCTTACTTACGGTAGGCCCTCCTCAGTATGGTGCCACAGTAGGTGACTGTCTGTCTGCTTGGTACCGTCTGACCGTCTCTTTTCGTGTATTTGTGGTGGTTTTTCTTCGGTGCCCGGCAAATTTTCGGAGTAACAATGCTTTGTAAGCACGAAAGCGAACGGCTGGCAGCGTGTTTGGGAGAAGATTAGCCTAACGATCATAGTCATTCACTATCAATCACCAGCAGGCTAATCCTCCCCCGGCACGTACAAACAAACACGCCTATTCTTTTCCGGAGACCTGGAGACAAGCCGAACAAGCGAGTCACACTGTCGCAATCAATGAAGACACCCGGGAAACGGGTGCGACACCCGCTTTTTTATTTATCTCCAGCTCTAGCTTCATTCCGAGGCTGGAGTCCCGCGTGTGGCCAGCGGGGAGGTTTCCTTCTTAACGGACTTTCAATGAAAAACGAAAACGGGCGTGTCTACACCCACCTCTTGATGCTCCTGATGTCCAGTATGCTGTATGACGACCAGTATCCTCTCAGGAAGGCCTCACCGGTCCAGATCACGAGCTCGTGATGCGATCACAGCATTTCGTGGACCATGTGAGGAGTGGTATCTACCACATACCGCCACGTCGTACCACGTAGTAATACCACAGCCAAGCGCGGACGCGACGAGAGCAAGCAGGTGGGAGCGCCCGCAAGATGCCGAAGCCGCAGCAGCCGCCTCTGAACGAGAAGCGCACCCCCAAAAGGGGACAGCCCACAAACCTAACCGAAGCGGAGCCACGAAGACGAGCAGGCTAAGGCAGGGAACATAGAGGAGTCGAGATCCCGGCGCGGAAACAACTTGCGAGGGAAGAAAAGGAAGTGCGCCGAATCATCTGGTGATTCCTCGTCATCAAACTGCACCTCGGACGTGAAGCGCGCACCGGAGACAAATAGTACGCGGGGCAAGAAGCGACCGAAGCATGACACGACGCGTGCAAAGAGGTAGTCTGTAGCGGCTTGTGCAGTCTATCGATTGTTGCTGCATAACAAGTTCAAACCACAGGTACTTCAGGATACTCTGTAGTAGTACAGTGTACGTACGGTTCCCCTATGCCGGACACTTCCACCTGGCAGCAGCCGTTTCCTTGCTCAGAAAAGGCCGTTCCCTTGAAAGTATGGAAACGGAGACGGGGAGTGTTTCCAGTTACTTGCCATTCTAGTCCCAGGGAGGTGTCCTCTCGTCAACAAAAGAAGGTGCGTAGCAAAAGATGGCGTGAGAGAAAGAGAGAGAGGAGTTGCAGTGCAGGAACAGGAACCTTCCCCGAGGAGTTTCTTAGCCATCCAGAATTCTCTGGCATGCACACATGCCAACATCCGCATGACGCTTTGGCGCTGCAGCTGGAGACCAGCCTTAGAAGGCTGGAGGTAAAGAAGTTGTGCCGAGTCACACACCGAAGAGCGGATGTGACACCCGCTTTTTAACTCCTACTGTAGCTCCAGCGCTTCTGAGGCTGAACTCTACTGTGAGAGTCTGCAAAAAGGTGGAAGGGTAAAGTTGATTGACCGCAACCCCGCCTCGGAGCCTCTGGCAAAGAGAGTGGCACGAAGGACTCACGAGTGGATTTGTTCCGCAGAAGACAATCGGGGGAGTTGGTGAGTCAAGTCGCCCAGGGCCGTTCCGAGTGGCACCCTTTCGGGAACCTTTCAAGCACGAGGGCCTACGAGCATGCCGACGCCCCACGACTACCTCCTGCCATCTGTGCAAAGGGAGACTATGGGAATGACCCGAGCGGAGTTCTCCACGCTTTTGAAACGGAGCACTCGAATGTGTCGATCGTGCAGATGATGCTGGCTAGGTGGTACGCAGTATGCAGCACAGTTCCCCGGTTTCCTGGAGCGACGAATAGGGATAGGATGAGATGATAGGTGCCTTCCACATCGTGACAAGCAGGAAAGCCTCGGAACTGTACTCTGAGTCTGTACAAGAAAAAATAAAAAAAGAAGGAAGACAAGGGGGGAAGGGAGAGGCGACTGAAGAAAATAGACGGGGGAAAGAAGGAGCAGAGAGGAACCGCGAGAGGCTTCGTTTGTGCCTGAGGCAGGCAGAAGGAACCTCTTCGCTTTCCCTAGCCGGGCCTGGTGCTAAGACAGGCATTCTCACACAGTAGCGGCGCTGCTGCTGGGATAAATGAGAGAGGGAGAGAGAGAAGAAAAGGAGAATGCATTCGCACGGCGAGAGGCGCGTCGTCAAGAGAGGAAAAACACTCGAGAGAATCCCGTTGAACTGGGGGGAGGGTGGGTCCAGCAAGACGAGCACGGGCATCGTTCCGCAATCTCCCGCGCTCTTGCTGCATTCGATCTTGGGGGCCACCGGCATGTCAATGAGCCTGCGAAGCACAGTGCTCCCCGACGCCTGCGCACCTTGTAGCCAAATAGAAAACATAGACACAACTTAGGGAGCGAAAATACTCGACGTAGCTGCTTTGACTCCAAAATGGAAGGGAGGAAACATGAAGGAGGTAAGAGGGGCTACAATACAAGCACAGCCTGATTTGTTCTTTGCTCGCACCCATCTATCCGTGTCTCGTCGTTTAGGGTTGACCCGCACGTCCGTTCAACACGTGGCTCGGTAGTTACAGTACTTGGGAATCCATCCCTTCGGGTTCTTTGTCTAGCAGCTTTTGTCGAGTATTTCCTTCCAAGCTGGCGCTTGTGTAAAAGGGGGTTGAAGTATGGCTAAAGGGGAATTCAAAGCTCGGTCGTCTCTGGACTACTCAGCATCGGAACGCGCATAACGCCCGATCCGACCCATCGCAGATGAGCGGTCCAGACTAGCTCACTCGCCAACGTGTGGAGTTTGACCCCCCGGTAATAAACCCAAATTTACCTTTGCTTTGGGTGGGCTGCAGGAGCTTTCCCCCTTCGTGGTCATTGCGATTTTGCTACATGCGGCCTCCTCAAGTTTCTTTTTTTTTTCCAGCAAAACCAGGTGAAAAAAAAAAATGAAAAGAAAGGAACATTTCCGGAGTTAGGGCGAGCACCACATGGGTGCAGGGCTTACGCTCCGTTTTCGGTCTCAGAGAAAATACGTGTGGACCACATGTGGACGCCCAAGGTTGGGGGAAGAAATCTTTCCCCCTATGTGCGGCGGGCAAAAAGAATAGTGTCACTTGGCGACACGTGGCTGTGCAGCCTTGGCGACTTGTGGGCCTAGACACACCCTGCATGTGGACCAAGCTGTGGCAAGCACATGTGGGGTAAAAAATAAATCAAAATCCACATGTGGTACCTGTGGATCCACACGTGGGGGAAAGAACATCCGAAAAAATTAACGTGTGGAAATCCACACGTTCCACACGTGGGGCGTAAGCCCTGGCGGGCACTGGTAAACGAAGCAACGGACGATCAGCATCAACTGCCCAAAGGTGATGAAAATGATACGGCAAAAGGTTCTTGTTCTTCGCGTGTACAGGGTATAAACCTCTGGGGGGGTTTCCTGTATTGGCACTTTTTCGTTGGCTTCGTTTTCTCTTTCATGTGCGACCGGAAATGTTCCCGTCAGTACAGATGTACTATTAGCGTTATTTGTGTATGATATTGAGAAAGTAAAAGCCACAACGACACAACATCGTTCGTGTCCTCGTTTCGTTCACGACGTGCGCTCGCGAAACCCTTCCGATGCCTTCTTTTGTTTCAACTCTTTTTCCCCCTCACCCCCTCTCCTTACCTTATCTTTTGCCTTCTACTCTGAGAAAGCGACTGGTCATTGACCGCAGCAGTGCGGCTGCTGACCGTTCCAGGAGCTTCTAACTCCAAGAAACCCGCTGGTGCTGCACGGTAGACTCGGTCGGAAGAACCGCGACTGCTTTTCTTCATCTCACGGCCAGCCGCTCCGTGAAAGTGGCCTGGTCAGGGTATTCAGCGGTCAACAACAGAGCTCGGCGCGCACTTGACCGGCGCCGCCGTTAACTCTCTCGTTAGTCGTGGAGGACCCTACACCTTTCTGTCTTGTAAGACTACGAGACTCTGCGCGAAGCGGTATATGATGCAGATTCCATGGCTCGTTCGTCGATTGTCAAAGCACAGGCCTTTCCTGCAGCGAGGTGAGTCTGAGTTGTTCCTGTCGTTATTTTTTAGACTGTTTTTAGAGTTAAAGTTCGCTTGAAATTCCGGGGGGAAAATCTTAGTTTAATGTTTAGGCAGAGCACTGCCTCTCATGCATGGTTGATGCTAGCATCAAGTCTTCTTCGAGGAAGATGTCGTCTAGGAAAGGGATGCAAAATAGAAAATAGAAAGTTATAAAGAGGGGAGTGTACGGCTCCCAAAGTGGGGAATGAAACCTTGAGGGACTAGCCCCCTGTATTTTTTTCACCGCGGTGTTGTGTGCACCTCGTTCTTCGTCTCATGTTTCGCTCTTGAACGCAGACCAATCCAAAGTCAGAGCTCATCAGTGGGTCCTTTGGATGGGGATTTTCAGTCCTGTTCCGGTGCGAGCACAACTTGGTTTCATGTGTTTTCCTTCCTTCATTCGTTTTTTTAAAAAAAGGGGGGTTTTGGATGGGATTGTGGCTCGTAACCAACCGCCACGGGGCACTACTTTCAAGGGTTGAAAGTGTTCAAGCTCTCTCCAGGGAAACGATGTAGCCGTTTGTTGTAAACTTGACAGCACATTCTTCCCATGAGAGAAGGGACACTTGCTGGTCGTCGTAACACACCCAGACGTCGTTTTCTCGCAGCACGGTGTAGTAGTGTCCAGCTTGCACTTTCCCTGTGTGGACGATGAAGCCAGTTACTCTGTAAGTGTCTTCCCCGATCGTGATGGCTGGTTGAATGGGCGTGCGGACTTTTAGCTTTATTTCTTCGCCTGTTCTCTTCGACCGTTGGGCTCGCTTAAGAGCCACATCCATCACACTTGGGAAAACGTAGAGCTCTTTTGTGGAGCCCTCCGTTCTTCGGTGGCATGTATCGCAGTCGACGTCGGGGATACGGGTTGCCTTCTTGTTCTTCACTTTCCGTACAAGAACTTCAAGTGGTTCGGTGTAGGCTTTTTCTCTGTTCTTCAGCTCAACAAGGAGGAATGGCTCCAGTGCTGGTGCCGCTGTGTTGGATCCTCCGCATTCGAAGCAGGTCGTCAGTCGGGTGTAGGTCACCGTCGTCGGATCGTCGTCGTCACCCCTTACGCAACTTCTGATCCACGTCAGGAGTTCGTGAGCATCCCGGTGCTGGGAGTCATCGTCTGTCGTGTCAAACACGAGACTTCGGATTGTGGCCATCGAGCTGTGAATGTCGCGACCAGCGTCAAAGTCCGTAAAGAGTTTACGAACTATAAGCTGCTCTTCATTCGGGTGTTGGAGGGCTGCAAGCTGTGTCCGGAAGCTCGGCTTGCGGGCCAGAAACTGAACGCTTGCGGCGAAGAAACAGCTATTCCGAATGTTGTTTATGCCGCGCGCATGTGGGTCCGGCGGATTGGTTGCGATGGGTGCGGTGGTGGTGAAGCTCTTGGGGTCGTGTGGTGGAACACTTTTGGGAGGGCTCGGTGATTCCGGCGGAGCGGCGGGTTGTTGTGGTGCGCGAATGCCGATGAATCGCTTCTCTACGTTGGTGGGGCGTCCCTCGTCGTATGCCTTTCCGACATAGTAGTAGAAACGCGACAAGACCCGGGCATCCAGTTCGTACTTTCCGTACGTTTGCGTGACGAAAGTGTCGAACACGTGCCGGAGTTCGCGTCCAGAGAACCCTCGGTTTCGCAGTCTGTAATATACCTTCATGATCTCGACCTTGAGGTCTGGCATGTTGTTACAGATGCGGGCAGCTCGAATTAGGGCTCCTTTGAAAATGGACGTTCCAGTGTTGCGCGGAACGGTTGACTCGGCATGCGTGTACTTGATCGGGTACCACGGAAACTCTTCGCCCTTGTCGAGGACGGAAAGCCGGATGTAGTCCGTTTTGATATCCCTTTCAGCCCTGATCCGCATTCCCAGAAATACCACGTCGTCTACACCTTTCGACGTTTCTGAGTATTCCATGCCGTAGATCGCCTCCGGTGGGGGTCGAACCCCCCACGTCAGGAAGTCGTCGATGAATCTGACGCTGTCGGCGTGGGCTCTGGCCTCTTCATGGCGTCCTTCCGCGATCAGGCTGTCGATGTACAGCTTCTCACACCAGTAACAATACAGGTTGGCCAGGTCCGGGCTCGCATTGCCGCCCATCGGGATTCCTGTTACTTGTTGGTAACATCTGCCACCGTTCGTCACGAAGGTGTTTCCGACAATGAATTCGACAAGCTCCCGGATTTCTTCCACACTGTACGCCGTCATGTCTGCTGCTTCGGCGTTACTGAACTCAAACCGGTGTTTCGACCGCTGTGCCTTCAAGTCAAACCCTTTTTCCGACTTTGCGTACTCGAAAGCTTCCAACACAGCAAGCATGACATAGTCAACGATCCGTTGTTGTGGAATCTTTGTGTACATCTCCTTAAAGTCGAATGTTCGTGGGGTTTTCTTGCGCAGCCGTGCGTAGTTCGTCTTAATATGCACGGCTACGCCATCGATCGACTCTACGACGAAGAAGCGACGTATTCCCGTCTTTGCGCGCGACACTTCGTCTTTGCCTTGCAGTGTAGCCAGAACCAGTTTCAAAATGCCAGATGCTTCTTGGTGGGCCGGGGTCGTCGAAGCACGCGTTTTCGGTTGTTTTTTGTGGGCCCGTCGTTCATCTTGTACCTTCTGCTCGTCCTTCTTCTCGGCATTTCCTTTCTCCGAAACACCAGCGATGTAACGCATTCGTGGTTGGGGCTTATGCAGCTTCGGGATGCCGTACAGATACGGCAGGATGTTAGAATGCGGGAAATTGTGGGACTTGTTGAAGGCTTGGTGCTGCTGGAGGATGCTTTCAACGGAGCTGTCAAGCTGTTGATAGGTTGAGCTCTGCTGTAGCTCATTGCGCACAAGTTCCTTGTACTTCTCTTTGCAGATGAAACCGAAGTCGTGAGAGGTTTTGTCTACAGGGAGAATGACAAGATGTTCCTGGAGCTTTTTCAGCGCTCGTAGGGCGTCTCGGAGGTGGGGTTCGTCGGTGTGCGCGTTGAGTGTTCCAAGGACGGCGTCGAACTCCTGAGTCAACGTTGCAGCGAAGTGTGATGAGACGTTCTCGCTACACTTCCCGAAGTTCAAGTCTACGAACTCTTCGACGTCATGTCGCATCGAGTCGTAGAGCGACATCGGGCTGCTTGCGACCCGATACTTTCGTCCCTTGCGGAAAAGGGACAGAAGTGCTTCGTCTGTCTTCAGGTCCGTTGCGAGTCCCAAAGCGTGTCCGTCATAGTTACTGGACACGTTGTGTTGCTGGCAAGGGCAGACCGACTCTGTTCTCACTGGTTGACTTGTCTCGTAGCTGACTTCCGTGACGTTGCAGACGAGAGTTGCCAGGGGTGGCTTGAGACGGTTGCTCACCATGAGGTTGTCGAGGACGGCTGGGTTGGGACATGCATCACGAACCCGCGTTCGGGAAAGGACGCCGGCGATTGCTGTGCGGTCTTGTGCAGGGTGTTGGTGGGTCAGTTTGAAGTAACGGCGGGGAGGTGCTGCCTTTTTGTCGGTCCGGTTCCGTATGCGCTGGCCGAGGAGTCGTTCGAGTGTCCTCACCTTTTCTGTTACGCTCTCGCCTTGAACGAAGGTTCTCATCCAGGTGCGAAGGCGTAAGGCACGGTTGGGGTGCCAGGTGGACATGTCGTATGCGCCCAGTTGGTCAAGGGGAAGCTGGATGAGGTGGTCCAGTTGCTTCCGTAGTCCCGAACAGAAGCCTGGGGGGGTTAGGGTCTCCGTGTGACCGTTGATAAATGGTTTCTCTTAGAGCAAGAAAGGGCTAAGTGGTTACTGGTTATTTTTCGCTGTTAAATGAAGACTGTGGTTCTAGATTTTTTTTGCATTTCAAAGGTCCGGCATCAGGGGACTTTAGCACTTTGTCTGACCGAGCAAAAAAGCCGGTTTCAGCCAAAACCCCAGTTTTGGGGCTCTGCGGTGCCTGTGGCAGTGCCTGAGTGCCTGTAGCCGTCGCCCCGCGCACGCAAACAAGGGAACGGAGGGGGGTGGTGAGATATAGGCTTGCGGTGGTAGAGAGGGGGTTGGATAGAAAGCTCTACTGTATCGGGCTAGACTTTAATTCATGCTCCGTTTTTTTTTTTTCCCCCCGACGACAACTAGTGTCAGACTAGCCTACCCGAAGGCAGTTGATTTCTTTAGGCAAGATTACTCTACCAGCGGAAGTTGTTTGGGTTAGCGTCCTTTTTTTGTCTTGCGCCGTCTCTAAAAGAAAAGAAGAACTTCGTAGCCCCGCCTCGTTTGCCCTCTAGGTGTCGTTTTATTTTTGGACAAAGTTCCTTATCCGGAGCCGAAGTTTTGGAATAAACCTTTGTATGGGCTCACTAGTTTCTAGAAGGGCCTTTGTATGGACAGCAGAGTTTTGCAAAATACCCTTGTATGGACACAAGGTTTGCAAAATACCCTTGTATGGACAGAAGATTCTGAATAAATACCCTTGTATGGACACACACATTCTCAAAAGGGACCTTGTATGGACAGACTTTTTTGGTCCCTTAGATGGACGGCAGATGTTCAAAAATACGCTTGTATGGAGAACCTACCCTTATATGGACGCCGTACTTTCGAAAAGTCCCTTGTATGGACGACATTCTTTTGAAAGGTCCCTTGTATGGACACCTGACTTTTGGAAAGTCCCTTGTATGGACACCTGACTTTTGGAAAGTCCCTTGTATGGACACCTGACTTTTGAAAAGTCCCTTGTATGGACGGCATACTTTTGAGAAGTCCCTTGTATGGACGGCATACTTTTGCAAAGACCCTTGTATGAACACCTAACTTTTGAAAATATCCTTGTATGGACGACGTATTTTCGAATACCCTGGTGCACTATTGTGTCTGGAAGCCTGCTCTCCATTGCAAACTTGTGTGGACGACGTACTTCGAATACCCCTGTGCACTATTGTGTTCGGAAGCCTGCTCTCCATTGCAAAAGTTTTGTGTGTGCGCCCCTTCCCTTTGCAAATCCAAAATATTTGCAGTGTTAGGGGTATGGTAAAGTCATAGCAAAGATGACCGAGGCGACAGTTTTTTTGATTCTGAAGGACCTCCCATTCGCCTCTGCGGATGAAAAGAGTGATGTTCTTAGCCTTGCGTTTCGCGAGGATTTGAATGATGGCGTTGAAGCCCTCAAGGGTGAGCCAGATGTATTGTTAGCTGCATTGCGTAAACTCTTGAAGAGGAGCGGGTCTTTGGCGTCTGAGACGAACGAGACGGACTCCGGGAATGCATCAGACAACGAAGACGAAGACGAAGATGAAGACGAAGCTGTTGGGACTGCCCCTGTGTCACCGGACACAACTTCTGTGTTGCCAGTGGTGGGTGCACTTTTTCCATCGGCCGACAGTTTTTTTGAACGGGTGCTAACGGTCTGTTACCTTCAGCGACGAAGCTCCGGCGTTCACAGAGAGCAACCCGTATTTTGCTGCCATCAGAGCAGTAGATCCGGACTCGCGTAGTCGTGTGTACACCAAGCGCGATGAAGAAGGCAGGCGGTTTACATTTTGTTTCCTGGCCTTCGGGGCCGCGATCCGTGCGACCGCCCACGTGGTCCCACTGATAAGCATTGACGCCGCGCACATGGAAAGGGGGGGGGTGCTTTTCAGTGCTGTTGGCATCGACGCCAACCTCGGCACAATTCCCATTTGCTACGCTTTGGGAACCACGGAAGATACAGAGTCATGGTCTCGATTCCTTCAAAATCTGAGCGAAATACACGCTGGCAGCAACTTTGGCCTCATTTCTGACAGGGACAAAGGACTCGAGGCTGCTGTGGAAGGGGTTCTCCCCAGGACACCGAACTTACTTTGCCGGGAACACATAAAGCGGAACGTGGTTTCTTCTCTGGATTGTTCTGACACGGCATGATGTCGCTCTTTGATGCCTTTTCATACCCTTTCCACTCAGAATGTGAAGGCTCCAATTTCACCGCAGCTTTACTAATGTGTACATGGGTGAACCCCAACATCAGATCATTCCACGGGTCGACGTGCAGCAAGCAGGTTTCACTACACCGTGTAAGGGACTTTTCCAAAATCAGGTGTCCATACAAGGGACTTTACCCTTTATTTTTTTTACGTGGAAAACATCATACGAACTTGGTTTCATCATTTCTTCGCAGCCGGCTTCTTAACGGCGGACGCCTTTGCGACGGGCTTCGGCGTGGCCTTCGTCGCCGGCTTCTTCACCGCCGCCGCCGTCTTGGCCGTCGGCTTGGCGGCCTTGTGCTCCGGCTTCGCGGCCTCCTCTTCGACGGCGGGCGCGGCCGGCGCGGCCGGCTCTTCCTCAGCAGGGGTCTCCTCTGCAGGGGTCGGGTTCGGCTCAGCGGCGGCGGCGTCGTCGGCGGGGTTAGGTTCGGCGGCGGCCGGCTGAGCGGCGGCCTCGGCCGCCGCCGCCTGCTTTGCGCGCACCGAGGCGAAGTGGGCGTCGACGCCGTACGAGCCGTCGCCGCCGCCGCCGTAGTACTTCGGGAGGTCGACCGCGGCCGAGACGCGCGCGATGTAGGCGTTGATGGCCTCAGGGTACTCGAAGTCGACGATGTCCAAAAACTTCAACCCGGTCACGAGCGCGAGGTCCGCGACGCTCGTCACGTCGCCGCCGACGAACGCCCTGCCGTTCAAGAACTTCTTCTCGATGACCGCGAACACCGAGTCGTCGCCTTCCGAAAGCTTCTTCCGGGCTTCGGCTTGCTCCTCCTCGGTGAACGATCCGAATCCGAGGGTGGAATACGTGACCTTCGACACGTTCGGCGCGAGCATTGTCTGCTTGAAGTCGAGTGCGAGCTCCGTCAGGGCGATGTCCTCCGGGTCTGACGGGTAAAACGCCTGGGCCGCGGGGTAGTTGTTGCAGATGAACCGCATCACGGCGTTCGACTCCCAAAGGTGGAAGTCGCCGGTCGACAGGGTCGGCACGCAGTGCATCGGGTTCATCGCGAGGTATTCCGGGTTTCGGGTCTCGCCGCCCATGAGGTCCACGTCGGCGATCGTGTGCTCGATCCCGCACCTGTCGAGGACAACCCACGGTGCGATGCAGTTGGTGCTGAGCCTGACCATCCGGAGGGTCACCGGGCCTTCCACCGTGCTGGCTTCGACAACCGCCTCGGCGTCCTTCGGGTTCGCGTCAGCGTCCTCCTGCGCCTTCACCTCCTCAGCAGCAGCAGCCGGGGCCTCGGGCTCCCCAGCGGGCACCGGTTCCTCGGCCTTCGGTTCTTCAGCGGGCTGCTTCGGGTCCGCGATGACAGCGGCGGGGTCCTGCGGCGCGTCAAGCGGCTTCGGCGCGTCCTTCGGCTGCTCCGCCGCCGGCGGCGCCTCCTTCGGCAGCTCCTTCGCCGCCGGGGCCGGTGCGATCACGGCGGCCTTCGGCTCCTCCTTCTTCGCCGCGGGCTTCGCGGGCTCCGGCTTAGCCGGCGGCGCGTTCTTCTGCGTCTTGGCAGGCGCCGCTTTGCTGTCTGTGCATCCCATGGTGGTGCTCTCTTTTTTTTTTTTTAGAGGGGTCGGGTTTTCTTTCTTTTTCTAGCGTTTTGTGTGGATTAAAAGTTCGGTATTTAAAGTCTCCGGTAGACCGTAGAGGCTTGAGTAGGAAGAAGGGTCGGAGGAGTTGAAAACAATGAGAAGGTGGGAACGTGTCAGTTTGGCGGCCACTTGCCGGCATAGCGGAGAACCCCCCCTCCCCCACCTTTATATTTTTTGACGGACAGATGACGGCATGGCAAATCTTGGCTTTTTCCACTTCCCGAGGACTTTTCTACACTGCTCGTAGGCTACTTTTCTTCAGTGGGCGTACTTTCTTCAGTGGGCGTACATTTCTTCAGTGCGCGGACTTTTCTTCACAGTGGGCACTTTTGGATTTCTGTACCAATTCAAAAAAGGCAATTCCAACACAATCTTGGGTGGGAAGATGCCAAAGTCAAAAGAAAAATGTTGTGAAACTCACTGCCAAACCTCGGAAAACATGCTGCTGGGCATGGCGAGCCAGGCAAAGTACGAACGGCGCCACAATCACAAATCACACCACAAGGGCTCAAAAGTCCTGTGCCACAAGCCAAAAGTGCACCTGTACCACAAGTCACAACTGCGCCTGGGCTACAAGCCGTACCAGGCCGAGCTCCCACGGTCGTGCACAACATTACGGTAGGCAGCGGTGCCACTGACCTTCAGCACTCAAGACGCATCTGGCATCACACCCCAGGAACAGCGTTCATGTGACACTGACTCGTGCTCTTCCGAATAGATCACCCTTATTTCTTCTTTCGACGACAGATCAGGCATGCACAGATACGGCATCGTTCGCATTGCTCTTGTGCCAAAAAGTAGCCTCTCGCAGTGTCTCACAAGTCGTCTGGCAGTGGAAAAAACTATGAACCAAGCTGCACCGGGAACGTGTCAGTTAGACTTTGGCGGACAGTCCGGCATGGGATGGGGGGCCTTAGTTTTTATGGTTTGCCGTGCCGATAAAAAGGGGGGAGGGGAGGGCGAGGGGCGTCGGCCACAGTAGCCTGTAGGACATAGCTATTTTTAGAGTTAAAGTTCGCTTGAAATTCCGGGGTTTTAGGGTCTCCGTGTGACCGTTCATGAATGGGTTCTCTTAGAGCAAGAAAGGGCTATGTGGTTACGGGTTGTATATTTGGTGCACGCTTTCGTTATGGGTTATGGCTAGCCATGTCCGGGACTGTTTGTGACCGACACCAAGTACTTTCCTTCGTGGAGTGTAGTCTTTTTTTTTTTTTTTTAGCAGAGAAAAGTTGTTTTCTTGCATGAGTGCAAGAAAACAACTTCTCGGGGTGTCCGGTATGTCTGTAGTACAATGTGTCGGGTTCATGACATTAGAGACAACCTCCGGTTTATCACTAGACATCCTCGTTCACATATTTTGGACAGCCTCTTAGTCTTATCACCCTGACATTCTCTG
This sequence comes from Diplonema papillatum, assembly GCA_030068145.1. NCBI lineage: Eukaryota > Euglenozoa > Diplonemea > Diplonemida > Diplonemidae > Diplonema > Diplonema papillatum. The sequence continues at coordinate 174,836 of JAPJBO010000191.1, read as the reverse complement.
CTCATGTGTCTGGTAGCTTCCAGTCTCGTTAGACATCCGCAGTTCATGAGGCTGGGAAGCTTCCAGCTTTGCTAGACATCCTCTGTGCCCGGACAGCCTCTCTGTCCTATCAATTGACCGCCTCTCAGCGTCCTTCGGGTTCGCTTCAGCGCCCTCCTGCGTCATCCCATACTCGGCAGCAGCAGCCGGGGCCTCGGGCTCCCCAGCGGGCGCCGGTTCTTCGGCCTTCGGCTCTTCGGCGGGCTGCTTCGCGTTCGCGATGTCCTCCCGGCTGTACGTGTCTGGGTAGCTTTCCGTCTTGTTTAGAGTTAAAGTTCGCTTGAAATTCCGGGGTTTTAGGGTCTCCGTGTGACCGTTCATGAATGGGTTCTCTTAGAGCAAGAAAGGGCTATGTGGTTACGGGTTGTATATTTAGTGCACGCTTTCGTTGTGGGTTATGGCTAGCCATGTCCGGGACTGTTTGTGACCGACACCAAGTACATTCCTTCGTGGAGTGTAGTCTTGGGCCCCCCACGTTCTACAAGTTGAGCAGGGGTTGCCTTGTAGCCCGTACCGGTCTGTTGTCCGCGTTTATATGTATTTTCTCGCAGTGTGGTGCTTGGATTTCGCGGCACTTGCGGTGCTTCACGTGGTGCGGGTTGTTTCCGTCCTAAAATAAGGTTTTTTTTTGTTGTTCGTGTTTGACGGTCTTTTAACCCGGAAAGGAATAATCAAAACGAAGTTCTTAGCGGTTCTCTTTTGAGTTTCGTCTAAGATCCTCTGTTCATATGGCTGGACGGCCTCCTGTTCTATCATTGTTTACGGTTTGGTCTGGTCTTTACACTTCGTGTGTTTGGGTTGCCTCCTCAGGTGCTTCGTGGAAAATGCCTTCTTCCTAAATGTTGCATCTGATTTTGTGTGTGTCCTTTGGCGAAGCTCACAGGCATGCTCTTCCCGGGACTGTTGCGAACAAGAGGAATCCAACAGGTTAATTAAAGCACGGCATCTCGCTTCATCACAGCGGTGGCGAATGGAATGTGACTTCTGCCCAGTGCCTGAATGTCAACGCTGAGAGATCAGGTCAAGCGCGGGTAAACGGCGGGAGTAACTGTGACTCTCGTGCATGCGTACCATGAGGGGCTTCACCGGACACTCGGGCGAGGTTATGCAACTCGCCGTTCAGAGGGTCCCTCCCATTGGATTTTCTCGGTTGGTATGTCCGTGTCGGCGTTTTGTCGTCTTTCGACTTCTTCTTCGACTTGGTGTAGTCCCAACACCAATGCTTCACTGCCCCTTCCGCATTCTGTGGAAAAGCAAACAAACGAAAGCGAAAGGAAGATAGGTATTCGCTGAAGAGCTGTGCTGCACGTTTTTGTGTTCCCTCCACGCTTTTTCTTTGCTGGTTATTCATGCAAGTCGCTTCCCCCTTAGAGTGAGGGTACGTACCTCGCCGTTCAGAGGGTTCCCACCCATTGTATGTTCTCGGTTGGTATGTATACGTGTCGGCGTTTTGTCGTCTTTCGACTTCTTCTTCGACTTGGTGTAGTCCCAACGCCAATGCTTCACTGCCCCTTTCCGCACTCTGTGGAAGAGCAAACAAACAAAAGGAAGATAGGATATTCGCTGAAGAGCTGCACGCCCCCGCGCCCCCCCACCCACGCTTACCCGCACTGACCCCTCACGCAAGTCGCCCCCCCGGAGTGTCAAGTTCGGGCAGGAAACTCGGTATCACACGGTGAGGTCCAGCCTCAGAAGCTGGAGTGCTCAAGTCACACCCGAAAAGCGGGTGTGACACCAGCTTTTTAACTCCAGCTGTAACTCCAGCTTCTGAGGCTGGACTCCATCGTGCAGCTCGGCAAAATGGGGGAACTTGCTCGCCAAAACGCTTGATGCGCTGAAGTTCTTTTTCTTGTGCGATCGACGATTTACGTCGTTCTGATGTCTGGCGACTTTGGCTAAGTTTTACTTGCTTGTTTTCCTTTTCTTCTGTTAGACAAGGTGCCAGGGAAAGCCTGCTACACGGAAGCCAAGCATCACGTGTTCGGCGGTACTGCAGAGCCACGGGCCTACGGGTCAAGCGGCTACCGATTTCCCAAACTAAAGCATCAAGGCGTGGCGCACCTTGGGGCTTGGCACGCTGAACACAAGCTCGTCGAGACGGTCAGCCACAGGACGGGGTTGTGCCTCGCACACAAGCTTTGCAAGCTGTGGTTGACCGGCACGTTCCTGGACCCGGAGCGGCCTTTTTCTTTTCTTTCTTCTTCTATTAGATAATCCCAGTTTGCTCCCTTGCAGGTAGAGATTCAGCCACGCTCTGTCGCCAGGCTTTTGCTTTTCCGTACCATAGGGAACCTAAGTGCTGTAACTACCGAACCACGTGTTGAACGAACGTCATGCGGCCCTACACGACAAGACACGCACAACAGGTCAAAAGTCCTGAGGTGGTCGAAGAACAAAAAAGGGGGATGCTGAAACGGCGGAACAACGCCTGAAAATACACAGACACTCGAACGCACCGACTTGTACTGACAGATTGCAACGAAACAGAGGGGAGGGTGTGCAGTGGGAGCAGAAGTTCCGTAAACCCGTAAAGGCAGTGCTAAGCTCGAGAGGGCAGGAGAAACTGCCTAAAAGAATCGCACACCGTGGAAAGCCTAGCAACATCGGTGAGTGCAGCAACGGTGTTCGGTTCCCATTTTGGCTGATTGTACGTTCGACCCTGCGTTGAGGCTACCCGGATGAACCGCAGCCGCAGACCGTGAAAAAGCCCTGCGATCCATAGACGAATCTATTAGTGAGCCGGTGCCCTTCTGGTTGACTGTGATAGACCGAAGAAACCCGCACCAGGCAACTCTATGCAGCTCTAGGGGATAGGGATAGACCTGATAGCCCGAGGTGGGCCGTGATTCACTGTGAGAAACAGCTGCAAGCAATCCAATACAGTTCCACGGGATAGGGATGAACCGGCTTAAACTAGCTCGATGTTCGCGTAAGTACAAAAATGTCCTGCTTGGCATAAAGTGAGTTTGCCGGCACCCTGCCGACCCTCCTCGCTGGACTCAAATGCCAGCCAGGTTTGCAGAAGATTGGCATAACGATCATATTCACTCACGATCATGCACTAGCAGGCTAATCCTCCCGCAAACGCATCCCCTCCGGCAACGCCTGTGGTGGGTTCTCCGACAGTTTCCTACAGCATCATGCGCTCACCCCGCCTTCCGCTGCGCCCCCGCCGCCGCCGGAGAGGATTTCGACCGCGGGTTTCTCGTTTTCGCCGGTCCGGCCGTTCCCGTCCGCCTCCGCTGCCCGACACCACACTCGGCCGCGCCAGCCGACGGTTCGAGCCGCGGATTCTTCCGGATCGCAGCCGCTTGAGACGCTTGCGGTTGTTCACTCGCCGGTCTGCCGTCGGCATCGGTGGCCGGCAGGCCTTCGGTGCTTGTCGGCGCGAGCCGCCGTCCTGCCAGAAGGGTGCTCCGGCTCTACAGCTTCAGTCTGTGCCGCACCCCCCCCGCCCTGCAACGCCTGTCCTGTGGTGTTTTCTCCGTCCTTTCCTACAGCATCATGCGCTCCCGCCTTCCGCCGCGCCCCCGCCGCCGCCGGAGAGAACTTCGTCCGCGGGTTTCTCGATGCCAAGCGTCTCTTCGGCTTCGCCTCCCCGGCCGTTCCCTTCCGCCTCCGCTGCGCCAACACCGGCGTCGGCCGACGGGATGTCGCGGTTCGAGCCCCCGTTGGGCGCGGATTCCTCCGGATCGCCGTCGCTGGACGAGGCACCGGTGGCCGGCCGGCCTTCGGTGCTTTGGTCGGCGGAGCCGCCGTTTTCAGCCGGCAGCGGGTCGGCGTGCCGGGCGCGGGCTGCAGCGTGTGTTCCCGGGTTGGCATCGGATGGCGGGCTGCCGTCGCTTCCCGCACATTCGCCCTCGGCGGTGGCCGCGGGATCGCAGCCTCCTTCGCTGGCGGAGGGGTGCCCCGGCTCCACAGCTTCAGTCTGCGCCGCTTCTGTGTCGGCATCTGCGCATTCACCCTTAGCGGGGAGCTCCGGCTCTACAGTTTCGGTGTGTACCGCCGTTTGCTCTCCGCCGTTCTCTGCGCATTCGCCTTCAGAGCGTTGCTCCGGGTGTGCGGCTTCGGTTTGAACCGCGTCGGTGGCGCGCTCCCCATTGTTTACCGCGCATTCGCCGTCGGGAGTGGCAGCAGGGCCGGCGGAGGGGTGCTCCGGCTCTACACTTTCGGTGTGTACGGCTTCCCCTCGAGCGATGCCTGGGGTTTGCTCTCCGCCGTTCTCTGCGCCTTTTTCGCCTTCAGAGGGTTGTTCTGGCTTCGCGGTTTCGGCCTGAATCGCATCCGTGGTGCGCGATGCATCGTTTTCCGCGGATTCGCCTTCAGAGGCTTGTTCCGGCTGCGCGGCTTCGGTCTGAATCCCAGTGTTTTCTGCGCATTTGCCTTCAGAGGCTTGTTCCGGCTGCGCGGCTTCGGTCTGAATCCCAGTGTTTTCTGCGCATTCGCCTTCAGAGGGTTGCTCCGGCTGTGGGGCTTCGGTTTGAACCGCGTCGGTGGTGCGCGATTCATCGTTTTCCGCGCATTCGCCGCCGTCGGTAGCGGCGGCAGGGCCGGCGGAGGGGTCTTCTCCGCGCTTCGCCCGGATTTCGGCGAGGAAGGCCGTCGCGCCGTAGCCGCCCTTCCCGTCGAGGAATTCGTCGTACGCGACCGCTTCGGACACCCTCTCCAGGTACGCCGCGACGGCCGCAGGGACGGGCACCGAAGGAACGACCCGCAGGAGAGTGCAGGCCGACAGCAACGCGAAGTCAGCCACGTTGGGGGACCCGCCCCCGACGAACTCCCGCGCGCCGCCGTCGAGCAGGCGCCCGGTTAACACCGCGAAGGCGCCGTCTCCCGGGGCCGTCAGCTTGCTGACGGCGGCGGCCGTGCCTTCCTCCGTCGCCGCTCCGAACCCCAAAACGGGATACGCGAGGATGCTGATCGCGGCGTTCAGGGTCAGCTGCCGGAAGTCGAGGGCGAGCTCCGTTCGTGCCATCTCCGCGGGGTCGTCGAAGGGGTAGAATCGCCGGGCCTCCGGGAACGCGCCGCAGACGTAGCGCATGATGGCGTTGCTTTCCCAAATGCAGTACCCGTCGTGCTGCAGCGTCGGGACTGTGTGCGACGGGTTCATCGCGAGGAAGGCGTCAGCCCTCGTGTCGCCCCGCAGCAAGTCGACGTCGACGAGCTCGTGCTTCACGCCGGCCTGCTCCAGGAGGATCCACGGGCCATGGCAGTTGGTGCTGAGTCTTAGGAGGTGGAGCTTCACTTCGCCGACGGGGGACGGGCGGTCGGCATCGTCCAAGAACTGGGAGACGTCTCGCACGCTGACGTCGCGGGTCGAGGCCCTTGCCTCGTTCTCGATGTCCTCCCGGCGCTTCAGCTTGGACAGGATGTTCACGAACGACATCTGCTTGTTCGACGCGGCGAGCGCGGCTAGCGCCCCGTGCGACTCGTCCAGCTGCGGGTCCCCGCCTCCGTCCGCTTCGCCAGCTGCAGCGCCCCTCTCGTCCCCATCGCACTCAACCTGCGCCGAGTGCCGCGCGGCGGAGCTCCTTCGAGCCGGCGACCGTTCCTCTTCGGCAGGGGGCTTCGAATTGACGCACCCCATGGCTTGTTTTTTTTTTTTTTTTTGTTCTTTTGTTCTTTTGAGTGGCCCCGACGGTCAACCGAAGTCGAAGCGTCTCTTCTCTCGTATCCTGGCGGTTCATATGTTTTCGACCGTTTCGTGTGTCAAGCAGCCAGTGTTTGTTCGGGTCTGTTTCTAGCGTTGTCTGAGGTGCGAACCGTCCGGTATTTTGAGTCTTCGGTTAACGGATTGAGGCCGGCTTGCACCAGCTGGTGCCTACGGTGGATGGGCCCCCTCTAGCCTCCTTCGAGGTAAGCACAAGGCAGCCCCTCGAGTATTTTCGAAATAAGGAAACGGAAACGGAAACGGAAACGTTTCCGTTTCTTTTAAAAGAAACGCCGGAAGGCTCCTCATGCTGAGGGGTCCTGCAGAATACCTCCTTGTGTGGGTCCGTCCGGTGTCCGTTTCGGGCCAAATTTTGGCTCTCCTTCCAGAGGGCGGGTTCACCTTCTTCTTTTGATCTACCAGCGGGCACTTCTCTTCCTCCGTCTTCTGGCGGGCTCTCTGGCTCTTCAGGGCCCTTCCTGGGCTGTTCTTCGACTGGGTTGGTCCCTTCTTGTGTGTCGTCGCAGTCTCGTGTTGTGCAGAGCAGTCGCTGATGCTCACCGCTTTCTTTCGTCGGCGATCTGACACGAGCATATAGGTAACCACAAGCTAATGATGCAGAATGTCGTCGCACGTGGATGCTGAGGTTTTCTGATACCAGATTCCGCTCTTCTGTGCCTCCCACCTCGTCTTCTGCTGCTTCCAACCCACGTTCTCATGTTTACTTGTATCGGCGGCCGTGCCGAGTGGGGCTTTTTGAATCTGTTGTCCTCTTCTGCATTGTCGGTGGGGTTCTTCCTGCGGTCGCTGTCCACAGGCTACAAGACCGGGGGTTTTCGGCGGCGTAAGACAAAGAGGGAGTGCAATCAGCACCAGGAGATGAGAAGGGCACACAACCCCGCCAGAAAAGCGATAGCCACGCAGTAAGGTGTGCGTTAAACATCGCTTGCCACCGTGCACCTTGTATACGACGACGGGTGGCAACCGTAACCGGAAGGGGCACCATCGGACGGTGTTGGAGCATAGAGGCGCGCCGGTGCTCCCGCCGTCCTATTGTATCTGTATAGCCTATTATTGGAAGCGGATGTGCTTTCCCAATCATCTTCAGCACGTTGGCCAACGGCCTCGCATAACAGATCATCGTCGCCACACACACCGGCCATTGGTATAACGAGCTTGGTGCAGACCTCAAGGTCATCACAAGCGTATGCGTGCGGTTGCGTCTGCTCCACGTGTTAGCAACTCTTATGCTTCTTTCCTCCCTCTTTTTCGGAGCCTCCTTGTCCATGTGGATTGCGTGGTCCGCCATTCGGAACACATTTCCGGTTGGACCTGCAGCCAGTACACTAGTAGCATACCAGCCGTTTCTTTTGAAAAGAAACGGCGTTTCCATTCACCGCCAAAAAGAAGGAAACGGAAACGTTTCCAACGTTTCCATCCTACATAGGCTGGTGCTGGCTTAAAGGAGGTGGGCTTTCACTTGACTGCCAGGGAAAGTCTTAGCTTGGTGTTGAGACAGAACGCTGCTTCTCGTGCATGATTGACGCTAGCATTCACCGTCGGGGCTTAGAGTCTTCGGTTGACCATTGAGCCGGCTTGCACCAGCTGGTGCTGACGTTCAGGTTACCGGCCTGCGCTGGGTAAGCAATGACATTCATCATCGAGAGCGGAGAAAGGCGGGGAATGATTCTCGTTTGTCTTCGTCAAGAATGGTTTACCCCTGGGCAAGTGGCCGAGGGCACGGGAGAGAGAACCCGCAGCGAGGCCTCGACCGTCAGGTGAGCCCCCGCTGTGCAAGGCCGGGCTAGATTCGGGACGGCATTCTCCCCGGGACGGCCCCGGGCCCTCTCCCACATCGTCCCACAGCGCTGTGCGGCGACGCTCCTGAGTGAGAAACATGAGCAAGGAGCCAACTCTCCACGGTCCAAACGGCTGTGACGTTTACCACACGCACACACGCTATGCTTGACAACTTTTCAACAACGCGGTTGAATCGTGCTGGACAATTTGGCAATAGCACTGCTATTTACGGTTCAACCGCGCGGTGCCAGCACTGCTATTTACGGTTCAGCTTTTTCGACGCTTAGTCGGCGGCTGCTGCCTTCGGCTCAATACTTTTTTGTATAACCCCTGCTTTGTAGGAAATGCTTGACGAGACTGCCAGTTGCGATGGATCAAAGGAGGTAAATGTGCTGTAGCCCACACGAAACACAGGTAAATCTGGGTTTAGTGGCGGGCGTAAGCGTTCAACAAAAAAGACCCACTTTGTAGTTGTATTGTTTTCTCCCCCTCTAGCCTCCTTCGAAATGAGCACAAGGCAGTCCCTCGAGTATTTTTTGGCAGGGCGCGTGTGAGAACCGCAGAACGGAACACCAGGCCCCTGCTTCGGTTGCAACACAGCCAGTACTTTTCGATTTGCCGAACATGGGTCAGGCGTTTCTTCTGATTCTTCTTCTGTAACCCATCATCGGCCCCAGGTGTTTGGTTCGTCGGTCGGACTGAAAAAGCGTGAGGTTAACAGCTTTGGGCGTGTCGCCCTGCAAGACAACTTGCAGACAATACAAATACCAGCACCACCACACTCAGGTTATGTGCTCATTTCGACACCCAGTTTGAGAACTCAAGAGGGAATTCGGACGCCTGATGCTGCGGGGCAGCGAGTGAATCTCGTCGGTCATCGAGTTTAGCAGCGGTCTTCGTGCGCTGCGGACGGGTTCTGGTCCTGCTTTGTCGAGCCGTACGGTGTGCCGAAGGCAGCTAGGCTGGTGATGTCCCTCATTTCGGGCTCCGCCGACGGCGAATCGTCCGACGGAGCGTCGAAGGAGAGCAACCCGGGCGCGCCGAGCTCGTTCATGACGAGCTCTGGCTGCACGGGTCTCCGGGACACCGGCGAGTCCAAAACGATGGGCGCCTGAGTGACACGGCAGTCGATTCATTTTGCCAGTACTAGCACCACACCACGAAGGAACCCACTCCGGTGACGTCTTCATTTCGACACCCAGTTCGAGAACTCGAGAGGGAAATTGGACGCGTGGTTTTGCGGGGCCGGGAGAATCACGTCGGCCATCGAGTTGAGCAGCTGGTCTTCGTGGGCTGCGGACAGGTTTTGGTCCTGTTTTGTCGAGCCGAACGGTGCCAGGCTGGTGATGTCCCTCATTTCGGGATCCGCCGACGGCGAATCGTCCGACGGAGCGTCGAAGGAGAGCAACCCGGGCGCGCCGAGCTCGTTCATGACGAGCTCTGGCTGCACGGGTCTCCGGGCCACCGGCGATGGGCGCCTGAGTGACACGGCAGTCGATTCATTTTGCCAGTACTAGCACCACACCACGAAGGAACCCACTCCGGTGACGTCTTTATTTCGACACCCAGTTTGAGAACTCGAGAGGGAGTTTGGACGCGTGGTTTTGCGGGGCCGGGAGAATCTCGTCGGCCATCGAGCTCAGCAGCGGGTCTTCGTGCGCTGCGGACAGGTTTTGGTCCTGTTTTGTCGAGCAGTACGGTGCTAGGCTGGTGATGTCACTCATTTCGGGGTCCGCCGACGGCGAATCGTCCGACGGAGCGTCGAAGGAGTGCGAACCGGGCGCGCCAAGCTCGTTTATGACGAGCTCTGGCTGCACGGGTCTCCGGGCCACCGGCGAGTCCAAAACGATGGGCGCCTGCGCCGAAACCAGGCCCCGCTTGGGCTGCGGAATCGAGCTGCCGTCGCCGCGCACCCGGCGGCGGCCAGGGGCCTCCTCGTTGGCGAGGCGGTTCATCTGCCAGTCGGTGAGGCTTAGGAATTCGAGGTTGAGCGTCTCGAGCACGTCGACCGCCAGCCGGTTGGTCGCTAAGATCGAGAACAGCAGCGCCGCGGCGAACGAACCCCAGCCGACCAACGGGGACCCCCGGAAGACCCCGAGCAGGTTGAGCGCAGCGGCCCTGCCAGTCGGTGAGGCTTAGGAACTCGAGGTTGAGCGTCTCGAGCACGTCGACCGCCAGCCGGTTGGTCGCGAAGATCGTGAACAGCAGCGCCGCAGCGAACGAACCCCAGCCGACCAACGGGGACCCCCGGAAGACCCCGAGCAGGTTGAGCGCAGCGGCCGTCCGACGGCGCGCAGATCTCGTTTATGACAAACTCCTGCTGCACGAGAAGCCCCCGTCGCCGGTTTCCGGGACACCGGCGAGTCCAGCACGATGGGCGCCTGAGTGACGCGGCGGCCAATTTCTTTTGCCAGTCGACAAACCAAATACCAGCGCTGCCACGAAGGAACCACCTCCGGTGATGTGCTCACTTCGACGCCCAGTTCGAGAACTCAAGAGAGAATTCGGACGCCTGGTTTTGCGGGGCCGGGAGAATCTCGTCGGCCATCGAGCTCAGCAGCGGGTCTTCGTGCGCTGCGGACGGGTGCTGGTCCTGTTTTGTTGTCGAGCCGTACGGTGTGCCGAAGGCAGCTAGGCTGGTGATGTCACTCATTTCGGGGTCCGCCGACGGCGAATCGTCCGACGGAGCGTCGAAGGAGTGCGAACCGGGCGCGCCAAGCTCGTTTATGACGAGCTCTGGCTGCACGGGTCTCCGGGCCACCGGCGAGTCCAAAACGATGGGCGCCTGCGCCGAAACCAGGCCCCGCTTGGGCTGCGGAATCGAGCTGCCGTCGCCGCGCACCCGGCGGCGGCCAGGGGCCTCCTCGTTGACGAGGCGGTTCATCTGCCAGTCGGTGAGGCTTAGGAACTCGAGGTTGAGCGTCTCGAGCACGTCGACCGCCAGCCGGTTGGTCGCGAAGATCGTGAACAGCAGCGCCGCGGCGAACGAACCCCAGCCGACCAACGGGGACCCCCGGAAGATCCCGAGCAGGTTAAGCACGGCGGCCGGTGCTGGGAAAAAAAGAGCGGCACCCCCCGAGACCCGGGAGTGAGTCAACCGCGCCAATGTGACGCCGCCGAACACGTGTGCGAAGGCTAGGCCGTGGGTAAGGAGGTACGAGAGGCCGACGCCTCGGTTCCCCAGCCCTGGGCCGCCTTCGGCGGCGAAGACCGCGCCGGCCGCGGCGAAAACGAAGAGGAGGGCCATCGGCGCTGCCTGGGAAAGCGCCCGGAGCACATCGCCGGTGCCGGTTGCCTCCTGGACGACCGTCCACACCGCCGCCGCCACCCGCAGCACGGCGTACGCGCAGCAGGCCCCCAGCACGTACCACCTCGCCGGGGCCAGCACGCTACCCCCCCCGAACACGGCTGCTACGTTCGCCAGCGCGAGCAAAGCGACGCCAGCCGCACCCCCTGGAAGCCCAGCGGCGGCGCCCCGCGGCCAGCACCGCTCCCATGCGGGGGAAAACAGGGTGAAGTACGCGGAGAACGGCGCAAGGACCGCAAGGGCGGAAGCATCGCCGACGCAGAGAACCGCGTTCAGGCAGACGCACGCCAGCACGGCGGCGAAGGCGTCGACGGAACCGGTGAAGAACACCCAAAAAGCGGTGGCGGTGCCCGACTGGCTGGCGTGCGCATCTGAAACGGCGCGGGAGAGGGAGAAGATCAGGAAGCCGGCCGCGTTGAGGAGGCAAGCCGCCCGCCAGAGCGGCGCTTCGAACCCCGGGCTGCTGAGCAGGGTCACCAGGGAAGGGACGAGGCAGGCCGCGAGCCCTAGCAGGGCGACTCGGACCGGCGGCGTCCCGAAGGGGAGCCGAGCGACCGCCAGCTCCACCAGCGGCTTGCACACGGACGCCAGCGACGGCCCCTCCTCGGGCTCGGCGGGAGAGTACCGCTTGAGCTCGTCCCGCTGACCGTCCGTCAGGCGGCAGCCCAGCTGGGTGAGCGTCTTGGACACCGTTAGAGACGACATTTTGTTCGCGAATACCGTTCGACCTCCCCACAACCCCTCGCTCCACCCTCGACAGCAAGTGTCGAGTTGGCCCCCTCCCTGTCTGGTCAGTGTTCTGTTTTTGAAGCGAGTGAGGAGGCGATGGAGTGGAGCTGCAAGCCGGCAACCGGGGGAGGGGAAACGTGTTCAAACAGGGAATCTGATGTCATGACCCCAGCATAAGAAAATTGTCCCACCTGGGAAATTGTTCAAACAGGGTTTTCGACCTCAAAACACAGCACTAGAGCCGAGCGACCAGCTCCACCAGCGGCTTGCATACGGACGCCAGCGACGGCCCCTCCTCGGGCTCGGCGGGAGATGAGTGTCTTGGACACTGTTATAGACGACATTTTGGTCGTCTTTAACCGTTCGACCTCCCCACACCCCTCGCCCCACCCTCGACGGCAAGTGTCGAGTTGGCCCCCTCCCTGTCTGGTCAGTGTTCTGTTTTTGAAGCGAGGGAGGAAGTGATGGAGTGGAGCTGCAAGCCGGCAGCAGGGGGAGGAAACGTGTTCAAACAGGTACTCTGATGGCATGACCCCAGCGAAGAAAATTGTCCCATCTCGGGAAGTTGTTCAAACAGGTTTCCCGACCTCAAAATCCAGCACTACAAATTGTCCCACCCCAAGAAACTGTTCTAACAGGTTGGGCAAGAAGCCGGCCGCGTTGAGCAGGCACGCCGCCTGCCAGAGCGGCGCTTCGAACCCCGGGCTGCTGAGCAGGGTCCCCAGGGAAGGGACGAGGGCAGGCCGCGAGCCCTAGCAGGGCGACTCGGACCGGCGGCGCCCCGAAGGGGAGCCGAGCGACCACCAGCGGCTTGCACACGGACGCCAGCGACGGCCCCTCCTCGGGCTCGGCGGGAGAGTACCGCTTGAGCTCGTCCCGCTGACCGTCCGTCAGGCGGCAGCCCAGCTGGGTGAGCGTCTTGGACACGAATACCGTTCTCCCTCCCCCACCGTTCGACAGCAAGTGTCGAGTTGGCCCCTGGCCATTGTTCTGTTTTTTGTTTAGAGCTGGTAGTGCAGTCCCGTCGGTTCGTTGTTCTTACCTTGTCGAGCAAGCCTAGCGAGTGAGGCAAAGCTTGGGCAGCTGCACGGTCTGAATAACCCCTGGAACCACCTCAGCGTACGTCAGCGCCTGCCTAATCGGAGCGCACACCAACGAGAACGGTAAGCGGGCGCAGAATTCCGAACTGAAAAACAGAAGAGAACTTGAGAGAAAGCAAAAAAGAAGGGAAAAAGGGAAGGGGAAAAAAGAAGAGGGTGGGGGCAAGGAAGAAAACTCTCCCCCCCCCCCCACTCTATCCACTTGTTTTGTTTTCGCGCGCCAGGGAAGATTTGTTAAACGCCCGTGTGAGCCAAGTGGGGACGTGGGGGGTCGTTGTATAATGATGGCCTAGTGTGAAGGGAATTGAGCATCATCCATTTTCGGGACCGGTGCATTCGGCAGGTGAGTTGTTACACACTCAGTATCGGACGCCGACTTCCATGGCCACCGTCCTGCTGTCAAGATGAACCGGCACCCTTTGTGGGATCTGATGAGCGATCACTCGGACACCTAAAGTCAGCTCTCGGTTCATCCCGCGTCGCCAGTCCTGCTTACCAGAAGTGGCCCACTTAGAACCATGATTCTACGTCAGGGTTCAATGAAGTAACCCCCTCTGCTCACGCCCATTTAAAGTTATAGAATCGGTCGAGGAAGCGATTTCCCCAATGCCTCCAACCATTCGCTTTAACTCCTGTTTTGGTTCTAGCTATCCTGAGGGAAACTTCCGAGTGAACCAGCTACTAGATGGTTCGATGGGTCTTGGGTTAAAATTGGGAACGTGGGGAGGGGACGCTTGCTGCTTTCATGCCACAGCTTCGTTTTGCGGTGGCGTTTCCTGACTTCGCCACCCCCACTGCAGGTGTTGCTTCGGTCGGTCGAAGTCCCCGTCTCCTACCAACACGTATGCCCTTAACTTGGATTTGACAGGCGTTCCAGTTGAAATATCTTCCCCTTTGCATCGCGGTAAGCTCGAGAATAGTTGAGTCGCAGCTCTCGACGAAACATTCTCAAGTTCAGAACAAAGACGGTGCTTGTACGTCTTCGCTTGTTCTCACGAAGAGGGGGGGAGGTCGTCTTAGGTTCTGAGGCCGTCAGACCGTCTGAGGCCAGCACAAAGTCGAGCGGTCTGGTCAACTATTCCCTGCGGGATCTGCATGCTTTCAAAAGAAATACTCTACGGGTGTGCCCCAGATGTACTCATATAAGTGCACGACTGGCGGCATCTCACCGAGTATTTCCGGCGAGCAGCATCTCAAAAGAGGAAAAGAAAAGAAAAAGAAAGAAGAACCGAAGAAGAAGGGGGGGGGGGGGGGGGGTCGGGCGGTGGGGCGGGGGGCAGAAGAAAATGGAAGGGGGTTCGAGCGGGGGGGGACGGGTTTGGCAGCTACACAGGATTGTTGCCGGAGGCTTTTTCCGCGCGGGTTTTGCGGCCCATGCACGGGGCAGCCCGGGGGCAATAGATCTTTGGTGTCCCTACCTCACTTCGTTCTTTTGGGTTTGATGTTTACGTGTTGGTTTTTCGCTGGCGGGGCGGGGGTGGGTTGGGCGGGCGGGAGGTGGAAGTTAGCCATGCACGGTCACCCCAGCGTTTTGCGGGCTGAAAACAAGCGGTATGCCCACGACTGCGTCCAGATTCACCGGTGTTTCTAGCGTTATTTGTGGATTAGAAGGTCGGTATTATAAAGTCTCCGGTTGACCGTAGAGGCTTGCGTGTGGCGGGGGGTTGAGAAAAGTGAGAGGGTGCAGCTCGTTTCGGGTGTTGTGTCACTCCGTTGTGAAACCTTGTGAAGTCCCCTAACGCGTTTAGGGGGTGCTTGGGATTGGGTAGGGTGTGGTCGTTCTGCTACGGCGTGAAAGCCGTTTCGTGCGGCCTTTGAGATTTTCGCAAATGGCAGCCTACTCAAGTATTTTCTTCAAACGCAGGTGCAGGTGTTCATATGGTGCGATCCGGTGGCCTTACCCGGGTGCAGAATGCTAAAAGAAACGCCAGAAGTCGCCTTTTTTACCCTATTTGGGGTGTACATGAGGTGTATTTATGGGAAGTACTTGGGAAAGGTATTTATGGGAAGTTAACCACATACGGACGGAGGGGCGGGTGTTAATTTTGGGAAAATGGACTTTTCAGGGCAAACCTTGGGTCATACTCAAAAGGGGGGGTTTCGTGGGTTAATACTCTCCTCCTCGCCCGTCTCGCTGCTCCGTACTCGCTGCTCCGTACTCGCTGCTCCGTACTCGCTGCTCTTGTCCTTGCTGCTGCGTGATGCCAGATTGATGGTGCGTAACAAACGTAGAAAGGTCATGCAGAGATTGCAAAAAAATGGGAACCGAACCGAGGGGCAGGGCTTACGCTCCGTTTTCGGTCTCAGAGAAAATACGTGTGGACCACGTGTGGGCGCTTAAGGTTCGAGGGGGAAAAAAACCTTCCCCCTCATGTGCGACGGCAAAAAAAAAAAAAAAATAGTGTCGCTACTGACTTGGCGACACCTGGCTGTGCGGCCTTGACCGCTAGTGGGCCTAGACTCCCCTGCATGTGGACCAATAAATCAAAATCCACATGTGGTACCTGTGGATCCACACGTGGGGGAACAAAATCCAAAAAGAATTAACGTGTGGAAATCCACACGTTCCACACGTGGAGCGTAAGCCCTGCCGGTCTCGAGGGGCGCGTTTGAAAGATTTCGTGGCAGATCTTTTAAATGCGCACCTCGACGGTGAATGAATACCCATGGAAGTGACCCAGGACGGGCACCCGTGGCCTCTTGCAGATACCCGCGAATTAACTTGAAGTAACTACGTCATATGGCGTAGTTCGTCCGTATGTGGTTAAGGTATCTACTGTGGACCACACCATTATACAAAGAAATCTGGTACGTCGCATGCAACTCGTTGTTGCGCATGTTCGCTTGTTGCTCCACTTGTTCTCGCGCAAAACAACCAGTGGGCCGGCATACGTAGAGAGGAAGGGGCAGGCAGGGATGGATGGGGGAGCAGGACGAGTGGTCTCCTCTCATAATGAGTGCGAAGTTCATTCGAGAGGAGAGCGCCACTTGTGAAATCCTGCCAAAACCCTGTCCGCAGTTTTGACAGGATGCGTGTGAGGGTGAGTGTGTGTGTCGTCTGTTGTTGTTGTTTTTTTCAGACTGGGGGTTTCTTTTTTATTTTTTAGAGTGCAAGTTTGGTTTTTGTGTTCAAGTCATTTTTCGTTGTGTGTGTCGATGGAATTTCTCCATTAAAATCGAGACGAACATTGTTTTTTTAGTCAGGTCAGCACTTCTTGCAGCTTGTTCGTTCTGTGTTCACCCCGCTCCATTTCTCGGGAGCTTCTTTGAAAGGTCTCGGCGGAGAGTAACTTGGGCATTTTTTTTTTTTTGCGATGCTGACCGGTGTTTGTTTGCATAAAACCGCTTTTTCGGTTTTATGTTGGGGGGTTTTTTTTTGTGTTTCGACGATCCGGTGCGGGCGTCCATTTTCGGCGGTTTGCTTGTTTTGTGCATGTTATGTTGTGGTCGAGATAGGCGGGGCTGGGATGGAAAAGCTTATGCTATGTTTCGAGCACTGACCTTCGTCCGCGCAGGGGGCGATTGGCACGGATCTGCAAAGGGGTCACCCCAAATTTTCGTGATATCCTGGGCGTCGATCGTGTCCTCTTTTCGCATCCCTGAATGAGAGAAATCAAGTTAACCACTTATGGACGAACGGCGCGCAGACGCGTCGTTTAATACAAGGGTTTTTTCACGGAGCATTTCCCAAGTCAACCAAACGAAAGTGGTCGTCGTTGGCTTTATCGGAAAGAACTTTCAAAGAGCTGACAACAAATCTTTGAAATGCGTCGTCCATCGAGCCAAAATACTGCGCCGAGCTCCGAACGCCCTATAAACCCTGGCCTGCCGCGAAAAGCCCCATTCCCGATTGTTGAACGCGTACGCCCGCCACGAAACCCAGATTTACCTGTGTGTTTCGCGTGGCTACGGCGCACTTACCTCCTTTGAGATTGGGATATTGGGGAGTCATCGGCATGCCGATGTACCACACCACACTATACCTATTGAGGTTTCGCAACTGGCAGTCTTCTCAAGGATATCCTACAAAGCAGGTGCTTTGTTTGTGCGTACCTTTTTTAAGTGATTTCGCACAGCACGCTGCCATCCGACACTTTTCTTTTTGACGTAGACAGCAAAAGCTTGTTACCACAAAGAAAAGAGACAGGAGCTTCGTTTTGTGCCTGCTGTTTTTGTTGAACGCTTACGCCCGCCACTGAACCCAGATTCACCTGTGTTTCGTGTGGGCTACAGCACATTTACCTCCTTTGATCTTTTGCAGCTGGCAGCCTCCTCAAGTATTTCCTACAAAGCAGGTGCTCATGCAAAAAAAAACCCCTCCGTCCTTATGTGGTTAACTCCTTTGCACGTGGCTCGGTTCGGGGCGAGGGAGGGAAAGGGTCAACCCTAAGCGCGGTACAGCCAGGGCTGCCCTGCCCAGATTTTCAGCGTTTATTGTGGTTTAGAGGTTCGGTGTTTTAGGGTCTCCGGTTGACCATTGAGGCTGTGAGGCGGGTGGTATGAGGGTAGTAGGTATGCTTATACACTTTAACTACGGCTAGCCATGTTTGTAAGTGTTGCGGCCGACACCAAGAAGAAATTCGCTTTGAATTTAGTCTTGGGCCCCCCATGCGCATGCATGTTGAGCAGGGGTTGCCATGCTTTTTCCGCGAAGCGGAAGCTGTGCCGGGAACCGAGGCAACGAGGTCCCCCGCGTGTCGGCGTCCGCCCGCTGTTCGCCGGACGGCACCCGGTTAGGACAGGACAATCCCTCTGCGTTCAACGACACGAACAGCCCGACAAAACGCGATTTGCGGCGAAAGAGGAGGAGCTAGTCCTAAACCCAGCTCACGTTCCCTGTTAGTGGGTGAACAATCCAACCCTTAGACAATTCTGCTTGTCTAGGTTAGGAAGAGCCGACATCGAAGGATCAAAAAGCAACGTCGCTATGAACGCTTGGCCGCCACAAGCCAGTTATCCCTGTGGTAATTTTTCTGTCACCTCCGGCTTCATCCCTTGAACATGAAGCGCCCAGAACCGCGCCGCGGTGTCGACGCCCTGCGCCGCTGCGCCCCCTGCTCCAACGCAGCCGGACCACCCATCGAGCAGAGGAGACGACAGCAACCAGAACTCCGGCAGCTCTTCACTTTGCGAACACACCAAAGGGCGGGAGCAGGTCCCGTTTTTGTGCGTCAGACACTTCCATCCGGGGGGGGCTTCCAGTTTTTTTTTAGAGTTAAAGTTCGCTTGAGAATCCGGGATTTTTGCAGTCACCGGTGACCTTCGTCGTAAAAAAGGGATATTTTCAAGCAAACACGATTTTTTCGTGGTTTAGAAGGCCCACGTGTGGCCCTATTTACGCTCTTTTTGGGCAAAATCCAAGATCCTATTTACGTTTTTTTGCACTTTTTCCGCCTGCTTTTTGCACCCGTTTTGGATCGTAGCAATGTCGGACTCTTCGCGCTTTCGCTTTCTTTCTGTCGTCTGTGCTAAGGAGGTTGTACCAGCACAGCCGCTAAGATCATCACCATCATCACAATTGGAAGTTTGTCAGGCGCAAGTTCCAACAGGAACTCGAATGGTGTTGTGTCAACGCTTGCCAACATACAGCTAATACTTTCAGAGGCTCCTAGCTTGGTCACAAAACATTTCTGAATAGTTCTTCATCGAACGAAGAAATCGAGCCGCATGCTATGTCTGTTTTGCGTTCCGGACTGTGGTAACTTGTCTCTTGCACTCAGATGAATGATCATATCATGTAATGGAGTATTTATCATCCCCTTCTTCGGCTCGCGTAGCGAGCCGAAAAAAACGCCAATTCCCCCACTCGCGTAAGCCCGAAGAAACGGGTATGTGCAGACATCCAAGCCAGCTTGCTCCCTCCTCCACCAGTTCTTCGAAAGACCTGCATGGGCCTGCTTGGGTGGCCTTCGGGTGGCATCTTGGACACAAGATATGTGCTGATAACGTACTGATTCAGCATGTGTACAGAGAGAAACTAAAAGAATTAACGTGCTGAAATCAGTACGTTTAGCATGCTGAACGTGAGGCCTGGCTGTAGCCTGGTGCAAAAAAAGTGCAAAAAAAAAAGTGCAAAAAAATGTGTTTGGGCAAAATCTCTATTTACATTCACGCTTTAGGGCCACACCTGAGAAGGCCGGCGTTTTTTTTTTTTTTTTTTTTTTGAAGTCGCGGGAGCTTGAGGGAGGGGTTAAAAAAGGGGATGAAGAGTGTTGCTCGTTTCGGGTGATGTGTCACTCCGTCCCGAAACCCTAATATGTCTCCTCACACGATCGGGTGGTGTTCGAGATGTAGGGTGATGGTTGCTTCACTGCGGCGTGAGAAGGCCGGGGAGTTTCGACGCGAAACTCCGGCTCTTGGCTACGTTTGTACCCGTCCCCCCTGGTTTTTCTTAGAGTTAAAGTTCGCTTGAGATTCCGGGATTTTAGGGTCTCCGGGGGGATCTTCGCTAACGAACTGGGTTCTCTTAGAGCAAGGAAGGGCTGTGTGGGTGCAGGGTTGTTTCTTTGGTGGACACTTTCATTATACGTAATAGCTAGCTATGTCCGGGACTGTTTGTTGTGGGCCGTTCTTTTTTTTTTTTTTTTTTTCCGGGGAGCTTCGTTTGCTCCTCTCTGTGGGTGAAAGGCATTGTGCAATTGTATTGTTGTCGAACGCGATCAGTTTGTTTGGGTTAGTCGTATACTGTACTCTTTGGTTCGCACCCTAGCGAATCGAGGTCCACCACGAACTATCAGGTCCATTCCTATCCCCTGGAGCTGCATAGAATTGCCTGGAGCTGCATTCTTCTGTCTATCACAGGCCATCAGGAGGGGATGGACCGGCTTAAGTAGGCTGCCAACCGTATTTCGATAATGACAACCGCGACAGCTTTCCCGAGTCGGTTATTACAACAAACGAGGACACTCTGGGCAACCAGCTGCAGCCCCGCAGGCCCTACGTGCCTGCCTTTGCCTGGCTTTTATCTTTTTCCCTGATGTCGTAGTCGAGCACTTTTACATAGCGCTGACAGCAACACGAAACGTCTCCGTGACAGGTGTCACGTGGACGAAACAGGTCTTGGTAAGGCTCCCCACATCCCCTCCGCAGGCACGAGGAACTATATAATATATGACGGGCACTACCTGACATTTTCTGCGACATGGATTAGGTGGGGCCGCCCTTGGCGCGACGACACTGGCGGAGTGTCGCCGTGTGCCTTAGGCAGCTGCATGTAGTCCCGCCGTCAATGGAGTTCAGCCACCGTCAATGCATCGTTGAGAAAGCGAGAAAGTCCAACATACTCGAGGGGCTGCCTTTGTGCTTACTTCGAAGGAAGCTAGAGGGGAGAAGCGATACAACTGCATAGTCCACTGAACCCACGTGGGCTACAGCACATTTTTTTTTTAACCTCCTTTGACATTGGAATATTGTTGCGATAGTGGGGAGTCATCGGCATGCCGAGCATTTCCTTTCAAGCTGGCGCTTATGTAAACTGTGACAGTGACATGATCTTCAGTTTGGTGTTGGTTCGCTCATTGCTCAGGCTTGCATTTTTGGAACACATTGCAATGTCTCGAAAAAATACTCGAGGGACTGCCCATTTCGAAGGAGGCTAGAGGGGGAGAAAACAATACAACTACAAAGTGGGTCTTTTTTGTTGAACGCTTACGCCCGCCACTGAACCCAGATTCACCTGTGTTTCGTGTGGGCTACAGCACATTTACCTCCTTTGATCTTTCGCAACTGGCAGTCTCCCCAAGCATTTCCTACAAAGCAGGTGCTTATACAAAGAAAAAAGGGCAGCGATGACCAGCGAAACGCCGGGGCAACGCTTTTCAGGAGGTGCGGCTTCGGCGTGAGATCCCGTCCCCCCCTTACTGAGGTCTTCCCTCCCTTACGTTCATTGAATCATTCGTTCAAAAAGAATATGCACGCAAATAATTCGTTCTCGTTTGTTCTTTTGGAAACGGCGAGGCTTCGACGGTCGTAAGGGGGGGGGGGGGGGGGGGGGTGTGCGGTCAAACTGCTGTGGGAAAGAGTAGTAGTTACTCCCTATTGTGAGCCGGTCCGTCCCTATCTCTTGGAACTGCATCGAAGTGCCTGCCGCTGTTTATCACAGTGAATCACGGTTCACCACGGTCTATCAGGTCGATCCCTAGTCCCTAGAGCTGCATCGAATTGCTCGGTGCTGTATTCTTCGGTCTATCACGGTCTATCAAGAGGGATGGACGGCTCTCAATGGGGAGTTTCCAGCTGTTTGTGTCGCCGATCCATCGCAGATGGACGTCGGTGTGCGGTGCGGGGGGTGCCACGCGACCCTTTCTTGCCTTCCCCACCCCCTGGAAGAGGCAATCTAGCGTTATTTGTGGATTAGAAGGTCGGTATTTTAAAGTCTCCGGTTGACCGTAGAGGCTTGGGTATGGAGGGGGTTGAGAAAAGTGAGATGATGCTGCTCGTTTCGGGTGATGTGTCACTCCGTGTTGTGAACCCTTGTGAAGTCCCCGTAGTAACGCGTTTAGATTCAATCTTTCCGAACAAGTGACGCGAGAAAGCAGACACGAACCTCGCCAGGGGAGGTAGCGTGTCACAAAACTCGCAGTTCGGCTGGGAAGAAATGCGCAGTTATTGGTACCCCCGTATTGCGTAGTTCCTGCGCAGTTCCTACGTAAAGCGTGTGCATAAGTCGATCTTTGAGTGCGTGAGCCCCTCCGAAGCAAGGTCCATCACACTAGTTCCAGGCTACTTAGCCCGTGTCTCGCGCGTACTTTGGGCGGAGGTCTTGCGCACTTCGTTACTTCGGTCTTCGGGGGTACCAGTTATGTTCTCGTACTGTGTTCGTTGTCAGCATGTTTTCGTGGAACATTCCCGGAGGTGGGGGTTGCATTGGTGAACGAGGTGCGAGCAGTGCCGGACGATCAGCATCAACTGGCCAAAGAGTGATGCAAATGATGAGGCGAAAGTTTCCTGTTCTTCGCGTGTACAGGGGTATACACTTCTCTAAGAGGGGGCTCCTGTGCTAACACGTTTTCTTTTTTTAGAGTTAAAGTTCGCTTGGAATTCCAGGGTTTTAGGGTCTCCGTGTGACCGTTCACGAATGGGTTCTCTTAGAGCAAGAAAGGGCTATATGGTACGGGTTGAATATTTAGTGCACGCTTTCGTTATGGGTTATGGCTAGCCATGTCCGGGACTGTTTGTGACCGATACCAAGTACATTCCTTCGTGGAGTTTCTCTTAAATGTGCAACCGTTGTTCCGGAAATGTTACCGTCAGTTCAAGTGTTGTTACTAAAACTGTGCTCCCAAAAAAAACCTTATTTTGTGTTGCCGGCAATCAACCGAGGTTGTTGTACAGTCTGGTGTCTTTCGACCTTTCTTTTATTTTGTGATCCTTCCTTTTGGGTGGCTCTGCTTTTTTGTTGGTTTTCGCGTGCCAGGGGAAACCTCTCGGTTTTCCTGCATCAGCACTTTTTTTTTCGTTTGGCTTCGTTTTTCTGTTTCATGTGCAACTGGTGTTCCAGAAAGGTTCCCTTCGGTGCGAACGTGCTCACAAGAAAAGAGCGGACGCCGCGTTTAGAGTGCAAGTTCACGTAGGGGCAGGGCTTACGCTCCGTTTTTTCGGTCTCAGAGAAAATACGTGTGGTCCACATGTGGGCGCTTAAGGTTCGAGGGGGGGAAACCCCCTTTCCCCTCATGTGCGACGGCAAAAGAAAATAGCGTCGCTAGGTGGCTACTGGACTTGGCGACACCTGGCTGGACCTGGACTCCCCTGCATGTGGACCAATAAATCAAAATCCACATGTGGTACCTGCGGATCCACACGTGGGGGAACAAAATCCAAAAAGAATTAACGTGTGGAAATCCACACGTTCCACACGTGGAGCATAAGCCCTGCGTAGGGGTCGTTGTTATTGGTGCTGGTTTTGAGGGATGAGGAAAAGGTAAGAAATCTTTTTGCGGTGGCCTCCGCTGGTCTGGTAGTCCGTGTGCTACCTCCATTCTTTTACACTTGTTCTCTTCTCTATTTCACGACTGCACGTACTCTTTCACTCGTGTACTCTCTTTGGCTAGCCAAAAAGACAGGCGCTTTGTTTTGTTTGTGCGTGCCGGTTGATCGTTTTCCCACTTGTATTTACCCTGTGTGTATTCAGGTAAGGAATTCTGATCAACCACCAAAACACGCTGCCTACGTCTTTTTAGCCTGCACAATACATTGAAGGGCAACCCACAAGATTGTTAGCACTAAAAAAGACTCCTGTGACCGACACCACGAACACATTCGCAATGAATGTGGCCCTGGGCGGCCCCACGTCTAGGGGGGGGGAGGAGTTTCTTTCTCATTTTCTTGACTGTTTCGAGTTTTAAGGCTACTGGACTTTCTTTGGCCGCGGCAAGTTGTATAAGCCCCGTTTAGACACTCAGTTAGCCGCCAGCTGCATGTGGAGTATCAAGATGTAGCCCTACCCCGTATTGCGTAGTTTCTGCGTATAAGTCGATCTTTGAGTGCGTGAGCCCCTCCGAAGAAAGGTCCATCACACTAGTTCCAGGCTACTTAGCCCGGGTCTCTGGGTCGCGTCCCCCTCCTTCTCTTGGTCGCCTGGTCTTGCGTCTTGTTGGCCTGCGTACGTTGTGCGTATAAGTCGATCTTTGAGTGCGTGAGCCCCTCCGAAGAAAGGTCCATCACACTTGCGTACGTTGTGCGTATAAGTCGATCTTTGAGTGCGTGAGCCCCTCCGAAGAAAGGTCCATCGCACTAGTTCCAAGCTACTTAGCCCGGGTCTCTGGGTCGCGTCCCCCTCCTTCTCTTGGTCGCCTGGTCTTGCGTCTTGTTGGCCTGCGTACGTTGTGCGTATAAGTCGATCTTTGAGTGCGTGAGCCCCTCGAAGAAAGGTCCATCACACTACGTACTTTGTGCGGAGTTCTTGCGTACTTCGTTACTTCGGTTTTCGGGGGTACCAGTGTTCTGTGTCTACCAGCCAAGGCGGGTGTTCTTTCCCTTCGGTGTGGGTGTAGCTGGTACCTGTTGGTTCGTCTGTTGGGTGGTCTTTGCTGCTGTGGTGATGTCTTTACCAACACCTTTGTACGTTTTCTTGTTTGCTCGAAAGATATTCCCTTCTTTTTGTTCTGACGACCCCGTGCGGGCGTACAGATTGGTGTCCTTCGACCTTTTTTGTTTGCATGGGGAGTTCAGCGTAGGTGCGTGCTTGGGGTGATCGGTGGTTACTTCTTTTTATTTGCGAACTCTGTCTTGTTCATTCTTCCTATTTTTTGGCGTTTTGTTGTGTTTTGGCAGCACGGCCCGACAGTTTACTGGGGGGGGGGTCGAATTATCAGTGGGGGCTAAATACAACGGGTACCGTTAAATACAAAGATTTATAAAAATGTTTTTTTTTCATACAACGGGTACTCATTCAATTCAAAAAAAAAAATGTTTGTGCGCACTAGCGGAACTCACTTGCTTTGGTAAGTTTCATGTAGTACGCTGCCAACTACTAAAAGAAATCTTTTTTCTCAAAAAACGGATCTGGCGCTTCCTTTGTTTGTGCGCACTTCCTTCAAACCTGTTTTGTTCATCTAACGGGAGTGAGGATAGTACGCTGTCATCGATCTGTTTATGTTCTTGACAAATTGCATTTGTTAGACACAAAAACATTGCCCAATTTCGCACGTCTGTACGGTTAATACAACGAGTTCTCCGATAATTCGACCCCCTCCCCCAGTAATGGTGACTACATAGCAGCATCTTCTTCGAAGAAAAACGATACTAGCGCAAGGAGAATCGGGAGCGCAAGACTCCGTAAGTTGGCTCCGAAACGGAGGGTAAGAAGGTGTGCGCTGGTTTTCGCCTTGGTGGGTAGTTCGTGTTGCTTCCTGGTTTCGTTGCCTTTTCGTTCGTTCGATACTCGCAGTCCTGAACGCGGTCTCCTGCTCTTTCGCTGTGTTCGGCAAGCTGAAGCGGACGCAGGCCGACTGGGGGGCAAGGATACACGGCTTATCATTTTCAGCTTTTCGCGATCCAGCCGGGACCACGGAGCAGCAGACGACCGCACACGTCGTGGAAGCGGCCCATCAGGTGCCAAACTTTTCAAAGGCCGCGGTGATCAGCGGACCGGAGCTACCGGATGGTGTGTGTGCGTTGTGTGGTAACGTGTGATACGTGTGTGTGTGCGATGATGTGGGTTTGCGTGGCAGCCTGATACGTGTGCGCTGGCTGTTACACGAGCTTGATGCTCCGCATGGATGCTTGGTGCCGTGTGCCGTGGGCACCGCCCGCTGCACACGGGGATTCGTTTGCGGCGATAAAACCTCGGAGGGAAAAAGTCTGCGTGTTTATCCCACTCAAGGAAATAAAGAGTTCGTCACTCGCGCCACCGTGCGGAACCGACTTCCTCCTGAACGGATCCAATTTGCCGACTTCCCTTACCTGCATTGTTCTGTCGACATTCCGTCCTGGGCAGAAGTCACATTCCACTCGCCACCGCTGTGATGAAGCGAAATGCTGTGGTTTAATTAACCAGTTGGATTCCTCTTGTTCGTAACAGTTCCAAGCTGACACTTCATTGCGGGCACAACATGCAAGAAGGCCTGGGAGAAATCAGGAGCCGCGGGTGGCACCCGAGGGCGCCTCTCACAGCACCTTCAATCTGAGCCCACGCACTGACAATCCCGCCTGTGTCCTCAGAGCCCATCTTTTTCCCGAAGTTACGGATCCAGTTTACCGGTGCGGTGTCGAGTCCACAAACAGGACCAATGCGGTGGTAAACAGGGCCAATGCGGTGTCGAGTCCACAAACAGGACCAAGGCTGCTCAACCTTATCGCTGCTCCGACCTTCTTTACGAGGTATGCCTCAATAAAGTTGGAGACAACGTCGGAGGTCGCCGTGTTGTTGGCTTCGCAGTCGCTGCCATTGTCGCTGCCCTCGATCGTGCGCCTCCGCTTGTTGTCTTCAGGTGTTCGTGGCATACTTGAGGACAGTGGCATCGTTGTGTTTAAGAGTGTGTGAGTCGCTGGATGATGTTTTCTTGAGGTATCAACGAACAGGTATCTGAGAAATTGGGGGAAAAGGCAAAGTCAGTCCAGAATACTGATGAGAACACAGGTATTTACACACGAAAATCCAACTTTCACACCCGCTTTTTGGGTGTGGCACATGCCCTTTGCGGGTGTGGCACACGCCCTTTGCGGGTGTGGCACATGCCCTTTCGGACCTCCCGATTTAACTCCATCTCAGAGGCTGGAGTTCACCGTGTAACGTTATCTTTTCTTCCCCTGGGGGAGGGGGAGGGGGGGGAGGGTTTGCAAGAACGTGCTTGGAGGAGGGGGGGTAGATGGGGGAGCGAGCCCTAGGGAACAAAAAGAAAGGGGATCTTCTGCTCGTGGGTCGAGGTGAGTGGGGCCACTCCGTCGTGAAACCCTGGGTGTCTCAAATACACGCGTTTGCGGTGCTTTGAGTTTTGGAGCGTGGGAACGGCCGTTCGACGCCTCTTCTTATGGAAGAAATGCGTAGTTTTGTTTTATTCTTTTACTTGTTAGTTGTCGACAACTTTTTTTGTATTGAGGTGTCATTCAGATGTAAATCCAAAGCCGCCCACGTCAAATTTTGTTAAGCAGCGGCTGCCAAAACTTGCCGTGACACCTATGATCAAAGTAAAGGAGGAAAGGAGAAAATGTTTCTAAAAAAGAAAAGGGGCAGGTTGTATTTTTGGACCCTCGTAGCTCGCTGGGTCAGGCGCGCCAGGTAGATGCTGGGCTAGTTTCTGTCTGGACTTGGACTGTGTAGTCCTTCTGAATACTTTTCACAGGTCCGTTCATGCACACCCACACCGAACTGGTTGGCAAAACGCCTTGGAAGGACCCCTCACGTCCACAAATATAACTTGGAATGCCGGGGTGTGGCCAGAACCGCTGCAGTTTTCTTGCGCGGTGCGCAAGAAAAACTGCAAATCGAGAAATCCTTGGCATAAAGCTGCGCTGCTTTCGTGCAACGATGCTTTTGTGCAGGTGAGGAGAGAAAAAGTGGAAAGAAATGCGTAGGTTTGGTGGATACGTTTTACTCGTTTCTCGGGGGGGAAATTCTCGACATAGCTGCTTGCTTCGACTCCGAATAGAAGGGAGGAATTATAGAGGTATCTACCCTCCCCCGTGGAATTGAGACAGCAGAAAGCGCTTGTAATTGAGACACTTTTTGGGGGCTGAGGGCGGGGTGTCTCAAATACACGCGTTTAGGTTAACGGACATGTACTAATGGGAGCCACTGGATTGACACACTGAACGAAATAGGGTGTCCGGGCTCGCTTTGTTAGGTACAGGTGCCACAGTGCCACAATAGAAGTACAATAGCGCTTGATATTGGGACACTTGTGGGAAAATTACGAAAATAGGTGTCTCAAGTACACGGGGGGGTAGTTAGAGGGGCCTATCCAATACAAACACAATCTGACTTTGTTCTTTGCGTACACCACCGTGCGTTGTTTTCTCGCTCAAGACTTTTGACCTGTTGTGTTTGTGTGATTGACGTGTATGGGGTAGACCCGCACCGACCTCACGTCCGTTCAACACGTGGTTCGGTAGCTACAGCACTTGGGATCCCTTCGGTTCTTTGTCTGGCAGCATCGTCCAGCATTTTTTTCCAAGCTGGCGCTTACGTAAAAAACACAGAAAGAAAAGACAAGCGCTTGCGTGGGTCTTGTCCTGCTTCCTATTTAACGTTGGGCAGTTCTGATCAACCAAGGAAACACGTTGTCTACGTCTTTTCAGCTTTTCGCAAAACGTTGTAGTTGCAGCAACCCGCAAGGATTGCTGGAAGCAATTTTACATAGAACGCATAGAGCGACCTGCTTGCCCGCCTCGTTGCCTTGTTTTGCCGGCTATGCCATTTTCGCTTTAGCGTTCGCCCTCGTGCAACCAGATGGCGGCAACAAAATGCGGCGACGCAAACGATTCTGACTTGCCGAAGCGGAAGTTCGCGCGATGCTTCGATTTGCTTCGCAATTATACGTAAAAAGAGCTTCTTCGCTTTTTCTCACGGGAGGGGAGACGGTTGTTCCGACCCAACCGCCGCCCACACGGTGTCAGTTCAGCCTCAGAAGCTGGGGTTAAAGGTGGAGTTAAAAGCTGGAGTTAAAAGGCGGGTGCCACACCCGCAATTCGGGTGTGGATTTACACGCGTTTTGGATGTGGCCGCTCTTCGGGTGTGACTCGGGCACTCCCTCTTTAACTCCAGCTTTCTGAGGCTGGACCTCGCCGCGTGCCAGCGCCCGCGGCAATGTAGCGTGCGAAGCTTCATCCTTCTGAAGGTGCGCTGAGAGCTTGTACAGCGTTGGCAGCAACCAAAAAGGCCGTCGTCTGGAGCCGTGTTGAAAGCCCCTGCCGAGACCTTCTGCCTAATGGGTATCAGACGAGCCACAATCAGAGCAGCTCCTGTTGCAATGTAACGTATGACGCTCTGACACGTGGCCGTCTCAATTGTTGAAGGTGAGCGAAGAGTCCGTGCAGCTACTGACAGTGGCAACAAAGACACTTTCTTTCTCTCTCTCTCTCTCTCTCTCTCTCTCTCTCTCTCTCTCTCTCTCTCTCTCTCTCTCTCTCTCTCTCTCTCTCTCTCTCTCTCTCTCTCTCTCTCTCTCTCTCTCTCTCTCTCTCTCTCTCTCTCTCTCTCTCTCTCTCTCTCTCTCTCTCTCTCTCTCTCTCTCTCTCTCTTCCCTCGCTCTCTTTTCAAACCGATCTCAATCGTGCTGTAGTCAACATCCCAGCATGGCACTTGCCATTTTAGTACCGTGTACCGTTTGCTTTGTCTCCCGACATCGGAGGCCGCACTCTACCCTGACCCCGAGAGCGCCACCGAAGGCACTTGCGCCGGTTTCCTTGTTTGAGCGGCGGCACAGCTTCTGAGGCTGGATCTCACTGTGCAATCGTGAGCAACACAAACTCAAGAGGTCTATTCAACTATTCCCTGCGGGATTAGCGTGCTTTCGAAAAAAAAAAAACAGGCGCTTCGTTTTGTTTGTGCGTGCCGGTTGATCGTTTTCCCACTTGTATTTACCCTGTGTGTATTCAGGTAAGGAATTCTGATCAACCACCAAAACACGCTGCCTACGTCTTTTTAGCCTGCACAATACATTGAAGGGCAACCCACAAGATTGTTAGTACTAAAAAAAGAAAGACGAGCCAGCACGGCGAAAAGAGTTGAAAGCGAGGAAAAGTCGGACCCTCACAGACGACGCTGACGAGGAGCAATGAAAAAGAAGAAAATCCAAAACCGGCGGGATAGAGGTGCGAGAAAGAACAGCAAACGAAAAAGGGCGAAAAGGATGCGGAGATTGGTTGCGAGTGACTGACGCCCCTCCCTCCCTCCAAGAAAGAGGACGAGAAAGCGGTGGCTTTCAGGACAGGAGAAGGAGAGAAGCAGAAGGGAGAGTAGATGGTGTGCAGCTCATGACAGCTAGAAAAGGAGAAAAGGGGCGGGGGCAAATTCTTCTTTTTTTTTTTATATCAGCTTCGCGTTTTCTCACAAAAGAGGGGCTGAGATAATACAAGAATGGAACGGTTATGTGATCTACACCGTGCCTATCTGCATGTGTTTCAGCCCTCTAAGTCACGGAGAGATAGGACGGACGATGTGAAGGTGCGGCTTGTCTGCGGCTGTAGCTGGTGACATCCGGGACCGCGCATGCTTTGAGATGGCCGGAAACTTCGCCAACCGTGTCTGAGCGTTTTTCCGCCCTGTGTTGGTGTCGCTGGCGGCACCGAAGGCAGCACGAGCCGAAGGAGAAGGGGTTTGAATTGGGAGCTGCAAGCTCCGCAAGAAGGCGCGGTGGCCCCCCCGGTGGAATGCGACGACGAAGGCCGGGGAGAGCCGGGGGCAGTGAAGGAATTTGTTGCATTAGTGTGATTACTGTACGTACTTTCTTTTTCTCACTTTGTCCCCTGAGGGAGGGGGTGGGTAATCTCGGGACAAGACCGCCCACGTGAATAAAGCCGTTAAGCATTGAGTTCTTGAACCACATGGATTAGCATGCACTAGCCGTTGAGCAGCGGCTGCCGGCTTGCCCCTGACACCCTTTTATACGCAGTTGTTTTTTAGAGTAAAAGTTCGCTTGAAATTCCGGGGTTTTAGGGTCTCCGTGTGACCGTTCATGAATGGGTTCTCTTAGAGCAAGAAAGGGCTATGTGGTTACGGGTTGTATATTTAGTGCACGCTTTCGTTATGGGTTATGGCTAGCCATGTCCGGGACTGTTTGTGACCGACACCAATTTTTGTGTTTCCGGCGATATTCGCTCAGTCAGTTCCCTGTGACGGTTTTTTTTTTCCCCCACGACGACAACTAGTGTCAGACTAGCCTACCCGAAGACAGTTGATTTATTTAGGCAAGTTTTCTCTACCGGCCGGAAGTAGCTGTTCTGGTGTGTTCTTTGCTGCAGAGGGTGTCCCTGGGTAACACACGAGCTGAAAGAGAAGGGCTTGATGTGCCTCACCGAGCTGTCAGCTCCGCGAGAAAAGGCGGTGCAAAGCGTTGCTGCGGCGGGGTGCTAAATTGCCTCCGCTTGGTGCAACCGGTTGTCACACAGAAGGCGTGTGCCCCACGGGAGCTGCAAGCTCCGCGAGAAAGCAACGGCAGCCGTGCGACGGGAACGACTGTCCCAACCAGTACCGCTGGGGCAAGGGAGATTCCCCTTGAGATTCGTCTTTCGCTTTGCCTTGAATATGATGATTCAACCATTCATTCCATTCCATTCAAATTGACCAACATCGAGAGACTCTGGGTGGATTCATCACTTTTTTCCAAATTCGCCACAGAAAGCAGCATGAGCTGAAGGAGAAAGGGCGGGCTGCCTCACGGAGCTGCAAGCTCCCGCAAGAAAGCGCAGCCAGCTCCCCTCCGTGTGTGATTCACCTGGGTGCTGGAGGGGAAGCAAGGTTGAAGCAGTGAGGTTTTGAACTGGCTCGCCTTTGTAAAGAGGCCGGTAGGGGTAAGGTCCTACAGTTTGTATTAGAAGGTCAAGGCCGGGCTTACGCTCCACGTGTGGAACGTGTGGATTTCCACACTTTAATTTTTTTGGATTTTCTTTCCCCCACGTATGGATCCACAGGTACCACATGTGGATTTTAGTTTATTTTTTCCCACACGTGTGGATCCACAGGTTGAGGGTGTGTCTAGGCCACAAGTCGCCAAGGCCGCACAGCCACGTGTCGCCAAGTTAGTAGTGACACAAAATTTTTTTTGCGCGCCGCACAAAGGGGGAAAGGTTTTTATTTCCCCTCTATCCTTGAGCGTCCACATGTGGACCACACGTATTTTCGCTGAGACCGAAAACGGAGCGTAAGCCCTGGGTCAAGGGGTTGTATTTTTTTTCCTTCATTTCTTCTAGGGAAAGCCTGCTACACGGGAGCCAAGCTTCACGTGTTCAGCGGTACCGCAGTGCCACGGGCCTACGGGTCCCAAACTAAAGCATCAAGGCGTGGCGCACCTTGGGGCTTGGCGCTCGCGCTCGTCGAGACGGTCAGCCGCAGGGCAGAGCGGACGGGGTTGTAGCACTGTGCTGCCTCCGACTCAAGCTTTGCAAACTGTGTGGTTGACCGTCACGTTCCTGGACCAGGAGCGGCCTTTTTCTTTTTCTTCTTTCTTCTTCTTCATTTCTTCTGGGGGTGGTGGTATGTTTTCAGAGCGAGGGAATATGCAAGAATGCGAACGTGTTTGGATGGAGAAGCGCGTGGAAGTTGCGACGAATACAACGCTGGAACAAACAAAACCTCCCTCTACGTCGCGGGGGACGTGGTGGTGCTCCTTTGCTGTGAGCAATCTGCCAACTGCATGAAAGGGATCTTTGCAACTGGTGGACTCCTCCGAGTGTTTCCTACGAAGCAGAAAAATGCTCGACATTGCTGCTTCGACTCCAAATGGAAGGGAGGAAATATAGAGGTAGAGGGGCAAATACAATACTACCACAATCTGATTTGTTCTTCGCTTTCACCACCGTGTGTTGTGACTTGTCACTCGGGACGTTGACCTGTTGTGTTTGGGTGGTTTGTCGTGTATGGGATAGACCCGCATGACCTCACGTCCGTTCAACACGTGGTTCGGTAGTTGCAGCACTTGGGATCCCTTCTGTTCTTTGTTAGGCAGCATCGTCGAGCATTTCCTTTCAAGCTGGCGCTTATGTAAAAAAAGAAGCCCCCCCGTCGTCAGATAGTGCGATTCTTGTCGCACCGCGGCTTGTCCGACAGATCCGTGACACTGTATGGTCGTGCGATAGCTCTTGTGCGCAGTGAGCAAACGGAAGGAGCAAATTGGTAGTAGAATGATTGAGGACATTTTGATCTTGCACTTTTTGCTGCCGACCTGTCGTACTGAGTGTCTTGTCCCGCGTACCCTGGTCGTGCGATGATTGCTCTCGCAAAGAGCAACAGAACGAGTGAAAGAATGCCTGAGGACATTCGATTGCGCCTGTTTGCCGCCCATTCAAGTCCGACCTGTCGTACTGAGTGTCTCTTCCGACGGGGATCCGCATTGCAACGCAGGGGTGCTGCCGAAGCTCTTGGTAAGCAAGCCAGTTTGTCACTGGAAACGGATAAGCTAACGGACCCGAAGACTCTAACCCCCCACAAGGGAGCAGCCGCCGTATCATTGGATCAGCAAAGCGACAACAAGAGTAGTGGTCCTTCTTTGTTGCTGCCTCCCCGTTATTCTACACGTCTCGTGTGACACCACAAGGTCAGGCTACGGTCAAAGTCGCAGTTTCCCGCTGACTTTCAAGTCCGTTCCCGCGACGGCTGCTTCGCCAGATAGTAGTAGGTTCTATGGCGGTTTATTTAACGAGGTAGATTCCTCCTGCACTTTCCTTCCCGGCGGTTCGTTGCATTTCTGAGCAACAGGGGAGGAGTCTCCTGGAGCCATTTTTTTTTGTCGTATAAGATCGCAGATCTACGGAGTACCACCACACAGTAGGGGTAGTACTACATGCACGTGCTGTGTGTGTAGTATCACGTGCACCTTAGAAGATTCATATATCCGACGAATACCTAACACTCGCACACAATGTTAATTAACCCCGTTGCTAACCCGATTCTTTTCTTTTGTAGCGTTTTGTCCTTTTTTTTTTTAAAAAAAACTGTTTCCTTTTTCAGCATACTAGCTCTGACTTCGACCCCCGAGCCCAGAACTGGTAAACTGGTTTGTATCCAAACTTTGTGCACAGGGGGTGTTGCAGGAGGGCAGCCACCCCCGTTCGGCAACGAATGCCTGCAGAGCGAAGTCGTACCGGATAGCGGTGGGATGGTGGACAAAGAACGAAGAAAGCCATACGCCTGCTACGGGAAACAAAGGGACGAGTGCAATGGGCCAACAACAGTGTCAGTGAAGGGCCGATTGCAGCAGCCTTGGGTTAGTCATCATATTTTTGCGCATGACCCCCACTTTGTCGACGCACGCTTCATACTCCGGCCACGTGGCGAACGTGGCGAAGTTCAGTGTTCTTGGGCTCGCAATCCACGCATTGAGGTACGCCATAGCGCTCCTCGGGATGCCGCTGCCACGTTCATACGGGCCATTGAGCCCGAGCATTAGCACGTCGGTCAGCGTCTGCTCGTGAAGCCTCTTCCTGGCTTTTGTCAACACCCTTTTCATGTTTGAAAAGACACGCTCGACCGATGCTGTCCCCATTGGCAGGACAACAGCAATGACAAACAGCTTGTTTGTCTCTGGAAATGCCGTCGAAAGGTTCGATGACTTCAGCAGCCCCAGCATGACGTCTTCCAATGCACCCGGTGGTTGAACACGGTGGTAGTACACTGTGGTATCCTGTGGTAGTACACTGTGGTACCCCGTGGTAGCACACTGTGCACTGTGGTAGTACACTGTGGTACCCTGTACACACTGTAGTACACAGTGTGTAGTACACTGTGGGTAGCCGGTTCCTCCGTGAAAATAATAATAGATTTTTTATTTTTTTTGACCCAGACCAGTTTCCTGACCAACTCTGGTCTGGCGACCAGCTGACCCCCCCCAAGCTAGTAGGCTGTCCTTTTTTGTTATTTTGTTTTTTTTGTGACGCGTTCTCGTTTTCTCCGACATTGCATGTTTGGTAGCAAGCAGAAAAAGAAAATGTTTAACGGGGAACAGAGAGCAGCATATCGCAGTGGCCCTCTCGCTCGTTTCGTGTTTCCGTCGATCTCAAGAATCAATTCTTTCATTGGTTCATTGCGACCTTCGTTCGGAAAGAAGTGTGAAGTTATGTTTTATTCCCTTCCTTGTTCGTTGTCGACAATTTATTTTTGCGTTGCTGTGCCATTCAGACGTAAGAGTGCATGAACCACGTGGATGGGAATGCACTTGGCAGCGGCTGTCGCAGCTTGCCGTGACACCTATAACCAAAGTGAAGAGGAAGGGAGAAAATGAAAGGGGGGGATTGCAAGAAAGGGGGGGGGGGGGGGGGGGGTAGATAATATAGATTTGCCCTTCGCGGCGCCGCCAACGGTAGGCGCTGAAGAAGAGGGACGAGGCTGTTACATCAGACAACGCTTGGCCACGCCCGTGCTCACGAGACCGTGGTTGATACGTTCAAGTCAAGACACATGCCGATAGCTCTCGTGGGGAAGGGGGAGTTGTATGCACGGTGGAGTCCAGCCTCAGGAGCTGGGATTGTATTTCCCTTCCCTCCGGGCCCGCTAGCAACGACGGAACCTTCTTCTTCCTTCGCCGCTAAGCAGCGGCTGCCGGCTTATCTCGTGACACCTTTTATATGTACATAATAGAAAGAGTAGCGTTGGCGCTCTTACAGGTTCGTTCCCTCGTAGAAACAGAAGGCCGCGGAAGTCAGCTGAGCCGGGAGCTACCGGAGAAGGTGTGTACGTTACGTGCTTGGGTGCCACCCTCTTTCGGTTGCGGGGTAATAAACCTTCTCCTCGCAGTTCGCTTGCTTCTAGTCGCAGACTGGGTCGCTGCAGCAGGGCTACTATGCATAGCCACTCGGGTCCAAAGCGGCGTTTCTTTAACTCCGGCTGGCTGGGACTCCATCGTGCAGGAGCTCCTGGTTTCGGGGGAAATCAGGGGGCAATGAAAGTTCGCGGGGAAGCGTCGGTCGTACTGCCTCTGCATGCTCGTTCTTTGTTTTCTACTCACAGACACATACATAACACTCGTTTCGGGGGGGGAAATCTTAGTTCGGGGGATGGGGTGCGGTTGACATTGATTTAAGTTAAAGTACGCGTGGTGCTTGCACCACAGGGAGGCCGTTTTGTGCCTCCTTTAGTCCGCGGGTTCGCGTAAAAAGTTCAGGAACGGAGGGGGAGAGGTCGTGTTGGATCAACCACGAGAGCGCTCTGCTGAGACCACACCCTCTCCAAGACCCCTTCTAGTCGGCCTTAAAGAAATCTACCGGCCCCTACGTAGAGCTCAGGGATCGACATCGGCATTCGACCGCTGGTGCTTGCACCACTGGAGGCCATTGTTTGCCTCTCTTTAGCCCGTGGGTTCACGGAAGATGTACAGGAAACGGAGGGGGAGAGGTCATGTTGGTTCAATCACGAGAGCGCTCTACTGAGACCGCACCCTCTCCCCAAGCCCCCCGCCTAGCCGGCCTTAAGAATTCCTACGGCTCCCGAAATGGCTTCGTTTTTTTTTTTTTTTTTTTTTTTTTTGCACTCGCACGGACTTCGTTGCTTGCTGCGTCTCTTCAGTGCCCCCCGGTAAGGCGCGTGGTGCTTGCGCCAGTGGAGGCCATGTTTTGCATCCCTTTCGCCCGCGGGTTCGCGGAAGATGTACAGGAAACGGAGGGGGAGAGGTCGTGTCGGTTCAACCACGAGCCGCGCTCTAATTAGACCGCAGGAGCATCGGCCAGCGACACCCTTTCCCAAGACCCCGCCCGGTCGGCCTAAAGAAATCCACCGGCGTAGAGCTCACGGATCGACATAGCATGCAGGGTCAAAACCTTGTGTCTTTTTGGAAATGGCCAAAAAAAAAAAATCAGCATCGCTAGGTAGCTAGCTACTGGACTTGGCGACACCTGGCTGTGCGGCCTTGACCACTAGTGGGCCCTAGACTCCCCCCTGCATGTGGACCAATAAATCAAAATCCACATGTGGTACCGGTGGATCCACACGTGGGGGAACAAAATCCAAAAAGAGTTAACGTGTGGAAATCCACACGTTCCACACGTGGAGCGTAAGCCCTGCCCTTTCCCAAGACCCCGCCCGGTCGGCCTAAAGGAATCCACCGGCGTAGAGCTCAGGGATCGACGTAGGCATTCGACCGCTGGTGCTTGCACCACTGGAGGCCATGGATTGCCTCTCTTTAGCCCGCGGGTTCGCGGAAGATGTACAGGAAACGGAGGGGAAGAGGGTTCAACCACGAGACGCGCTCGACTTAGACCGCAGGAGCACCCGCCAGCGACACCTTTTCCCAAGACCCCCGCCCGGTCGACCTAAAGAAAACCACCGGCGTAGAGCTCAGGGATCGACAGTAGGCATTCGACCGGCTCGTGGCTCCCGAAACGGCGTCGTTTTTTTGCACTCGCACGGACTTCGTTGCTTGCTGCGTCTCTTCTGTACCCCCGGTAGGTGCCGCTCGGCGAGCTGCCAGCGATGGCGTGCTTTTTTGAATGAAGGAGTCAGAGTATTAGGATTGTTTCTGGCGGGACTTGTAGTGAGAAATACTCGACGTAGCTGCTTTGACTCCGAATGGAATGTTCTTCGCTTTCACACCGTGTGATGTTTTCTCACCTCAGGACTTTGACCTGTTGTGTTTGTGTGATTTGTCGTGTGGGGGTAGACCCGCGTGACCTCACGTCCGTTCAACACGTAGTTCGGTAGGTACCTACTCCCTCCCGTGTTAGTGTCGCCTCCGTTCAGCCCTTGTCAGTGCCGCCTTTTTGCCTGAAAACGCGAGGCGACACTAACACGTGAAGACGGTCCTCAATAGGGTTCCCTGTATTTGCATGAAGGAATGTCTCATCCTCACCAACGGCTTCCCGTGTTAGTGTCGCCTTTTAGGAAAGGTGCCTTCAGGTAGGCGACACTAACACGGGAAGACGGTCCTCAATAGGGTTCCCTGTATTTGCATGAAGGAATGTCTCATTCTCACCAACGGCTTCCCGTGTTAGTGTCGCCTTTTAGGAAAAGGTGCCTTTAGGTAGGCGACACTAACACGAGGTACAGCACTTGGGATTCCTTCGGTTCGTTGTCTGGCCGCATCGTCGAGCATTTCCTTCCAAGCTGGCGCTCGACGCGTTTAGTTTCGGTGCATTGCAACATTTGTGGTTTGGGAGGTCGGCGCTGGAACATCCCTGGTCGGCCGTACGCGGCGGGAATCGGAAGGAAACGGTGCCCAAGCAAATAGGTGCGTCGATCTGACCCTTTGCCTTCGGCGCCCTTTTTTGCTCGTTGTTTCGGGCTGATTTTGCACCAGTGGCTTTGTGCCGATGCCTCTCGTCTCCCTCCGAAAGACCGGTCGTGGCACAGCCGTTCGGTGTGCTCCACCAGACGCTCGCTGTTGTGTTGCAGTAGTGGGTTTTTCAGAGTGAAAGTTCGCTTGAAACTCTGGGGTTTTAAAGTCTCCGGGTGACCTTCGTCGTATAGGGAAGATTTCCTTTGTGCTCTGCGTGTCGTAAGAGTGGTGGTTACACGAGGTAAGAGGCTCGGTGGGTACCATAGTTGTTGGTCTTTGGTGGTTTTCGGCCATTGTCCACGTACCTTACTTTCGGTAGGCCCTCCTCAGCATGGTGGTTTTCCTTCGACAGAGCGAATCGGTGGCTCTCGTCTCAACCTTTTAGATACGTGCATGCTCCTGCCGGACGCTGGTGATGCACAGAGCGTGTCACAGCCCGTTGGGTGGGATTGACGATGAGTTCCACCAGACACCGCTGTCGTTGCGCTGGTGGTCTGGTCTTTTGATGGAGCGAACCGGGTTTCTCTCACCTTTTCAAATACGGCTGCGCTGGCGCCCTGGTATTGTGCAGCGCGTGCCACAGCCCGTTGGGTGGTGGTATTGACGAGGGGAGTTCGCCAGACACTCGCTGTTGTTGCATGAGTGGGGGACACCTTACGCTCCACGTGTGGAACGTGTGGAATTTAACACGTGAATTCTTTTTGGATTTTGTTCCCCCAAAACGTGTGGATCCACCGGTACCACATGCGGATTTTGATTTATTGTTCCACATGCAGGGGAGTCCACTAGGGGTCAAGGCCGCACAGCCAGGTGTCGCCAAGTCCAGTAGATACCTAGCGACGCACATGAGGGGGAAGGTTTTTTCCCGTCTAACCTTAAGCGCCCACACGTGGACCACACGTATTTTCTCTGAGACCGAAAACGGAGCGTAAGCCCTGGGGACACCTCTAAATAAAGGGGGCGGGCGGTTTTGGACAAATCTTGCTTTTTGTGTTCCCCGGCGATATTCGCTCAGTCGGTTGTCTGTGATTATTGTTCGATAAAGTTTTGCTTTTTTTTTTTTTTTTTCCCCGACGACAACTAGTGTCAGACTAGCCTACCCGAAGGCAGTTGATTCCTTTAGGCAAGATTTCTCTACCGGCGGAAGTTGTTTGGGTTAACGTCTTTTTTTTTTTTTTTTTTTTTTTTTTCAGAGTGAAAGCTCGCATCTTGAGCGGCCTGCACCTTCAGCTAACCCGGGAGTTTGCTGGGGTGCATCGATTCTTTTTGCGCGATTGTTGTCGGTTTCCTTCTTTTCCCGGTATTTCTCTTTTCTTCCACAACAATTTAATATCTACGCGGGGGGGGGTTGCGTGTGCAACTTTTGACATTCACGACGGTCTTGCATAAAAATGACAAGTTGTCATAAAATACTCGAGGGACTGCCTCGTGCTCATTTCGAAGGAGGCTAGAGGGGGAGAAGCCAATACAACTACAAAGTGGGTCTTTTTGTTGAACGCTCGCCCGCCACTAAAACCCCAGAGTTACCTGTGTTTCGTGTGGGCTACAGCACATTTACCTCCTTTGATCTATCGCAACTGGCAGTCTCGTCAAGCATTTCCTACAAAGCAGGTGCTTATACAAAAAAAAAAAAAATGGCAAGCAGGAAAATGAAGGTTGATGGGGGATCGTTAATGAGCCCGTCATCCGTATCGTAAGCACTGCAGCGGCGTCGGTGGAGGTACATGCGCTCAGCCGGTTGCTGACGTATACAATATTGACTCCCTTTCGACGTTGAGAAAGTTCACTTCATTAAATACTCGAGGGACTGCCTTGTGCTCATTTCGAAGGAGGCTAGAGGGGGAGAAAACAATACATTCTGTTGAACGCTTACGCCCGCCACTAAACCCAGATTTACCTGTGTTTCGTGTGAGCTACAGCACATTTACCTCCTTTGATCTATCGCAACTGGCAGTCTCCTCAAGCATTTCCTACAAAGCAGGTGCTTATACAAAAAAAAAAAGCAATTAGACCCCTCCCCTCCTCTTTTATTTCTGCGTCAAGAGCTGCGACACAACATATTCTTTCGGGTGAAAGAGTTCTCTTCTTTTCATGTTCCTGTTGTTTCGGGTTCTCCCGTTGCGCAACAATTGTGTACCAGCGGGGTGGGGCAAATGACAGGTGCGTTTGATAACAACAAAATGGATGGCAAGAAAGGTGGCGGGCAAAAAACGGCCTTGCCATCCAGATGACGAGCACTGCTGGTTGTTCGTCTGTGTCGGGATTGGTAGTACCGACGATCCGGCACGGGCGGAAAGATTGGTGCCTTCCGACGTTTCGTTTGGTTGTGATGCTCAGCTCGGTCCATGCTTATGGTGGTCGGTAGGCTTTTCGGGAGGTAAGCGGAGGATGCAGTATGCATCATATCTCCGAGCTGGACGTAATAGGTCATCCTGCTAGTGAAACTGGCTTACGAGTGCCACTAGTTAGAATGATTAAAGAGCTAGTGAGAATGGCTAGCGACACTGGTCATAAGAGTACGTCTCACAAATACCTTGGAAATTGTGCCCACTTTTTTTAATTTGCGACCAGGCGTTGCCATCAGTAAAGAATTTCTCCGACGTGCTGCAATTCCTGCTTGGGGACACAAAACCCCCATAAAATTGAATTTTTGGAGACATAGAAGCCTCGCGGGAGTCGTCTAGTGGCCAACCCGAGCAGAGAAACTTCGTATAGGAACGGTACGGGTCAGGGACACCCGCGTGGCAACGCCTTTGTCGCAAATTGAAAACTGGCACAATTTCGATGGTGTTTTTAAGACGCGCTCATATGACGAGTAAGATTCACGACTAGTGGGATCACAAGCAAATGACTAGTGCACCGTGTGCATGTGCGAATAGCTACCCTCCCCCCCCTCTATATATACGAAAGTAATTCGATTGAGTGGAAGTTGGTCTTCTTTTCGTTATCGCCACTCGCACAACAACTTAATATCGGCGGGGGGGTCGTTGTATATATTGGTCTGCGGGGGGAAGTGTTTGTTGTCAAGGGTTTGCAGGTGCCAATAACAAAGTGCACGATGACACGTGCAAAGTGCGTGCGAAAAAGGCAAGTGGTGGGGCCTTTTTAGAGTGCAAGTTCGCTTAGGGATCCGGGGTTTTATAGTCTCCGGGTGGCCATAGTCGTAAAGGTTCCTTTAAGGTATAGTATGTTTGTGTATCTTGCTGCCTATTGCCGACTACTCGACTTACTTTAGCGCGCGCTCTTTTTTCCCATGTGCTTTGCCAAGTCCATGGCTCTTGTGACCGACACCGAGTTCACGTTCGCGAGGAAAGCGATCTCGGGCCCCACGGGCATACATGTTGCCTTTTTGCAGGCGCTTTTTAGTTGACAGCGTGGTACGTGTGTCATATCTGGCAAGAAGAATGGACGCGCCGCCCGTTGAATGGCGAGTGTTGCTTAGTTGCGTCGGCATTTTTCCCCGTGCATGCTTTTTGACCCCTACCTGTGCAACCACGGTGTACATCTTCAACTACGTTGCTCTTCAAGTTTGCGCCCCTGAGTCGAGGCGCAAGTGTTTGTTTCCTTTCACGTCAGCGTGTATCGACAGACTTCAGACTGTTTTGCTTGCAAGTTGTGTGACGAATTGCTTTACTTTCATTTTTCTCCTTTTAAAAAAAAAGGTTGGCGAGGCCCACGCAGTCACCGTTGCTTTACTGCTTGGTGGTGCGGACCTTCGCCGGCATGCTTCCTGCTGATGACGACTTGGCGTAACAGGCGTGGCCGAAATAGAATTTGGCTCCGCGGATGCTGAGAATACCTCAGCTCTACTTTCTTGTTCCTGCAGGTTCTGGAGGTGCACCGGGTGATGTCGGCGGTACGGCGCTGGGCAATCGCCTTGTTGGTGCCCTCGTACTGCTGCAACAGCTGCGCAGAAAGTGGAGGCCGAACAAGTTTGAGAATGGTATCGGGGGGAAAATGTTTCTTGGGTTTGAAGAGCGCGTGGTGCTTGCACCACTGAGGCCAGGTTATTTAACCGCGGATTTAGTAGGGTAGGGGGGGGGGGGGGGGGGCTACGAATGGATGTGTGTGGTGGGTTTTCGCATTTAGTACTTCCCGTGAACTTCCCAAGTACTTCCTGAGTCGGCGCACCGGATCACACCATAAAACAAAGCTACGCACGCGTTCCGTCCAGTTGGCACTTCCCTTTTCCGTAGCAAGTCGTTTGTTCGTTGCATGGCACATCGCACAGAGGACCGTACAAGCCTTCTGGACAGATCTCCGGGTCTCGGTCGTGGCACGACACCTCAAACACCGTCACTTTCACAGGGAACAGCACTTGGTCTCGCCCAACATGTGACAGTATCATCCCTCTTGAGTACAAGGCTGTAAAATCGACTCCGGAAACTGTCGAAGGGCACTTCTTTCAAGCATCGGGCTGTTTTTTTAGAGTTAAAGTTCGCTTGAAATTCCGGGGTTTTAGGGTCTCCGTGTGACCGTTCATGAATGGGTTCTCTTAGAGCAAGAAAGGGCTATATGGTTGCGGGTTGTATATTTAGTGCACGCTTTCGTTGCGGGTTATGGCTAGCCATGTCCAGGACTGTTTGTGACCGACACCAAGTACTTTCCTTCGTGGAGTTTTTGGGGGCACTTTTTGTGTCTTGAGGTGAACACGCCAGACGGAGGCTTTGGTTTGGAAGGTTTTTAGCTCACCCACCGAGGACAAATCCGGCCCCATCCGGCCCCTGACGGAATTTGGAATGGGAAGCTAATGCCCTGTACACGATGCAGGGCAATCCGCAAGATTGCGTACGAGAAAGGGGACCCTCCGGGGAGAAAATCTTGGTTTAGCGTGCAGGCGGTACTGCCTGCCTCTCGCATGGGGTGGGGAGGGTTGGAAGACGGCTCCGCAAGCGGGGAATGAAGCCGTGGAGGACTGGCGCCGCGATGTTGCGCGCGCCCGTTGTGTGTCCTTCTCGGGGGTACGCTCTGCGATCGAGGCCACAAGATTTTCAGGGTGAAAATTCGCTTGGAAGCCCCGGGTTCGTACGTGGAAGCGTGTTTCATTCCGACAAAGACTTGCAAGGCACTATCACCACCACGCATGGAGCACAAAGTCTTCACGCGAGGGGTTTAATCCCAGCGTTCTAAATACCCGCGCAGTACACTGATGCCAGCAAACTACCGGGGTTTGCAGGGTGGGGGTGGAACCTGTCGGCGTGTGTGCGGGCTCAAAGTCGCCATCCTTTTCTCTCCCTCTACCATTATTGAAATTGACTCGGTGTTGACTGTTCTGATGTAAGAAGGGGTCTCTGAGGGGTCTGTGGAAAGGGGGTGGGGGGAAAATCTTAGTTTAATGTTTAGGGGGGGGCAGCCCAAAAAGAGAGGAAAAATACTCTGTAATTGACTCGGTGTTGACTGTTCTGATGTAGATGGGGTGTATGGAAAGGAGGGAGGTGAAATTTTAATTCAACGTGCAGGCACGACTGTCTGCCTCAGACGAGAACAGAAGAGGAAAATGCTCGACGTAGCTGCTTTGACTCCGAATGTAAGGGAGGAAATATGGAGGTAGAGGGGAAAATACAGCTCAAACACAGTCTGATTTGTTCTTCGCTTACACCACCGTGTGTTGTTTTCTCACTCAGGACTTTGACCTGTTGTGT
This sequence comes from Diplonema papillatum, assembly GCA_030068145.1. Taxonomy (NCBI): domain Eukaryota; phylum Euglenozoa; class Diplonemea; order Diplonemida; family Diplonemidae; genus Diplonema; species Diplonema papillatum. The sequence continues at coordinate 132,210 of JAPJBO010000191.1, read as the reverse complement.
TTGGGTGGTTTGTCGTGTAGGGGTAGACCCGCATGACCACACGTCTGTTCAACACGTGGTTCGGTAGTTACAGCACTTGTGATCCCTTCGGTTCTTTTTCTGACAGCTATTGTCGAGCATTTCCTTCCAAGCTGGCGCTTGTGTAAAAAACCTCGGGGAGCGGAGAAGGAATAAATCCTTCCTACGAACACAGGAGGAGGCTGGCCCTCTTTCTTGTTCCTATTACACTGCGGTGTCGCGAGCACCTCGTTTTTCTTCTCGTGATCACCAGACTAATGGGGGGGAGACAGGGCGCTTTACTTTTTAGCACTGGGGCAACGGGATGCGAAGGTCGAGACTGCAAGAGAGAGAGAGAGAGAGAGAGAGAGAGATTGAGAAAGACGTGCCCAGGTTTGTTTTCTTATTACGAGCAGGCATTATTCTAATCCCCGAAATTCGGGAAAATCATGGTTGAAAAGCCTGCCGGAAATTTTTTTTTCCACGTTGAGCGAGGTTCTTTCGATGAGATGCTGTACGCGACCTTCGTGGGGCATGTTGCTGCTTCGCCACTTTGTTGTAGACCCCACTTGTGGGTTTTGCGGGTCCTCTAGCCTCCGTGACACTGGTCTTGCAAGCACAAAAAGTTTTCGCCAGAAACTCCCGCGGTTAAAACCCCTTCTGTAACCGGCTTGTTTTTGAGAACATAATAATATTGATAGATTTTGGTGAAGAAATGATTTTTTAACCATGCAGGATAAATCCCTGATTACGAGACAGTCTTTGTCGGGTGGATTTCTGGTCCGCATCGCGCGGTTGATGAGCAGACTTTTTTGGCCATCCAGCGCGCTCGGAAGAGCGATTCTCCACATCGAGCCGTCTGCCCAAGACTGATTTGAGTATCAGGCTTGCGCATTTTGAGCTCGAGCTGGGCGAGTTGGATCGTCGGCAGCGAACCTGCAGAGAGAAGAAGAAGTGTGAAAACGGGGGGTTTTGCCCAGAGGCTTTTCGTGTAATTCTGCAGATGCTTTGAGCCATCTTTTGTGTCTATGCTTTCATTCGTTTTCTTAACCATGGTGAAGTGCGCAAATGGTGTCAGACACGTTTGTGTTGCCGGCAATCTATATCGAAGTTGATGCGCACGGTGGCGTGGTTGGCTCGCGCTTGCAGGAACTTATGTAAAGCTCGCGGGCCGCTAGCGGGCCCTCTACAACGTTCGCCAGGAGGCCTTAAGGAAAAGCTCAGTTGCGACCATTGCGTCCGGCCTCATTCCTCGCACAACCGCGGCTGATACAAAACTAGTGACGAAGATGCGTGTGTGTGTGTGTGTTGAGACCTGTTTTCACGTGATGCCTTCCTGTGTGAGAGGCACCCACGCCTCCTTCAGTTTCGAGTAACCGCTGAAGTTCCCACCCCCCCCAGGTTGCGAGTAGGGGTCCGTGGTCAACTGGGGGTGGTGCCTTGAACAGCACCTCGCGATCCCGTCGTCGTCAGCTTCGATGTCGCCGCAGTGCTCCGCCAGTCTGCGAGCCCTCTCAGGCCATCTCCTTCTCCTTCACGATGGTGATGTTTATACCGGCAACAAGTCTCCGCCGGCACGCGTTTCTTCGCACATTCCTGGCATCGGGTGTGTGTTTGTGCGTGCACGCGTGGGGTGACCGGTGTGCGCTTCCGACGACTTTTTTTTGGGCTTCACCTATGATTTGACCCGAATACGTTGGAGAGGGGGGGAAAATCTTAGTTTCGTGTTCAGGGGGGGAGGAGGGGAACCGTTTGCGGAACATGCGATATGGACCATCGCAGACCCCACAAAGAACCACGATTCTTCATCGTGTGACGGCGGGAACCTCCTCCTCCTTTTCAGAGCTGAAATTCGCTTGAGAATCCAGGATGTCAGAATCACCGGACTCTTCCTTGGAGTGAAGTTCGCTTGAGGATCCCGGGTTTTCAAGTCTCCGGGTGTCCCATCGTCAAACGGCTTCCAAAAGAGGAAATACTCGAGGGGTTGCCTTGTGCAGATATCGAAGGAGGCTAGTGGGGGAAGAAACAATACAACGACATGGGTCTTTTTTTAGAGTTATAGTTCGCTTGAGAATCCGGGATTTTAGAGTCTCCGGGTGACCTTCGTCGAATGGGTTCCTTTAAAGCTAATACGTACTGTTACTTTTTGTTGAACGCTTACGCCACTAAAACCAGATTCTCCTGTGTTTTGTGTGGGCTACAGCACAATACCTCCTTTGAGATTTGGAATATTGTTGTGATTTTTTTTTGTTGTGATAGTGGGGAGTCACCGGCATGCCGATGAGCACCGCACTATGTTGAGATTTCTCAACTGGCAGCCTCTTTAAGTATTTCCTACAAAGCAGGTGCTTCAAAAAGAAAGGAAACGATGAACATTTTACTTCGTCCTACACGTACAGACAGACGCACACGTACAGACGCACGCACACTCTTCTTGGGTAATCTCTCTTAGGGGTACTGAAAAAATTGCCTTCAGGGGGACCCAAACATTTGTTTTCCCCCTGAAAATGTACTCGGCACCGTTTTCCGGACTTTTGCAATTTTCTTTTCAGTTTTCTTCCAGACGTTGACCTTTCTTGGTGGGTCCAGAACTCGTGTCCAAAACTTTGTGTCCGGAATTTGGGTCAAACTTTCTTCTTTTTTTAGAGTTAAAGTTCGGAACTTCTTACCTCGGGCTTATTTTGGACCGGCCGAGTTGCTGCCCTCAAACCTCGCACTCGTGTGCTTGCTAACAAGAAAGGTACACGGCAAACCAAGCTAGACCACTAAACTGCACTACATGTGCCACGAAAGATATACCATGCCGCATAAAGAACAGTACATGAGCCTGCATAATAAATTCGCCCGAACAGTACAGCTTTTCGGGAGGGGAGTTGCTGTGTGCTCCTGCGGTCTTTGCGTTTTTTCGTACTTGAACAAGTTCACCCCCCCGCACGTCAAGTCCGCCCTTCGGTATAAGTTCCTCCAGAACTTCACTCCCTTCGTTCACGAAGTTCTTGATCCCTTTCTTTTTTTTTTTCTCCGTTCACGAAGTTCTTGATCCCTTTCTTTTTTTTTTTTTTTCTCTCTCAGTGAGACTCTCACCGCCGGTGCGCACCTCGTTCTTCGTCGCGGGTTTCGCTCGTGAAACGCAGACCATTTTAGGGCTCGTCGGTGTGTTCTTTTGAACGGGACTCGCAGTGCGAGAACAATTTTCTTGGGTTCAATGGGGATCGCAAGAAAATGTTTGGAATTGGTATGTGCTGAACACCGCACTGGTCCCGTCTGCGCCGTGTTTCGGTCCTTTAAGCCACGGACAGGCAGGACAGCGGTGTGAGTCTGGTTTGCCAGGCGGCTGTTCGTAGCTCGTCACAGCCAGGACCACCCGTGTACTACAGCACAGGCGAATCCGTCGCGGGGAGAAGGACCCTACAACCGTGTCTGAGCTATCAGTTAAAAAACTCAGGGCGCTCGCCCTGATTGTGACTGCGGACGCACTAGACAGCACTGACTAGTCTTCTTCTTACGAGTAAACTCCGCAGAGCACAGTGGACATGGGGTTGCCGTGTGCAGCTCCAATGGTTGAAGCCACGGTTCAAGATCTTGGGTTCAATGGGGAAGGGTAGATACTCGAGCAGGGGCAACAAAGGGTACAATCAGGGGGGGAAAGGGCTGACGTCGAGAGCAGGCCGGTGGTTAGGAGCCTTCGGGTGTTCTTTGTTTTCAAAATGTCTTGTGAGCCTTTGAAAAGAACGTAGAAGGGAGGGAGGTGTGCGCATACACCTGGGCGCTCAGAGCGTGGATTGGTGATACAGGGTTTCTGTTTTTTTTTTTTTTTTTTTTTTTTTTGCATGCGAACCTCTCTCGAAAAAGGCGAACGGCGTGCAAAGTGGCACCGATTGGCTTTAAAGTTTTGCTTTTTGTTTAGAGTGAGACTTTGCTTGGAACTCCGGGGTATGGTCGCCGGGTCTTCTTCGGCAAACAGGTTTCACTTGATTCACAACGTTCGTTGGAAGGGGGAAAATCCCTTCGCCACCGCCGCCACCCGATCGAATAGCTCACCCAGAGGGTGGGTTTGTTTCCTTCTCTTTTTGTGCTACCTTTTTTTTTTTTTTTTTTTTTTTTTTTTTTTTTTTTTTCGTAATAACAACTAATTGTAAACACGAAAGAGAACGCTGGCAGCGTGTTTGTTGGGAGAAGTTTAGCCTACCGATCATATTCACTCACTATCACTCACTAACAGGCTAAACCTCCCCCGGCACGTACAAACAAAATGAGGCTTTCCGTTTTTCTTCAGTGGAACAGGGTACTAGCCTGGGTGGAAAGCTGGCTATCTGGTTGGGTATCACATCGCACATCGTTTTCACTGCACGAACGCTGTACGAGTCCGTCGATAGAACCTCTCTTTAGAGTGTAAGCTCAGTTTGAGAGCCGGGGGCTTTAAACCGCTTAACCAGCTATGTGCCATATGGTCAGTGGGACAAAAGCTTTACTGCCTATCGGGTGAGACCTATCATTATTTTCCGAGGAAATGAGCAATAGAACCATTTTAGCTCACCGAGCCTACCCATGTTACCTCGCATACGCCATTTTGAAAGGCGTCGCCCAGGTTTCCGGTTTCCTAATCGAGAACTACTCCCTCAAACTAGTACCCTGAAGTGAGTTTCGCGCGTTTTTGAAGTTGTGCGCGGCCTTTGTTTGCGTGTACCGGCCTGCGGGAAACATTTGGCCCTTTTGTTTTAGAGTGAAAGTTCGCTTGAAACTCCGGGGTTTTAAAGTCTCCGGGTGACCTTCGTCGTTATGGGAAGATATCCTTTGTGCACTGGGTGCCGTAAGAGTGGTGGATACACGAGGTAAGAGGATCGGTGGGTACCTTGGTTGTTGGTCTTTGGTGGTTTTCGGCCATTGTCCACGTACCTTACTTACGGTCGGCAGAAGGATGCCTCCCCGTCTCGTGCTAGGAAGGAATTCACCAACCACGGCTCGTTGAAGAAACCACGGGATCTCACCCCCTGTGGACACACATTCCAGGAGACTTCCCTCGACGTCAGTTTGTGTCCACGCAGCTTCGCGCCACATTCCAGATATCTGAGAACCCCAGTTCGGGCCTCAGAAGCGATGTGGATTGGCCCTGTTATTTTTTGTGTATCCGAGGGACCCCGTGGGACGGGCAGCTTGGTGCCTTCCGACCTTTTTGTTTGTTTTGTGAGGTTCAGCTGGCGGGCGGGCGGGGTGGGATGTAAGGTTTTACTGTATCGGGCTAGACTTTAACGCAGTGCCTGAGCCGGGATGACCACGCCGCTGCCTTTTTTTTAGAACGTCTCCATTTTTCTTCGCACCAGGAGCTTCCGTAGACCGGTGTAGGATCGACTATTACTAACCCCAATAGTTGAAGCGTGTTACGGAACAGAAACAGGTCACGCCACTCTCACTTGCGAGCGCCGGGCTCGAAACAAAATGAACCTATAGGTCCGACGATCCCGTGCTGGGCGTTCCAACTTCGTTTTACTTCCGTCGCGTCAGAAAATCAGGGAAGCAGCTTGGACCCCGAACGCGGCCCACTAAATGTTGCGCAGAGCACGTCTGAGCTCTCGCGGCGCGTTATTCGGCTCAGCGGCTACGACCAACGCTGTGCTTGGACGGGATTGCCCCAGACAGTGACGGCGTGTTTTCTCGACTGCACTACCTCCCACTGCTTGGGTATACAGCGAAGCCCGTCTGTCAACCAATTGGTCGAGAAAAATACCCGATCGATGGCAGCGTACTAAACTCGCACCGGTGCATCAAAGAAAACAGGTTGAAGGAAGTGCGCATGAACAAAGTTGTCTTGGTGCAACATCGGGTACAGAAAGCTGCTTCTCATACTTGAACATCTTTGAGAAAAACGTGTTGAACACGGGACAATCGTCGGCAACTAGTGCCCACTGCTCACTCCATCTGCAGCGGCGACGTGAAATCAGAAGGTGCCGATAGAAGCAGGTCGCGCAGCAAAGGAGGAGAGTACTGTTTTAGAGTTGAAATTCGTTTGAGATTCCGGTATTTTAAGGTCGCCGGGGGGGGATGACCGTTGTTAGAAGGGTTCTCTTAGAGCAAAAGTAAGGGGGGGGGGGGGCTATGGGTTGTTTCTTTGGTGCGAATTTACACTTTTTCGTTGCCGTGTCCGGACTGTTTTCGAAAATCTTTTCAGAGCCACGATATTAAGCTGTGGTGGATCGGGGCTTCGGACAGATAATCGGAAAATGGAGGGCGAAGAAGCGTGAAACCCGGGGTTTCGGGAGGCAATTACACCCCCCGCAGGCATCTTGTTAGGAACCATCCATCCATCCATCAGCCGGCTGACCCCCCCCCCCATAGGGTATTTTCACTGTGGAGGGGGGAGAGTCTCGTTTATCCGGCCATCAGGCCAAGGTGGCTGATCCTTAACAAGGAGGCTGACCCCCCGCCCCCATTTGTCATTGAGGTGTCACGTGTCGTGGAACGGGTGCGACGTTGTGTGTCACATATGTGTTACCACCGACAGGCGAAAGTTTCCGCGGCAGAGTGGGGGGCCCCCACCACCCGTTCTGGCAACCGTCGCTTGCAAAGAACGCAAAAAGCGCAGTTGCTTCCAGAAGCCAGGGAGAAGCCAGAAGGCCACAGGCCGAATGCGACCAAGGGCGTTCCGATTGGAGAAGTGAAGGCAAAAAAAAAAAACTCACAAAGAACAGAGCGCGGATATGCCAAAGGGAGAGCTCTGAAAAATACACGGCGGACCACCTCACTGGTTGGGGGAGGAATGCGGGAGCAGGGATTATCCTGCAATGGTTAACCGTCGGTTGACCGTCACTTTCCTGGACCAGGAGCGGCCTTTTTCTTTTTCTTCTTCTTTTCTTCCCCCCTGCAAAAAGAAGGCCTCGGGTCGGCTTGTTGCTTTCCAATTCATGCGAGAGATGCTGCATCGCGAGACAAGCCACACCCCCCTTTTTCGCCCGCTCGTCTTGACTTCTGGGTCAAGGGTTGCACCCCACACGGGACTGCGGCCGAACGTAACAGTGAGCACAAGGCTAAACTGCAGAACGTCACGCAAACACACGCAAACACATATAGGTGCATCCCGGGCGACAGGAGGGCTGGCTGGCCCTGCGGAAGTCGTTCTGCTGGACGTAACGCCAGCAGCGACGATCACGTCGAAAACAGGGTTGTGGTAATATTGTTTTGCAGTGTCCGCGCATTTATATTTATGTGCAGCTTGTCGGCAAAGGGTTAAGTCTCGTCGTGTTGAGTACACCCCCCGGGCAGGGTCTCGACGGGGGCTGTCAAGAACTAACGGAAGCCTTCGGGGTGGCGCGAGAACGTGCTTGGAATGGTTCCGTGCTCAACACCGCACTGGTCCTTTCTGCACCGTTATTCATCGGTGGTTGAAGCAAAGACGGACCTTCTGCGGTGCGAGTCTGGCTGGCAAGCTGCTCAGTGGACATGGTGGAGTTGGGGGGGGAAAAGGGGGGGACGGCGCGAGAGTTTTTAGAGTGGAAGATCGCCTTTCATTGTATGTTGACGGATTAGGCAGGCCAGTATTAGGTCTCAGGATCCTGTCCACAAAGCACTGCGGCTCGACAGTGAACAGGGGGCGGAGATCGGGACGGGGGGGAACGGCTTTGGGGGAGAAAAGCTGGACTTTTGAGTTTCCGACGATTCGGCGTGCCTACAGATTGCGACTTATTATTTTGGGTTTGCTTGAGTTCGTGCGTTTACTCAGCTTTTCGCTAGATTTGATTTTCATGCATCCAGCTTCGGATTTATGTTCTTCGACTTTTTTGAGGCGAGAAAGACCCAAGCGCGGGTTCGGGATGCCGGCTGTATCCAGACGATACCTGCACAAGCTTGCCATTTTCGGGTGTGGATTTACACGCGTTTTGGTTGAAGCACACCCGCTTTTCGGGTGTGACTCGGGCACTCCCTTCAAAAACGCCCTCGGACAAAAGAAAATGGCCCGGGGTTGACCTTCAGATGGTCGTTTCCATTGAACGGTCGCCGTGAGAATGACTGATATAACGGAAGCTGGAAAGTATATAACGGAAGCTGAAAAATATATAACGGAAGCTGAAAAATATATAACGGAAGCTGAAAAATATATAACGGAAGCTGGAAAATATATAACGGAAGCTCTTTAACTCCAGCTTCTGAGGCTGGACCTCACCGCGTACCAGCACCCACGGTTTGAGTGGCGGCACAGCCAGCTGCTGTGACGCAAAGAAGGTGCGTTCTGCTCAATTTACTCGAGGGACTGCCTTGTCGCTCATTTCGCCGGAGGCCAGAAAGGGGAGAGAGAAAACAATGCAAACACCCTGCTTCGTAGGAAATACTTGAGAAGGCTGCCAGTTTGCGTCATCTCGAAAACAAAGTGTGGGAAATCTGGGTTTAGTCGCGGACGTGAAAGCGTTCAACAAGAAAAGACTACGCCTTCGTACTACGAAGGCGTAGTCTTTTCTTGTTGCGCTTTCACGTCCGCGACTAAACCCAGATTTCCCACACTTTGTTTTCGAGATGACGCAAACTGGCAGCCTTCTCAAGTATTTCCTACGAAGCAGGGTGCTTGCAAGCGAGGGGTAAAATTGCGGTGTTTTTCTCGGGAGCGACGGGGTGAAAGCCTGTGTACAAGTGTTAGTTCTCGTCGGATTAGTATTAATCTTCCAAGATCTTCGATCATATACGACAAAAAAAAGATGAATCCTCCCTCCCGATACCCCCTTTATTTTGGCCGCGTCTCGGATTTTGGTTTGCGCAGTAAGAAACAAAGCCGTACAGTACGATTCTCCGTTGGAATTCATTGGAACTCAAGCTCTTTTTGGGTTCGTTGGGATACGCGGTCGGTGTGCCAAAGTGCAACACACTCGTGCCAGCCTTTCACTCGACGACTCCAGAAGAAGTCACGAAGCGAGTGAAGGGGGAACGTCTCGTCGAGCAATGGAGCAAACCTCTCTCAAATGCGGGGGGCCTGTCTCCGCACCGACCGCACCTGCCTCTGCGCCGACAGCTGGCCGCGCATGGTGCCGGGAGACGGGAACTGAACATACCTTCTCGGCCGTTTGGCTAAGATCAAGTGTAGTATCTGTTCTTATCAGCTTAATATCTGATACAGCACACTTGTGTGCTGAGATATTATGTGAACTTTTCACGGGGGTGGCGGGTAGCTCTGAGGCAACTCAGAGTCCGCCACACGTGTTGCCCATCTTTTTTAGTGCTCGGCCTTCGCACTTGCCAACTTCAGGCCGCGCGGGTCGTCGTTATTGCGGGTTTTGTGGAATCAAGGGATTCGTTGACCGCACTACCCTGAGCCCAAATCCTGGACGTGGTTTCAGGTGGCAAATTGGCAAATGATCATGGTCAGAAGGTCCTACTTGGGCGGTTCAGTTTCCTCACACATTGCACGTGGCTAGTAGTAGTAGTAGTAGTTGTCGTCTCACCCGGGAGTAAAACGGAGCAGTGTTTGCATTCAAACGATTCAAGTGCGGTGGCAGCAGAAATTGTCAGGCCGTGACAGCATTCGGATGAGGTGTACCTTTCGCAAAGGTGGCGTCTCAGTGTGGGGTACAGCGGATTATGGGCTGTTAGCGGAAAATGACAATTGATGCAGTGTTCTGCGCAGGCTTTGACATGGCACCGCGGCGCCGAGCAGACCAGTTCATCGATGTAGCGAAGGGCCAGAATGCGTCGTTGTCTTCTTGCAGCAGCTGTTGTTGTCGCCTTCGGTCGTCGTCCGGAGCCTTGCCCCCGGGGCCGTGCACGTGGCTAAAAAAAAATTGGCATGTGGCGGGGGGAGGGATCTTAGTTGGGGGGAGAGTAACGGGGATGGTCAACAGCGCAGCAACACTGAATACCCGACGATTCGCACGTCTAGCCACATTAGGGACGGGACGTAGAGTGCGTGGCTTCAGAGCAATACTCGAGGGGACTGCCTTGTGCTTGTTTCGGTTCGTTGAACGATTACGCCCGCCACTAAACCCAGATCCTACCTGTGGTACTTGTGTCGTGTGAGCTACAGTACATTTGTCACCTCTGAGATCCGCAGCTGGCAGCCTCCTCAAGTATTTTCTACAAAAGCAGGTGGTTGCACAGAGAAAGAAATGCGCGGTTTTGTTTTATTCTGGAGTGCTCGAAACCCATGGGACCGGCAATCGGAACATCGACTCCTTAGCGGCGCATCGTTGCAGGTGGCAACAATGCACGAGCAAGGGAGAATGCCGACGCGTGTCCTTTTCGAGCCAAAGTTCGCTTGAGATTCCGGGATATTAGAGTCTTCGGGTGACCTCTGTTATGTGGGTTCTCTTCGAGCAAGTGTCGAAACTTTGGTAAAACAAGCCCCCCCCCCCCCATTTCGACATCAGATCGCATTTTTGGACGTTCCTTCAGCAAAGTGGCCTGTCGGACCCTGAAATGCAAGAGGCTGGCCTTCAGAGGCCCTGGGGGAACCCTCAAGCGGGTGTACACTTTCATTATGAGTAAATGGCTAGCACATTACATTCCTTCGAAGTATTTTGTAGCGTTTCGCTTGTCCTTTTCGCGTACTGCCGAGTGCAGTTTTGCTACTCGGAGTCAAACTACAGGGCCGACGCTTCCAGCTTTTGTATTCTATCTGTTGCTAGTTATATCAATCTTGCGGGTTGCCGCTGAAGGTGTCCCATTTCAAGGTGATCCCGAGCCGAGGACGGCCAATTTTTGAAGTTGAATGGGGCCGGGGTGGGATTTTTTAGAGTGAAAGTTCGCGAAACTCCGGGGGTTTGAAGTCTCCGGGTGACCTTCGTCGCTATGGGAAGATATCCTTTGTGCTCTCTGAGTGTCGTAAGAGTGGTGGTGACACGAGGTAAGAGGGTCGGTGGGTACCGTTTTAGGAGTGCAATTTTATTTACAGTGCAAGTTCACTTTGAGATCCGGAGTTGTTTTTTGTCTCTCCGGGGTGACCATTGTCGAGAATGGTTCCTGTTTTTTTGAAGGGGGTCCCAGACGACCGGTGTGCAGCAGCCAACGGCTCTGCTGTTGACCGTAGCGCAAGATCGTGGGATGCGTGAAATCTCGTACCGACGAAGCCGGTTCCATCCCCTCTCCTGATAGACTGCGGCGCACCGTGAAGCGTTTTAAGGCTAAAAAGCTGAGATTCCAGATAGGCGACGGTCTGCATGCAGAAGCGTGGAATGCAGCGCCGGGCGAAGAACGTGCAGCTCGTTCCAGGAGATAGTTAACCCTGTTTCCCGCGTGAAGCGTTTCAAGGGCCAACCCTTCCTTCGAAAAGAGACGGCTGCCTCATCCGGGGCCAATTATATGCAGCTCCGGAAGAGGGAGGGTTGGATCTCGTAGACCGATGTGCACGGGATGCCCGTGATACACAGCAGCAGGCAGTGCGATGCAGTTCCAGGGATAGGAATGGGGCCGGCTCGAATGAGAGGGAGAGACAGAATAGGTGGAGCGCAGAGGCTCCGTAATGCAGGAATGAACCCAACTATTTCTTGTGTTTCCGACGAGCCCGAATGGACGTACAGATTGGTGTCTTTCGACCTTTTGTGTGCTTGTGAAGTTCAGCTTAGTTTTTTGTGTTTCCGACGATCCCGTGGGACGTACAGATTGGTGTCTTTCGACCTTTTCTTTTTTTTTTTTTTTTTGGCATTGTTTCAGGGCATTCGCTTGGTTTCCGGCCCATTTTCCGAATTTGGACCGCTAACGACTTTTTGCGTCCTCACTCAGGAATGGGATCAACACAGCGCGACGCAACGTATCTTCACGACAATGCTGGGCCCTGAGTGCCTCGGAACGCACATTGGCCACCTCTGCCGGGGGCCTGGGTGATGGTGGAGGGCCATTTTTTTTGCTTCTTTTTCCCCGCCGGCTTTTCCAAATTTGGACTGACAGTCCAAATGTGGATATAGAAGCTAATCCCCTGTTGGTTTGTTTTCTTTTAAATTTCACCCCCCCGTTCCCCCCGTTTGGGCAGAGGGGTCCACCTCATGCCCCTAACTTTCGGCGGCCTGGACCACTTGCAGCGATGTAAAAAATAAAAGCCCAGGACTTTCCTGCAAAAGATGCAAACGATGGTTAGGGACATGGGCGGGGGGGGGGGGGGGGGGCGTTGTATAATGGTCTAGCTTGAAGGGAATTGGAGAGGTTGAAAAAGGTTTTTGGGGGTCTTCGTTCGTGTTTTTTTTTTTTTTTTTTTCGGATTTTTTTTGTTTTTTTGTTATTATTTTTTTCGGGGGTTCGCGTAACCCTTCTTTTCCGGAAGATAACGTTATCTTTTCTTTTCTCTCTGGCGCTCTTTTTCTCTCTATCTCTCTCTTTGGCTAGCAAAACGACTGTTGCGACCGACACCACGATCACACCCGTATTGAATGTGACCAAGGGCTCCCCACGTTCTACATGTTGAGCAGGAGTTGCCATGTAGCCCGTACCGGTCTAAGCCTTCATTGTAACTTCCATAAGTATCCCCGTTGGGACGGGTCCGACGGTCCGTTAGTCATCAGCGACATCGGGCGGGGGAAAAAAAAAAAAAAAAAAGAATTTAGAAGAAAGGGGAAAAAGTTGGGTGTGTGGGTGGATAAGCTGGCGAGGGGGGGGGGGGGGGGTTGCAAGAACGTGCTTGGAATGGGTATGTGCTCAACACCGCACTGGTCCCGTCTGCGCCGTGTTTCGGTCCTTTAAGCCACGGACACATAAGGCGGACCATCATCAGCGTGGAACCTGAGTGTCTGCAGACAGGACTGCGGTGTGAGTCTGGTGGGGGGGGGGGGGGGGGGGTGGTCGTAGATGGCGCGAATTAAAACTGCTTTATTTTCAGGAGGCCCCCTGGGAGTTCGAAAAAGTTCGATGTGAGAATCAAGCCTTTTTCGTGCCCAGGACTATCCCGAAAAGGCATGTTGAACCCTGTAGAGCATCAGATATGCACGGGGGCTTGCAAGATCTACGCGAGAGGAAAAAAAGAAAAAAAAGGGCGTGTTTTTTGGAATGTCTTTATGTACGCGCTGTGTCCGGCCACGGACACATTAGGGAGACGCTGATGCAGACAGGTCAGCGACGCTGGTTTGTCAGGCGGCTGTTCGTAGCTCGTCAGGTCGGACCACTCACTGAGAGCACGAGGAGAGGGAGAGGTCGTAGGGGTTGCGTGGTGAAAGGGGTGAAAGGATGGTGACTTTGTCTTCATGATTTTCCGGCCCGAGGGAAAAATACTCAACGCAGCTGCTTTGACTCCGAATGGAAATGAATGAATGTGGAGGTGGTGGGGCAAAGGCAATGCAAACACAAACTGATTTGTTCTTCGCTTACACCACCGTGTGTTGTTTTCTCAGGACTTTTGACTTGTTGTGTTTGTGTGTTTTGTCGTGCAGAGGTAGCCCGGCATGACCTCACGTCCGTTCAACACGTGGTTCGGCAGGATCCCTTCGGTTATTTGTCTGGCAGCTTTGCCAAGCATTTCCTTCTAAGCTGGCGCGTATGTAAAAGAGATAGGTATCAAAACGATGACTTGTGATGGGGGAGGTGCATCATCAAGATACAAACAAGGTAAGATGGGAAGGCGGGAAAGATTGGCTCAGTTCGTAGGCAGGCCACTGCCTCATGCATGGTCGATGCTAACACCATCTTCTTCGACGAAAACGAGATGGGACGGGGGGGTGGGTGTGCTCAGGGGGTGCTTCCTGTGCTTGGAATGAAGCTATGCTACGCACGCGTTCCTCTTCTCTTCCTATCGTCTCGTCTCACCTTTAGACGGCTGTACCACGCATGGCCTTGTCATATGCTGCCCCGCGTCCTCATCACGGATTAAACATGGGTAGGCTCGTCCACCCATCCACCAAGTGACAATGCCGGACGCTAGCGTCTGTCAGGAACAAAGCGTGGAGACCTGCCGTGGCTAAAAAAGAGAGAGAACATTTCCGGAGTTGGGGCTTGCACTGATAAACGAAGCAACGGACGATCAGCATCAACTGACCAAAGGTGACGAAAATGATAAGGCAAAAGTTTCTTGTTCTTCGCGTGTACAGGGTATAAACCTCTCTGGGGGGTCTTCCTGTATTAGCACTTTTTCGTTGGCTTCGTTTTCTCTTTCATGTGCAACCGTTGTTCCGGAAATGTTCTCGTCAGTACAGATGTACTATTAAGAAGAAATGTGAAAACGGGAAAAAAAAGAGCGGCGACCCACAAAGCGGGTCAAAAAAAAAAAAAAAAAAAAAAAAACGGCATGTTCAGAAAATGAAAAAAAAAAAAAAAAACTTCTGATTATTACTTCCCCTCCCCCCACTGACAGCAAGTGTCAGACTTGCCCACCCGAAGGTAGTTGTTGTTGCAGGTAGGCTATTTTTCTTCTACGGAAAACCCTTCAGGGAGTCGAAACGGGAAGAAGGGAAAAAGGAATAGAAAAGGAGAAAGAAGGACAAAAAGAGGTGTCCGAAGCGAGGGGGTAAAGGAGGACTGACGTCGGGAGACCATCTTTTTTTTTTTAGCGTTATTTTTTTTTTCTTCGTTCAAACTGTTCCTGTTCCTGGGCCCGTACGGGGGGGTTTTCCAGTCACGCTGGAGGCGTGCGCGCGAGTCCTTTCAATGGCCGCTGGTGCAGGTGATCTGAATATGTTCAGAGGGGACTCCGTGGCTGGCAAGGCCTGGCTAACGCGTCCCGTACGATTTACAGGGTTCTGTTCATTTGAAACTGTTGCTTTGTTTTAGAGTGAAAGTTTTGTTGTATTGCTTTCTTGTGGCTTTTAGCCGGTGTTTAACGTCTCCGGAGGGGTGACTCTCGTTGGAGCACCGTGCATTCGCTTATGTGCAGATCTCATTATTTTGAGGGATGTTTTCCATTTTTTTGAGTTGAAGTTCGCTTGCAATTCCGGGGTTTTAGGGTCGCCGTGTGACCGTTCATGAATTTTCATTTTTCAGAGGGAAAGTTCGCTTGAACTTTTTTTTTTTTTTTTTTTTTTTTTTTTTTTTGCTTGCTTCTTTTTGCTTTTTTTTTTTGAGAGTAAAAACTGAACGCTGAGTTCGTGGAGAGGGGTCGAACTGAGCAATCATTTCTCGACTGGTCCGCTTCTTTGCATCCCCCGTGTGGGAGCGGAATGGTTTCGGTTCTGGGTGGGATTTTTTTTTTTGCATATATTATATAGGTTTGCAGAGTGAAAATCTTTGTAGGACTCTTGTACCGAAGAGCGCATTTCCAGGTTGGGCAGCATCCTTCAGTACAAATGCACCATTCAAAGAAGACTTTCTCGGTAGGGCCGGCTGGTGGTTTTTTCGACGTTGGCTGGAGGGGGGGGAGAAACGGCTACAGATAGGTCTGTTTGCGTTTGGACCCCCCAAATCCAGATGTGTCTGTGGTTCGTGGGACACAGCACATTTCCTCCTTCGAAGTCCTCGTATTGTGTGATGGCAGGAAGTCATCGGCATGCTGACGCGCGCACTCTTTTCCAAGCACATTTTCCCCCTTTGGAGTACTACGACTGGCGGGCTCCTCGAGCATTTCTACGAAGCAGGTGCTCGTCTTGTTCAAAAAAAAGAATTGTCGTAACCCAACACGCGCATCGCGCCTCCAACCTGACTCACGCCCTGTGACCAAGGTTGGAGGCACGTTGAATCGCGGCCGTTGGGGGTGCCTTGCAAGAAGGCGTGATCAAAATCTGTTTCAGACCTTGCATTTTAAATTGCTCCCTCCCCCCCCCCCCCTTTCCCCCCCCCCCCCCATTACTTTTTTGCTGATTCTAGAGATTTGGTTCTCTTTTTTTGTTTGCTTTCCTTTTTTTTCCCCCCTTTTTTCCAGCATTAGCGTTGCCGTCGTAGTCGGGACGGTCGGTTCACTGCGTTTCCTTGTGAAGTTCGCTTTTCGTGTGAGTGCTTTGACCTGGTTGGATTAGAGAAGTTCGACAAATCTTGTACTTCAGATTCATGAAGGATGGTGCAAAGAGGCAAGGGCGCACTGAAGTAGAAAGATGGGATAAAGGGGCTGGGTACAAGGACAAGTTTTTGGAGTGACAGTTCGCTTTTTAAGAGTCAATGTTTTAGGGGGGAAAGGCTTCTAAAACACGCCGCCTCTCGCTGCCTGCATTTTTGAAATGCTAAAGCATCGGAATAACAAGGGATCGATTCTCTCGACTCCTTTTTTGCTGGTCTCTGAACCCGAGAAGGAATAATCAAAACGAAGTTCTTAGCGGTTCTCTTTTGAGTTTCGTCTAAGGCCTCGTTGCGCGGGATGAATAGGGACTGCCGGGGTCGTACGTACTCCTACGTCGGAGGTGAAATTCTTAGATCGTAGGAAGACGAACTTCTGCGAAAGCATTCTGCAGGCAGCAGGGCACACACACACGTGCACACGTTTACAAAGGCCGGCGGCTTAAGTTCTGCGGTTGCCCGCGAGAGACTTGGCGGCTCGGCGGAAAAAACAAGAGCTCGTCACTCGCACAACCGCGGCTGATACAAAAATGATGATGATGATGATGATGATGATGATGTGAAGAGAGAGTTGTTTTCGTTGAACACAGTGCCTGATCGTTTTTTACGTAAAGCTGGATTCAGGACGCAAGTGAAAACGCCGCGGTTTGCGGCGACGAGCTTCTCATTTCCTCCAACATTTCATGTTTGGTAAAAAAGAAAATCAGTAGCTTAAAGTTGGGGACAGAACCTCTGCCGCTTATGCATGATAGATGCTAGCATCACGTCTTCTTGTTCTTAGAAGATGTTGTGTCGGGGAAAGGAAAAAGGAGGGAGATGTTGGAGTCGGGGCGTTTCTTTTATATGCTGGGTGCCGCCTGAACCAGGGTACTAACTCTGACTGGCCGTGGCATTCGAGCCAGAAGCTCTGTTTCAGACTGCTCTCTTTGCCAAGAAAACGGCGACAGAGAACGAGATGATGAGCAGGTGTCGCCGCGATTCTTCTCTTTTTCGCCCAGAGAAAGTGGTCGGATGCCCGTTTAGGCTACGTAATGGCTGCAAAATGTGAAAACAAGGCAAAATCACCTCCTCAAGGCAATTCAGCATCCCCATCAAAGCTAGTACCCTGATTTGCGTCTTCGCGGAATGTGAGCAAGAGCTCAGATAAAAGCCCTGATTATTAGATTCGCAGTTAACCCCGCACGGACGAAGGGGAAAACGGGGGTTTTGCCCAGAGGATTTTCGTGGTATTCTGCAGGTGCTTTGAGCTATATTTTTGTGTCTATGCTGTCATTCGTTTTCTTAACCATGGTTAAGTGCGCAAATGGTGTCAGACACGTTTGTGTTGCCGACAATCTATCGAAGTTGATGCACACGGTGGCGTCCTCTTATCGGAAATCTTAGTTTAATGTTTAGGCAGAGAGCCCTGCCGCATGCATGGTTGATGCTAGCATCAAGTCTTCTTCGAGGAAGATGTCGTATAGCACTCACTCCACGACGGGGGGGGCGGGGGGAGGGAGGTTGGCCGGACGCAGAAAGTCTTCTGGGGAATCGATGGGTCGAACTCGGCAGATGTACGACTTCATAATGGAAGCCTGGTGCTCGTTGGAAAGGCACATCTCTCCACAGCAGCAAACACTGGTGTGTTTTTGCCGTGTCTTAACTCTCAAAGCGCTGTGTCCGAATTCCAGCTCGTGTCCTTTCGACATAAATATATGTCTCCCGTCCGTAAAGGGTTAAAACGAATCTAGCGCACAAGGCTTGCCTACTCTCCGAAACCAAGTGTACGCACTATCTACTACTGCTTCTCTCTCTCCTGTGGTTGTCTTCTGGCTTTGTTCTTTTCTCCAGAAGTTGGAAAATGGGGAGCGTAATCTGGAGCTCAGATAAAACGCTGCCTCTCATGCGGGGGGAAAATCTTAGTTAGCGGGGGGGCAGTCTCTGGCAATCTGCAGTCGTTCTGGTGCCGCTCCTTGGACATTGGCTGTCATTCTGGCACCGTTCTGCGGTCATCTGCTGTCCTTGAAGGAAAAAAAAGACAGGTGTTATGGACATTAGCAGTCGTTCTCGTACCGCAGGGGGTGTTGCGGGATTCGACTTGCGGGTAGCCTGTCTTGGCTTGAGTCGGTGAAAAGGGCTGGTACGCTTGCGAAAGCCTATTCTAGCGTTTAATTTGTTCGTTTCGAAAGCCGGTTTATAAGTCTTCGGTTGACCGTGGAGAGGCGTGACGTGGGGCCGACAGTGCAGCGGAGTGGTAAAGCAACGGGTGGTACGGTCGGCGGCGCGGGGTGGGTAGTAGTGGATTGGTTCAGCGCACATCGACGAAGGGACGCCGCTTCTGAACCCACCACGCCACAACAGTGCCTACCATAGCTCGCTGCATGCGCACCAGGATGCACTGAAAGGGCCACCACTGACAGCCTACCGTAAACGGGTTTAATAGTGAAGGATTTAGAGTTAGAGCTCGCTTGAAATTCCGGGGTTTTAGGGTCTCCGTGTGACCGTTCATGAATGGGTTCTCTTACAGCAAGAAAGGGCTATATGGTTACGGGTTGTATATTGTATATTTGGTGCACGCTTTCGTTATGGGTTATGGCTAGCCATGTCTCGGACTGTTTGTGACCAGTGTTTTACTGGTGAAGGGTTTTATTGGTGAGCGGTCAAATTGGTGAAGTTTTCAGCTCAGAGCTAGTGAACATTTGACCGAACGTTCACTAATCAAAAACCGACCTTCTGAGTGCACTATGCATACTGTGGCGCAAGCCCTGGAATTGTTCACAACCACTTTGGGTGTGTAGTAAAGAAAGGAACTGGCAACGGAGTGACTGGGAACGCTACCCACTAGCTGTTGGAGGGGAATTGCAAGAGGGGGTATGTTGGAGGGGGGGCGAACAATAATAACGGTGTCCACGACACGTCTGGCTGTCGAAAAACACAACCCTCATCTTCCCCTGCTACTGTTCTGCACAGCATGCCTTGCCGGAACTTTTTTAGTACTTCGACAAATCGAATAATAACACAGGACACAGGTGTTGTTATTCGACCCGCTTCAAAAAGCAAGCGGAAAGGAACATATCGGGAGTGGGTGCATTGGGCTTGGATCCCCACTTTCCCTAATATTTAGCGCATTGCTGACCGCGCTACCCTGAGCCCAAATCCTGGACGTGGTTTCAGGTGACAAATTGGCAAATGATCATGGTCAGAAGGTCCTACTTGGGCGGTGCAGTTCACATTTGCATGTGGCTAAAAAAGAAAAATGCGTAGGACTTAAATGTATTGCATCGTTTTATTTGTTCTTGGTCGACAACAAAGCAAGTGGTTTTCCTTGGCCTGAATTTCTTTGTTAAAGTGTTCCCCCTTCCCGGAGGTGGCTTGCAGGGTGGCATTCGATTCATGATCCGAGTTTCCTCACACACTAAGCGGCCACGACGCATGCGCGGGTTTGGTTTCTTCTTCGGTGCATTTCGTTGCAGAATAGGGCGCTTTCTGTGAGATTCCGGGGGCTTAAAGCCTCCGGGCGGTCTTACTGCAAGATGCAGTTCAAGCGGCACAAGATTTTCTGCCTTCCTCGACCGAAGCGAATCGCCTACAACTTTTTTTGGTTTTGCTTGCGCTCTGTGCAGGTTTGTGCGCCCACAAGTTTCCAATTCAATAGCCACAATAGCCACAATGTATCGTAAAGAAGCTAGGTAGGGGCAGAAGGAATCTCATTGGTCCATTCATGCGCGTCTTTAATTAGAAGACGAGGCATTTGGCTACCTTAAGAGAGTCATAGTTACTCCCGCCGTTTACCCGCGCTTGACCTGATCTCTCAGCGTTGACATTCAGGGCACTGGGCAGAAGTCACATTCCACTCGCCACCGCTGTGATGAAGCGAAATGCTGTGGTTTAATTAACCAGTTGGATTCCTCTTGTTCGTAACAGTTCCAAGCTGACACTTCATTGCGGGCACAACATGCAAGAAGGCCTGGAAGAAATCAGGAGCCGCGGGTAGCACCCGAGAGCGCCACTCACAGCACCTTGTAGTTTGGTGCAGGGCTTACGCTCCGTTTTCGGTCTCAGAGAAAATACGTGTGGTCCACATGTGGGCGCTTAAGGTTCGAGGGGAAATACTCGACGTAGCTGCTTCGACTCCGAATGGAAGGGGGGAAATATAGAGGTAAGGGGCAAATACAATACAAACACAATCTGATTTGTTCTTCGCTTACACCACCGTGTGTTGTTTTCTCACTCAGGACTTTTGACCTGTTGTGTTTGTGTGATTTGTCGTGTAGGGGTAGACCCGCATGACCTCACGTCCGTTCAACACGTGGTTCGGTAGTTACAGCACTTGGGATCCCTTCTGTTCTTTGTCGGGCAGCATCGTCGAGCATTTCCTTTCAAGCTGGCGCTTATGTAAAAAACAACCCCCTTTCCCCCTATGTGCGACGGCAAAAAAAAAAAAAAAATAGCGTCGCTACTGGACTTGCCGACACCTGTGGGCCTAGACTCCCCTGCATGTGGACCAATAAATCAAAATCCACATGTGGTACCTGTGGATCCACACGTGGGGGAACAAAATCCAAAAAGAATTAACGTGTGGAAATCCACACGTTCCACACGTGGAGCGTAAGCCCTGGTTTGGCGGCTGCTTTGTGCTCATTTCGACGGAGGCTAGAGGGGGAGAAACAACACAACTAACAAAGCGGGTCCTTTTTCGAGCTTTTGTTGAACGCGTACGCGATTTCGCAACGGGCAGCCTCCTCCGGCATTTCCTACAAAACCAGGCGTGCTTGTGCTTAAGTGAAAAGACAAAACGGGGCAAAGCCCCGCCGACAACAAAAGGGAAAACGGGAAAAAGGTTACTTGGTGTTGCTTTTGACTTGGGGTTGCGATTCGTGTATCCTGGTTTCATGTAACCGTCGTTCGGGCCCCAGTTCGGGAAAAGGGGTCATGCCCAATATAGGAAAGGGGGTCCTCAGGGTTGGTTGTATTATGTATTATTATTGTTGTATCATTGTATTATTTGTATTATAAAGTTTCCCATTTTATAATACAGATAGATCACTGTGTCTCGTCGTGTCCCTCATTTACCACGGAGCGGAGCGTCATTTTCCTGTGTGAGAGGGCTCACACAGGTCGCTCGGGTCAATCTTGCTCTCGGGCGCAGTATACGGTTAAACACCGTGTTACAGACACGGAATTTTCTCTATATGTATACAAGGATCACGAAACAACGAAAGGTTGGAGGAGAAAAGCTAGCCTCATGTCCACCGTGTATTATTGTACTGGTGTATTGGTGTGTATTATTGGATTAATTGTATCATTTGTATTATTTGTATTATTTGTATTATTTGTATTATTTGTATTATTTGTATTATTTGTATTATTTGTATTATTTGTATTATGTGTATTATGTGTATTATTTGTATTATTTGTATTATTTGTATTATTTGTAGTATATACGGCCAGCTCAAGAATACAGCCAACCCTACGGCCCTCCCCTGGAAGCTCTAGCGCTCCAGGAGGACGGAAGGATCACTACCACTCCTGTTGGTAATATGATGGTCAACCACGCATTTTTCGTTGAACACAGTGCCTGATCGTTTTACGTGAAGCTGGATTCAGGACGCAAGTGGAAACGCCACGGTTTGCGGCGACGAGCTTCTCATTTCCTCCAACATTTCATGTTTTGGTAAAAAAACAAAGACTGGCAAATGAAAGAGACTGGTATTCATAAGGCAAGAACGCTAATCACTAGAGTGAGTCAACCCTTTTTCACGCAACTGTACAATTGTGTACTATTGGGAAAAAAGAAATGGACAGTTTCGCTGCTGTTCTCTTGGCAAATCGGGATGCTGTTCTATTTGTGGAAAGAGGGCAAGATTGTTCGCTGCTGAGAGCGAACTGGGAGTCGGCCAAGAGGTATATTCCTCGGGCTTTGTTGCAACAACTCAAGTCAAAAGTTGTGAATGACGGCAATCCGGCAAACACGCAAAAACTAGTATGGCGCTTTTGTATGTGCGCACCATCGGAACTCACCTTTTTTCTTTTCCTTTTTTTTGGTAAGTTTCGTGTAGGACGCTGCCAATTACTGTTGGTTTAGCGGTTTAGAGGTTTTTAGAGTTAAAGTTCGCTTGAAATTCCGGGGGTTTAGGGTCTCCGTGTGACCGTTCATGAATGGATTCTCTTAGAGTTTTTAGCGTTATTTGTGGATCAGAAGGTCGGTATTTTTAGTATCAACAATGCATTGTTCACAGACAAAAAAAAAGAATCCTCCCACCTCCCGGTGTTGATGATTGCTGTATTGCGACGCTTCATGACGTGAGAACTGGACGGTCTCTGGAGAGGGTTTCGAAGTCTCCCGGCGACGTTTGCTGTAATCAAAACGAAGTTCTTAGCGGTTCTCTTTTGAGTTTCGTCCAAGGCCTCGTTGCGCGGGATCAATAGGGACTGCCGGGGTCGTACGTACTCCTACGTCAGAGGTGAAATTCTTAGACCGTAGGAAGACGAACTTCTGCGAAAGCATTCGACAAGAATGTCTTTCATTAATCAAGAACGAGAGCGTGGGGATCCAAGATGATCGGATACCGTCGAAGCCCACTGCTGTGAAGTCCGATGTGTCGTACAGCAACCGTCGTTTGCGATCGAAGGGTGGTCGGGTTGATTCTCGAGCAACTGCTGGCTATAAAGGACTAACCCGCTGTCCCAGCGGCAGCCATTCTGAACGTCGCCGATTGTGCGCGGAGAGAATGGGAGGAAGTCGTGCGAGAGCTCTGCGACCGCTGGCCTGGGTTGGTAAGTTTTGGCCCACTTGTTGGTGGCTAACAAGTGCGATTGTCAAGAACAACCCCCGAATCGATGGCAGCGTACCTCCCTGGTTACATCAAGAAAACAGGTCGAAAGAAGAACTTTCGTTCGTGCGCACTAGCGGCTTTTCACCTGATTTGGTGAGTTGCTTTTAGTACGCTGCCAACTACTAATTTTTAGTACCAACAATGCATTGTTAACACAAAAAAACAGTGCCACTGTTTTTACTGAGCCGTCTGTCCAAACCACTTACTTTGAGACGCGAAATAAGCGCGCATGATTACTGGCAGGATCGACTACGGCTCTTGTCACTCAACAGGACGATACCAGAGATTGCTAACGTGTCAAGCCGAGATTGGGGCATTGACCGTTCGGACCTTTCCGTGCATTCTTCAGCTTTCGGAGAGGTTGCCCTCGATTGATATTGCTACGACCGTGGATTTCCTCGACGGCTTGGTGTGGGAGCTTGGGGAAAGATTGATTTTATTACGATTTCGTGTTTCCGTGAAGATCCGTGCGGGCGTGCGGATTTTGGTGTCTATTTGTATTTCATGTTCGATGGGGGGAACCCGGGGGGGGGGGGGGTTCCATTCTTTTCGCGTCGGAGAGGGAAAGGAAGAGCGCGAAAGAAGGAGGTGATGTGCTTCTTCCTGCAAACTCTCTCCACCTGCTCTTCCCTTTTGCCACCCCTACTTTGTTCCCACTGGCGCTTTAGGCATTTTGCTTCGGTTGACAGAATAGGCTTTCGCGTGTAGCAGCGGGGAGTGGGCCGGTTGCATGGATGTCTGCGCTGTGTTGCGGTCCTTTAAGCCACGGACACATAAAAGGCAGACCATCATCAGCGCGGAACCTGAATGTCTGCAGACAGGACAGCGGCGTGAGTGGTGGCGAAGGGCGACGCCCACTGCTTCTACTACTGCGGCCCGGCCGTAGAAGATTGCGCAAAATCAGTGGAGAAGTAGAGTGATTGGAAGGTGGCGCATTCGTCGGCGGAGCGTCTGTAGGTGGCGCTTTGGCGGGCGCCCTTGGACGAATCGGCTCGTGCAGCTTGGCCGGACTGTCTCCGTCTTGGCCGCGTGACAAGGCGACTTCTGTAGAAACAATTGTATTCCAACACAATTCTATTCAACAACTGTCAAGTTCTGCCGGGGCAGGGATTGGCGTGCGTGCTTTGGAATACAATTGTGCACAACTGTATTTAGCCCCCCCCCTGTAGGACATCCCCCGGGTGTCCCAGGTTTTACCCGGTTCAACACTTAATCCAATTGCGGTAAGCCACGGCTTACCAAAATAACATGTGGAATTCAACAGCAAGCGGGTCGCTACGTCCGCCTTTTTTGTAAAAGCATTTCCAGGGTACTAGCTTTGGACCTTGGCCCACTTCTCAACCAGGTTGGCTGCCAGGCGGCATTCTTGTCCGGGAACGTGCCTTTTGGGCCCAGTTGGATAACAATGGTAACTCCATTGCCAATACATGTTCGAAGAATCCAGATTCAACTCCGTGGCCTTAAACCCGCGAGGTGGATACAATTGACCGAGATAAGAACCAACGCTAGCAATATAGCAGCGGTGTGTGGATGAAATAGGTCACACGACTTCAGGTCGGTGCGAGCCCGCAAGAGCTTCTGCCCTCTCAGCTTTTGACGGTAGTGTAGTGGACTACCCCGCCGTGTCAAGCCGTGACAGCATTCGGATGATGTGTACCTTTCGCAAAGGTGGCATCTCAGTATGGGGTACAGCGGATTATGGGCCGTCAGCGGAAAATGACAATTGACGCAGTGTTCTGCGCAGGCTTTGACATGGCACCGCGGCGCGGAGCAGACCAGTTCAGTAGTAGTAGTAGTAGTAGTATGTGTCGTCTGCCGAAGCAGCCGGAGACAGCAGGCGCAGGGGGCAGGTCTTGCTTTACTTTTCTCTTCTTCATGGAGACCCGCCCCCGGCATCCCGAGAAAGTTTGCGCCTATGGTGATGAGGTTGAGCAGGCCCCCACGAAGCCATATACACAACACGGCTACAACACGAAGATGCAGCCCTGCTTAGGTGTGCACTCAGCCGCAGACCAGTTCAAAAAAAAAAAAAAAAGCTAGCACCCTGGCACTTCTGAGAATTTCTCTTTCTCGGAGACACAACAAAAAAAAGGGGGGGGGGGTGTGACTGGAGCAAGGCCCCAGCCCGTCTACTTTGTTGCGGAAAGGGCAGGCGTTTCGATGGCGCAAGAGGTTTTCGATGGGGAACGAACAACGAGCGAATGCGCGTGCCGTGACGGAAAGACTCTAGCAGTGGGTGAAATGATTCCGCAAGTGGCAAAATCAATCCAAGGGGGGGCGTACCTTGAGGCAAGGATTTTTTGTAGTTCGAACGAAGAAGGGGGGGGGGCGGGGGGAGAAGAAAAAAAAGAGAGAGAGGTGAAAAGGCTAAGACGGCTTGCCGACGTTCTACCGGGGGGGCGGGAGTTTTTCGCTTTACTGGTTTTTTTTTTTTTTTTTTTTTTTTTTTTTTTTTTGTGCTGCAGCGAAAAATATGGCAGGACGGGGGTGCAAACGGTAAAACGAAGTCACTCCTCCCTCTTTTTTTTGGGAGGGAAAAAAAGTTCGCTTGAAAACTCCAGTGGTAAAGTCTCCAGGTGACTTTCGTTGCGGTGGTCTGCTGTTGCACAGTGTCTGTGCTTCATGGGTATGCTGAGCGCAGCATATAGTATCAGCAAGTACGGTTCAGTTTCTTGGGTTCAATTCCAGGGGCGGGCTGGTTTGCGGGCTTTGTTTCACCTGCGCCTAGTAATGCCCAACCAGAACTTTCTCTTTTCTTTTTTTCTTTTTCCTGACCCCCCCCCCCCCCCCCCTCTCCCCCCATTCCCAACGCCTGCAAGATACAATCGCGGGTGGGGTGGGGGGGACCCGGGGGAAAATGTTTCTTGGGTTTGAAGAGCGCGGGGGAGGGTGCCAGACTTTCTGAGTCTAACTACTACAACTAGACCTGTTTTCTCTTCGTTTTTGTTTTAGCGTTTATTGTGGTGTAGAGGTTCAGTGTTTGAGGGTCTCCGGTTGACCATTGAGGCTGAGAGGTGGGTGGTATGAGGGATGTGGGGGCATGATTACACACTTTAAAAAACTACGGCGCCAGCCAAGTTTTTTGCAAGTGTTGCATTGCAGGCAATGCGTTTTTTTTCTTCTTTTTTTTTCATCGAAAACCCCTTCCCCCCCCCGTGATTTCAACCCAGTTTTCACTGGGCGAGGGCGTCGGTCTCGGCAGCCTTCCACTTCTTGTGTAGGCGGAACTGCTTGAGGTACTTGTGGTGGTCAGCCGGGGAGACGTGGGTGTTCCACTGCAGGTCGTTGAGGAAGACGCGTTCGAGCCGGTTGAGTTCGGCGTGCTTGACGCCGCCGACCGCCGCGTAGTGGGAGTTGCCATGGACACGGTCTTGGTGCCACTTTGTCGCGACGGTGAGGGCTGCGATGACGATCCGGTGCACGTTGAGCTTCGTGAGGGAAACTCCGGTGTGCACACACACGCGGTCGATGTAGATCACAGCGAGCACCAGGCACTCGTCGTCGGGGCAGTTGCTGTACGAGAGCCAGCGAGCCAGGTAATCCAGCATCGAGATCCCAGGTGCCTTCAGCCCGTCGTACGCCGACGCCCGCGCGTCCTTCGCGGACTTCTGCACCACGTCGTCCAACAGCGCGGCCACAACATCGGCCACAGGGCGCACGGCGGCCTTCGGGGCAACAGCTCTGCACATCTTGGTACAAAAAGTCGGAAGATGGGGTTGACTCTTCTTTTTTTTTTCTTTTCTTTTTGTGCGAAAGAGAAGGTTGCAAAAAACGAGGGCAAGATGGCAAGCGCTGGTTGTGCTGTTGCTGGTGTTGTTGTCGGTGTTGTTGCTTTTGTTTCAGGCCAAGCTGTCGCTGGAACCGATGTGTGGCAACGGGTTTCTAGTTTCTCTTTTTCTTTCTCAAAATCGAAGTTCAAAGCGGGTGTGTGTGTGTGTGTGTGTGTGTGACTTTTTCTTCGTCGGGTGGAGAGGTTACCTAATTTTGTTGAGTAATGGTTCGCTTGAAACTGGAAGAACTGGAAGTTAGCTCAGGAAATCGCAAGAATCGTCACCTGGAGGGTGGGATAGTTCAGGAAATCGCAAAATGCGCCATCTAGAGGGTGGGATAGCTCGGGAAACTGCAAAAAGCGCGTTGTAGAGGGTGGGATAGCTCGGAAAGTTGCAAAAAGCGTGTCCTAGAGGGTGGGATAGCTCAGGAAATCGCAAGAAATGCATTGTAGAGGGTGGGATAGCTCAGGAAGTTGCAAAAAGCGCATTGTAGAGGGTGGGATAGCTCGGGAAATCGCAAAAATCGTCTACTGGAGGGTGGGATAGCTCAGGAAGTTGCAAAAAGCGCGTTGTATAGGGTGGGATAGCTCGGAAAATTTCAAAAAGCGCGTCCTAGAGGGTGGTAGCTCGGTAGCTCAGGAAATTGCAAAAGGCACCATCTAGAGGGTGGGATAGCTCGGAAGATCGCAAACACGACTTTGCCGAAGAGCATGATACAGTGACAAAAGAAGAGTCTCAAATTAGTGCCCTCGAGTCCTTGTATCTGAGCCAGCTCTTGGAGTTAGCCAAAGTGTGTGAAGCAGCTCAGCCAACTCAACGTTCGAAGAAGGATGTCCTGGTCGAGTTGCTGAGTCCTCACTTTGGAGAGCTCGAAGAAGAAGTTCGAACCATGATGGCAAAGAACGAGCAGTCTCGGGGCGAAGCAAAAGAAAAGAAGAAGCGTGCCCGTGCCTCGCAGGGCCCGTCCTCCACCTTACCGAGGAGGAAGCGAACTACGCCGGGGAAGCCCCTCTGAAAACGTGCCCTGTTCTGTCCCTTGGCTTTTGGTGGTTTGCGAAAGAGCCGGCTCCGTCTTGCATGGCATGCTACTTGTCGAGGCATCCGGAAAACGATGTGACACAGGAAACGGCTGGCTTGGTCTTCCTTGTACGGCATGGAAACCATTATGTAGCAAGCCGGCAAAAAGAAACTGCGGCAAAAAAGCCATTTTCTCCAGAATTCCAGTTCCATACCTCAAACAGCCAACTTCGTTTCGTTTCTCCGAAAATTTGGCCTAGCATCTCCCTCGAATGCGCGATTAGATCTACTTTCCTGTGAAGTTCCCTTTTGCCATGTTAATTTCCCAGGAGACACTGCGCCGAGCAGGAAGTTTTGGAGAAGATGTTCGATCCGAGGGCTGAACCACCTTTCTACCACTCTAACTACTCCACAGCAAGGCACAGAGGCCGTGTGTCTGTTAGCGCACAATGTACCTATACGCATTGCATCTGAAAGAAACCGCGTGTCAGTTAGCCCGATACACACTGCACCTGACATGTTGCACCTGAGGGAGGTCGTGTATCGTCTGATACACATTGCATACATTGCACCTGACACACGTTGCACCTGAGCGCTAGGCCGTGTGTCTGTTAGCCCGATACACTTTGATACACATTGCACACGATGCACGTTGCACCAATACACATTGCTCCTGCGAGCCAGACGCAGCGTTCTTCTTGTTCGTAGAGGACAAAGGAGGAAGGAAAAAGGATCGGTCATCGGTACGGCATACAGGAAAGCGGGGCATGCGGGAGAGGAAACGAGGACAGACGGCGTGAGGGAGCGCAGAACGCTCCGGAGTGACAACACGGTACTCCTGGGTGAACCATCCAACCCTCAGACCATCCGACAACTGCTGCTTGGCTGGGTTAGGAAGAGCCGACATCGAAGGATCAAATAAGCAACGTCGCTATGAACGCGGCTGCCAAGCCAGTGGCCTTTTTCTATCACCTCCGGCTTCATACCACAGGGGTGCTCTCGACTTCCCAGGAAGCGAAGAAACGGAAGAGATTCCAACGGGAATACCGCAGCACAAGTCGCCAAGCCACCCAAGAACCATTGGACGACAAGATATGTGAAAAAAGGGGTTTGTCTAGCGGCTTCTCGCTTTATGCCGCAGATGCTGTGCCGCAGATGCTTTGGGCTATATTAGTGTCGTCCGAAGCAGCCGGAGACAGCCGGGGGGCAGGTCTTGCTTTACTTTCTCTTCTTCACGGAGACCCGCCCCCAGGCAATCTAGACTGTCCGATCACGATCGCGAAAGGTGTGTGCCTGTAGTGATGAGGAGGTTGACCAGGCCCTCAAGCCGCCTAATGCACAACACGGCTACAACACGAGGATGCAGCCCTGCTTAGGTGTGCACTCAGCCATCACAGGGCCACAGTTCTCGCTACTTGACCGCATCAGCAACCTTCACAGGGAAGGCGCGCACAGCTGGAGTGTAGGCAATTCCGTACAATAGCTGCATCGGACGCAGCTTGATCCGAGAGCTCGCTAGGGGAGGCGCTGATCACCTGTCAGTTTCAAACTGACTGCTGCCCTGCCCCTGAACGAGAAACCAGAGACTATGGGGTGAGTATCCATCGCACTATACGAGTCCGGGTGGAGGAAGACGTCTTAGGGGCCACAGACCCGCAAGGACAGCCGGGAAGATTTTAGGGCAGCAGCACAGTGGAAGAAGCCACTGAGGCAACGGGAGAGAAAGGACTGGCGTGCGTCGCGTTTTTTTTTTTTTTTTTCGAGACTGGAGGTCCTATGAACATGCAATGTGAATAGCCTCTATTCGAGCCAACCCGGCTTTTAATGTTGCGAAAGTGTATAGTTTTTGGACTAGAGAATAGTGCGGAGCAAGCTTTTTTTTACCCTTCCGAAAGGTATGCGGGTGGCAGAGTGAGCGGGTGACGGCCTTCAGGCCGGTCGGCCCGGGTTCGAACCCCGCTCATTACACTTTTCCGGTCAAAGATTGTTTTCGAGGTTTTGTTGCGTTTCCGGGTCCGGTGTGCCCGAAAATTGCGTTTTTGCGGAGTTTCTCAGTATTTCGCGGTACTTGCCACCAGAACCCGAACTTTGCTTCGCCCGAACTTAGCTTCGCCCGAACTTTGCTTCACCCAAAATTTAGCTTCGCCCGGACTTTGTTTCGCCCGAAATTTGCTTCACCCGAACTTAGCTTCGCCCGAACTTTGCTTCACCCGAACTTTGCTTCACCAGAACTTTGCTTCACCCGAACTTAGCTTCGCCCGAACTTTGTTTCGCCCGAACTTAGCTTCACCAGAACTTTGCTTCACCCGAACTTTGCTTCACCAGAACTTTGTTTCGCCCGAACTTAGCTTCACCCGAACTTTGCTTTTCGCCGAACTTTGCTTCACCAGAACTTTGCTTCACCCGAACTTAGCTTCGCCCGAACTTAGCTTCGCCCGAACTTTGTTTCGCCCGATCTTAGCTTCACCAGAACTTTGCTTCACCAGAACTTTGCTTCCCCCAGAACTTAGCTTCGCCCGAACTTTGTTTCGCCCGAACTTAGCTTCACCCGAACTTTGCTTCGCCCGAACTTTGCTTCACCCGAACTTAGCTTCGCCCGAACTTTGCTTCACCAGAACTTAGCATTGCCCGAACTTAGCTTCGCCCGAACTTTGCTTCACCAGAACTTAGCATTGCCCGAACTTAGCTTCGCCCGAACTTTGCTTCACCAGAACTTTGCTCACCCGAACTTAGCTTCGCCCGAACTTTTGCTGTTCCCCGAACTTTAACTGCTGACTCCAGTCTCGCCACGCGCCTGCCTTAGCCGAGCGCACGTACTTTTTTTTTGTATAAGCACCTCAGCTGCACCTTGAGGAGACTGCCAGTTGTGATAGATCAACGGAGGTAAATGAGCTGTAGCCCACACGAAACACAGGTAAATCTGAGTTTGGTGGCGGGCGTAAGCGTTCAACAAAAAAAGACCCACTTTGTAGTTGTATTGTTTTCTCCCCCTCTAGCCTCCTTCGAAATGAGCACAAGGCAGTCCCTCGAGTATTTTAAAAAGAGCCGACAGAAGAAGCTGCCGGGAGGGGTGAAGCGGGGCTGCTTTCCTTTCCGTTTTGCACACACGCGGCGGAGTCGAAGCCCCGACAAGCGGTGGGAGCTTGGGCTGAAGAGAGAGAGAGCGAGAGAGTGAAAGAGACGAGTTAGAGTGCAGGGACCATCTCACCGGGGAGTTTCCGGTCTCCTCCCTTCTCTTCGCGCTGCTACGGCGGGCGTAAGTCGCTCCGGAGGCGCGCTGCAGGTTGCGGCTCTGCTACAGTGAGTGGCGGCACCGGAGTTGGTGCTGCAGCGGGCGCTCTGGCCGGCGGGTGAGGTCGTCTCGCGGGGGATCGCCGCCTTGTAACGCTGCGGGCCCTCTTCGTTCGCGCGACTGCGAGGCCTACGGCGAGGCTTGCGTTTCATTCACGGGCAGGGCACAACAGACACCCACCAGCATATCCTCCGAGACTGGCCGGACAAGGAGACCGTCCCGCAACAAGAGCCCGACACACTGTACTAGTTGTGTCACAAGCCCGGCCTGAGCCTCAGTGCAACAGCAGCTACCGGCACCTCTTGGAAACTCCCCGAAGAAGGACGCTCGGACAACATTTCCCCCTCCGTCCGTAAGGGGTTAATATGTCGCGGCGTACATCACCCAGGTTGGTCCTTCAAATAGAAGGTCCGCCGGTGTGCACACACTCGCTCGATACATGGCACAGGGTAAATAGGGAAGGTCTCTGTCACAAACCGAAGAAAGAAAGGAGAATTCCTGCTTGAAGAGGAAGCGGGGGGGAAGGGGCGTCCCGTAGTGCTACCCGGGCTGCTGTTCGACCTGTCCAAACTGTAGTGGCCTGTGTCCTGGCTCCTGGTGGCCATTCTTTATCAGTGACGCCGGCCCGTGGGGACGGGCCAGCGTCTTCCGACGCTTGTTTGCTTGAGGCAGCCTAGGCGACGACTCGATTCGGCTGCGGGGAGACAGTTACTTCGGTTTTCGGGGGTACCAAGTCTGAGGTTCAAAAGTATTTGTTCATTTAGTACAGGGTAACTTGGGGCTACAAGTTCGGGTCGCTGCATCCAGCCCGAACCCCGGATTGGGCATGCGTGCCTTGTGCCCAACAACCTCAAGGTCATCGTCTGATTCTTCCGGATACGCTCCGCTATGTAGGCCTTTACTCTGCGGCCTACGCGCGCACGCGTAGGCCGCAGAGTAAAGCCTTCAGGGCACCTCAGCAGGGGTCCAGAGCCCAGATCCCAAGAGAACCCGAGACCAGCCCATTCTGAGCCTATATTCGGACCCTTACGGTATGGCGCTCTACCGCGCTGTTAGGAGGACGTACATACACACACCGCACACCATCACCAGGAGGTGACATGAGGTGTGGGTGGTGTATCTAGGCACACACGATTTTCTTGAAGGCGCGAGTGCTTCGACAGACACCGAACCAGTTCTCTTCCAGCTCGGATCACTTTTCACTCGAAACTTGCAGCAGAAATGAGAGCTCGTCACTCGCACAGCCGCGGCTGATACAAAACTAATGATGATCGGAAGAGAAAGTTGAACCAGTGCCTGATCGTTTTCGCGTAAAAAAGCTGTATACAGGACGCAAGTGAAAACGCCACGGTGTGCGGCGACGAGCTTCTCATTCCCTTCAACATTTCATGTTTGGTGTCAAAAACGCTCTAAAAAAAAGAGGAAACGCGCACTTGGTGGGCCGCGTGCGAGCAGACAAGCACAACTTAGTTCAAAAGCGATCGTTTTTTTGCACGCAAGTTGTGGGCGTGCACTGCGTTGTTGAGACTGGACAAGGATGTGTGCACAGAAGGTACCCTATCCACTGTGCTGGTCGACTGATGTTCGTCTATTCGAAGCCGTTCAAGCGGATAGGATACGTGGGAACTCAACACTGGCCCGGGGTGGGGTTGCTTGGTTTCTGATGGTAGGTTCTTCTAAACGTCTAAGGGGAGCCAGGGCTGGTCATGACAGGTTGGACAGGTTTGGAACAACGTACGGGCGCATCCCGGTGCTCCGAGCGCTACTACTGGGGGGACGGGAAAAATCGTAGGCATAGCGTGGAACCGGGCGAGATGCGCTCCCAACGCATTTCAGGGGTGGTGCTTGGGGTTGCGGTCGTTCTTCTCCTTCGTCGGCGGGTAACAGTAACTGAAAACATCGGTCGTGCGCTCTCCAATATTCCGCCGCACCCGGCGACGGTCCTACTTCGTTGGTTTGGGTGGTTGTTTCTCGTCTAGGAAGAGGAAGATTTGTTCTTCTATTTAGGCGGACGGAAGGCCTCGCCTTGACCTCGGTTGTTTCCTTGTTTAAGAGTGCCGTAATCGGTAATAATGTTGAACTGGACTAAAGCTGGGGTTTTGTTTTGTGCGTATGTGCTATCACCTGTATGGTAATTTCCACAGTACGCTGCCAACCTTCACTTTTTGATAATGACAACCGCGGTTGTTACCATAAAACCCCTGGGACACCAGGGGAGGGTGTCTCAGGTAGTGACCTGCGTGACTGCACCAGTGAAGGTCCTGCAGCTTCCTATGTCAGCGGCAGGGGTCGAGCTGAGTATTGAGCACTCCAAGGCGCGGGCGCGCACCAGGGTCGCGATGTTCTGCTATTCGTTTTTTTTTTTTTTCTTTTTTTTTTTTTGCGTTATTTTCTTCGGGGTTCGTTTATTACTGTCTGTCCGCTGACGTTCCTACACTGCTCTTGGCGTAATTTTCTAACGTGTAGGCGAACTATTCTAACGTGTAGGCACTTTGAGTTTCCCGGTGCAAAAAAATTAGTATGGCGCTTCCGTTTGTTTGTGCGCACTAGCGGCTTTTCACCTGATTTGGTGAGTTGCTTTTAGTACGCTGCCAACTACTAATTCTTAGTACCAACAATGCATTGTTAACGCTAAAAACATGGTCCACAACCAGGAAAGGGTGCTATAACGGAGAAGGATGTCGCTTCCACGGCTGCCACAACGAATGAGGACGAGCTTCTGAGCACGACAAGCCAGGCCAAGTACTTCCAGGTTGCCACTCGAGCCCCTACGGGCTCTCGTTTTCTCTCGGCGAATACAGCTATTTCTTTTCCTTTTGGATTCTCGCAGGGCATTAGCTTGGTCTCCGGCTGGGGATTTTCCAAATTTGGACCGCTAGCGGCTTTTTGCGTCCTCACTCAGGAATTGGGCTCAACACAGCGCGACGCGACGTATCTTCACGACAATGTTGGGCCCTGAGTGCCTCGGATTGCACATTGGCCACCTCTGCCGGGGGCCTGGGTGATGGTGCAGAGCCATTTATTTTCCTTTTCCTCCCCGCCGGCTTTTCCATATTTGGACTGACAGTCCAAATGTGGATATAGAAGCTAATCCCCTGGAAACTCTCGGTTTAGGGCGAGCCTACATGAAGAACCCTTGCTTCTTTGTGCGCCCTTACCCCGGGGTATCGCTAGTTTCGGCTACCCACAGGCTTCGACGGTCGACTATGCAACATCTTGGGAGACTTCCAAGGCGGGCTGAAGGGGCGTTCCCGGAGATAGGGATATTTGCGCTGGTGAGCGAAGCAACGGGCGATCAGATTAACTGGACGATGACGGCGAAAAAGAAAAGGCGTCGTTGAGCACGTGTGTGCTAAGGACCAGTTTTGTATCTTTACGTGGCAGGTTCCAACGCTGCCAACTTTCTTTTTTGTACTGACATGTCCAGCGTGGTATGTTGTTCCAAAAAAAAAAAAATGAGAGAGAGAGAGAGAGAGAGAGAGAGAGACGAGTTAGAGTGCAGGGACCATCTCTCCGGAGAGTTTCCGGTCGCCCCACTACCATCCCGTACTACTACGGCGGGCGTAAGCCGTTACGTCGTGGGCGCGGTGCGAGCCGCGGCCCTGTCATAGATGATGATTGCACCGATGGTGGCGCAGCCGGGGGCGTTCTGACTGACGGGCGAGACCGCCTGGCAGGCGTGTGTTGACACGTTGTGTCGCGGGCTCTCCTCTTTTTGGCAATAGCCCCGCCCTATGGCGGCGGCTAGCATCTTGACGGAGAATCTCACCTCCCACTGAACAAAAGATACGTCATGCGGATGCTCAGGCACGGCATCGTTCCAGCTGCTACGGGCGCAAATTGTTTCCAGCTTGCCCAACATCCATTCAGTCTTCCGTCCAGCCGCAAAGCGTGGACGGTGTGTACAACCCGGCGTGCCGAAATGATAAGGAAATGCTGGAGGGGCTACCTTGTGCTGACTAGAAGGGGAGAAACGATACAACTGCACGTGGGTCTCTTTTTTTCGTTGAACGCTTACGCTCGCCACTCAGCTTTACCTGGGTTTCGTGTGGGATACAGCACATTTGCCTTCTTTGAGATTGGACTAATCTCCTCCTTTGGGATGTCGCGCCTGGCAGCCGCCTCAAGTATTTCCTGCAAACGCGAGGTGGCTATACAACAAAACAGTCCTGCCCTTCACGGTAGAGACCAGACTGAGAACCCGGAGTTAAAAAAGAATAGGCGTGTGTTTGTTTGTACGTGCCGGGGGGAATCAGCCTGCTAGTGAATGGTAGTGCCCGAATATGATCGTTAGGCTGATCTTCTCCCAAACACGCTGCCAGCGTTCTCTTTCGTGCTTACAATGCATTGTTACTACGAAAAAGCGGGTGCGGATTTACACGCGTTTTGGTTGTAGCACACCCGCTTTTTGGGTGTGCCTCCGGCACAGACTCGCAGAAAACAGCCGGTTTGCAACAAGTGTAAGCTTTGGATATGCTGCCCATGGAGCGGAATCAGCTTGATGCACAAACCGGGCAAGCTGTGAATCAAGATGCTGTCGCAAGAACCTTCCAATTTCCAGCGAACTTTAGCTCTGAATAAAGCGGCTGATTTCAGCCGGAAAAGAAATGCGTAGTTTTGTTTTATTCTTTTACTTGTTAGTTGTCGACAACTTGTTTTTGTGTTGAGGTGTCATTCAGATGTAAATCTAAAGCCGCCCACGTCAAATTTTGTTAAGCAGCGGCTGCCAAAACTTGCCGTGACACCTATGATCAAAGTAAAGTGGAGAAGAGAATAGAAGGTTGTCTAAAAAAGAAAGGGGGGGTAGTGAATATTTTTTGACCCTCGTAGAAAATATTGAGAAACTGACCGCTGATTTTTGGAGGTCTGCCGATCCCTGGGGGTTAAGGTCTCCGTGCGACCGTTGATAAATGGGTTCTCTTAGAGCAAGAAAGGGTTATATGGTTGCGGGTTGTATATTTGGTGCACGCGTTCCTTAGCGCGAGCACTGTGCCTCGGGCACTCCCTATGTAACTCCAGCTTCTGAGGCTAGACCTCGCCGTGTTCCTTCGTCGGTTTATAAAAAGGGGAGGGAAGTTCTTACCAGGAGAAGGGCTTACGCTCCGTTTTCGGCCTCAGAGAAAATACGTGTGGTCCACATGTGGGCGCTTAAGGTTCGAGGGGGAAAAAAGACTATCCCCCCCTATGTGCGGCGGGCAAAAAAAAAAAAAGAAACAGCCTCGCTACTGGACTTGGCGACCTGGCTGTGCGGCCTTGGCGACTTGTGGGCCTAGATTCCGCTGCATGCACCTGTGGCAAGCACATGTGGGGGAAAATACTCGACGTTGCTACTTCGACTCCGAATGGAAGGGAGGAAATATAGAGGTAAGGGGCAAATACAAAACAAACACAACGATTTGTTCTTCGCTTACACCACCGTGTGTTGCTTTCTCACTCAGGACTTTGACCTGTTTTGTTTGTGTGATTTGTCGTGTCGGGGTAGACCCGCATGACCTCACGTCCGTTCAACACGTGGTTCGGTAGCTACAGCACTTGGGATCCCTTCTGTTCTTTGTCGGGCAGCATCGTCGAGCATTTCCTTTCAAGCTGGCGCTTATGTAAAAAAATAAATCAAAATCCACGTGTGGTACCGGATCCACACGTGGAAGCACACGTGGGGGAAAAAAAAACCAAAATACTCGAGGGGCTGCCTTGTGCTTACTTCGAAGGAGGCTAGAGGGGGAGAAACAATACAACTACAAAGTGGGTCTTTTTTGTTGAACGCTTACGCCCGCCACTGAACCCAGATTCACCTGTGTTTCGTGGAGCGTAAGCCCTGACCAGGAATGAACGAGCAGGGGCCTCCCAAAATGGGGCTCCCGAATGGGGGGTCACTGACCGGCGGAGCTACCCTTCTGTTTTGATGCGGAGAGCTGAGTGTCAAAGGTGCAGAGGTGCGTCGGTTTCGTCCCGAGCCACCCGAAACGACAGCGTTGACCAAAAACGCCCCCAGAACCACCGTCCCCACAAAACAGTCAAAATCTGCAAATCCCCAGGAACCTCTGAACGAAATACCCTGAAGCAGGTGTTTATACAAAACACCCGACTTTTGTCGGGGGGATGATCTTTCCCCCCCGGACCTTTATTTAGAGTGAAAGTTCGCTTGAAACTCCGGGGTTTTAAA
Source organism: Diplonema papillatum (assembly GCA_030068145.1). Classification (NCBI taxonomy): domain Eukaryota; phylum Euglenozoa; class Diplonemea; order Diplonemida; family Diplonemidae; genus Diplonema; species Diplonema papillatum. The sequence continues at coordinate 95,283 of JAPJBO010000191.1, read as the reverse complement.
GTCTCCGGGTGACCTTCGTCGTTATGGGAAGATATCCTTTGTGCTCTGTGTGTCGTAAGAGTGGTGGTTACACGAGGTAAAACGGTCGGTGGGTACCTTAGTTGTTGGTCATTGGTGGTTTCGGCCATTGTCCACATACCTTACTTTCGGTAGGCCCTCCTCAGTATGGTGCCGCAGTAGGTGACTGTCTGTCTTCTTGGTACCGTCTGACCGTCTCTTTTCGTGAATTTGTGGTGCTGCTTATGGTTTGCGCTATCCTAAGCGTATTTGAGACATCTTCTTTGTCTTGGTAGGGAGTTTTCCTCTTTTTCCCCCCTTAGGAATTGGCAGCTAGCTTCTGGCCTCACGGTCTCGGCTTGGGTCATCGAGTTCATTCTTCATCAGAAAAATTCAGTCTCAGAAGACCCACCTCAACCCCCTGTTGTAGGCTCGGGTGGTGTGCTCATCCTGCCATGCGCTGTGCTCCAGTTCCTACCGTATACTAAAATAGTAGAAAACCCCCCTGGGGAGTGATGGTCACCCCTTCTGAACGCCGGCGAGTGCATTTCCTTTGGAACATGTTCTGGTGTTTCTTTCAGCAGGTGCTTATGCGCTTGTTCTTTAGTTGTTTCGGCGACTCGACACGCATGGTGCCGATATGGGCGACGGTCTGTCTTCCTGGTACTATAGATCTACGACACGTCTTGCTCGTATAATTAAAGATTTCTTGTTTCAAGAAGTCGGTTCGTTTAAGTCTCTGATTGACGTATGATGAGGCGGGGCGAGTCCAATTATTTTATTTTTTCATTTTTGATTCGGGAACAGGGAGGACTAAGGGTGGATCCTATTTTTGGACTTTTCTACGGTTTCGCGGTTAGGTGTTTCGTTTCACCGTGCACATGCTAGATGGAGATGGATGCTACGTAGCACTATGCTATGCATCTACACCTCGAGGCGGTACGTGGTTGGATGGTGGTCGCAGCTAGGTACCATGCAGGGTCAAGAACCTTGTGTCTTTTGGTAAATGGCCACCAATTTTTTTCCGGAAAAAAATTGGGTTTTTTAAATTTTAAAATTTTGGAACAAACACTGCAGCAATTTTGGATGAGGTTGAGCTAAATTTTTTGTTTCCAAATTTTTTTGGGGGGCCATCGGCCCCGCGGCAGCGTTTAAAAAAGACACAAGGTTTTGACCCTGCATGGTACATGCAAAACAGCATACCAAACTTGGGGCCTGGCCAGAAATTGGTGTTTTTTTCGAGTTCTTGCCTGTGCTCATTACAGAACCCAAGCTCTGGCACGTGCCAGGGACCCAAGCCACACCCAGCCAGTGCATATCCAACTAAAGTGGTCGATGTTTGCTTCTTTGTAAAGATATGTGACAGATCTTTCAAATGCGCCCTTCATCTGACAAAACTGTTGCCCGTGTACGTCTACCAAATACCAAATACCATACACGTGCAGTGTACAAGGTATCGCATCAGCTGTAGATGCTGTGCATACCAGCACATGCAGTCGTAGTATGTAGCTTCTCTTGTCCGACCCTTGCAGAGCCCTTCTCATGACTCCCTATGTGGGTCTGTGGGTGTCGAATGGCAGTGAAGTGGAGACTGGGCAACAGTAGTGGTGTGTCGTATGACAGGTCCCTTCAGTCCGACCACCAAAGAATTTCGCCTGCATACTTTTTCTTTTCCCCCGACCCGCGAAACCGTGATTTTGCGGTTTGGAACCCGTGAAAAAAGACCACCCTATTCACCTGTTCAGGCACGAAGGGGCGGTGAGCACAAGGTTGCGGCGGTTGGGTGGTTCTTGGGTTTCCGTCATTTACACACATAATTGCACACATTTGCCTTCTAGTGGGGAGTCATTTGCATGCAAATGAGTACCACACTAAGCACACATTTACACACATAATTGCCCACACTTGCCTTCTAGTGGGGAGTCATTTGCATGCAAATGAGTACCACACTATGCACACATTTACACACATAATTGCCCACACTTGCCTTCTAGTGGGGAGTCATTTGCATGCAAATGAGTACCACACTATGCACACATTTACACACATAATTGCACACACTTGCCTTCTAGTGGGGAGTCATTTGCATGCAAATGAGTACCACACTATGCACACATTTACACACATAATTGCACACACTTGCCTTCTAGTGGGGAGTCATTTGCATGCAAATGAGTACCACACTAAGCACACATTTACACACATAATTGCCCACACTTGCCTTCTAGTGGGGAGTCATTTGCATGCAAATGAGTACCACACTATGCACACATTTACACACATAATTGCCCACACTTGCCTTCTAGTGGGGAGTCATTTGCATGCAAATGAGTACCACACTATGCACACATTTACACACATAATTGCACACACTTGCCTTCTAGTGGGGAGTCATTTGCATGCAAATGAGTACCACACTATGCACACATTTACACACATAATTGCACACACTTGCCTTCTAGTGGGGAGTCATTTGCATGCAAATGAGTACCACACTAAGCACACATTTACACACACATAATTGCACACATAATTGCACACATTTGCACGCACACATCCGTGCTTCACTCGGCTGGCCAAGGTCTAATCGTTTACCGTTATTTGTGGATTAGAAGGTCGGTATTTTAAAGTTCTCTGGTTGACCGTAGAGGCTTGGGTATTGAGAAAAGTGAGAGGACTTTTTTGCCAGTTTGTGGAACTGGGGGGATCGAATCAACAGTGGGTCACACACAAGAGTTCTGGCGGCTTAAAGTTGAGGAGATGCGGGAATAAAGCGGGCTTCACAAAAGAAATACTCGACGTAGCTGCTTTGACTCAAACACAATGTGATTTGTTCTTCGCTTACACCACCGTGTGACCGTGTGTTGTTTTCTCACTCAGGACTTTTGACCTGTCGTGTTTGTGTGATTTGTCGTATAGGGGTAGACCGCATGACCTCACGTCCGTTCAACACGTGGTTCGGTAGTTACAGCGCTTGGGATCCCTTCTTTGTTCTTTTGTCTGGCAGCTTCGTCGAGCATTTCCTTCAAGCTGGCGCTTTCGTTGACCGCACTACCCTGAGTCCAAATCCTGGACGTGGTTTCAGGTGGCAAATTTGCAAATGATCATGATCAGAACGTCCTACTTGGGCGGTTCAGTTTCCTCACACATTGCATGTGGCTAAAAAATACTCGAGGGACTGCCTTGTGCTTACTTCGAAAGAGGCTAGAGGGGGAGAAACAATACAACTACAAAATGGGTCTTTTTTTGTTGAACGCTTACGCCCGCCACTAAACCCAGATTCACCTGTGTTTCGTGTGGGCTACAGCACATTTACCTCCTTTGATATTTTGCAGCTGGCAGCCTCCTCAAGTACTTCCTACAAAGCAGGTGCTTATACAAAAGAAAAAAGGGACTTTTAAAGTTATCGACACAGCGCGCAGGCAATCCAATGGAACGACCCGTACCAATGCGCAGCGTGCACGGGCGACGACCAATCTTGACAGTCTGGAAGGAGGCCGGCCATTTGGACGAACGACACCAGTCGGACACAGCTCTGGACGGGCCACGAGCAACCTGCGCACATGTAGAGTGACATGAGAGGACGCGAATTTAAAGGATATTTTTATTTCAGATAGTCAACCTCGGCAACTGGGCCAGGATGGCCGCCTCGCATCGACTACCTGAACAGGGTTGTATTTCTCCGTGATACGCTCACAGGCCTGCGAGACTAGCGTCGCGAAACCGCTCCGATTCATCCCATCGCAGACTTGAGGATTTCCGTGAAGAATCGAAAGTTCAAGGAGAACGGAACGTTCTAATAGCTAGAGGTAGTCCCAGAAATAAAAAAAACTGCCCGATATCGCTCGTCTGTATGATGGAACGCAAAGTACTCAGAGTATCCCCCCAGTAAGAGTCTTCCTTGCACTGTATTTCCCAATGTTGGTAAAGGTGAAGATGGTGAAAACACGGGCGTAGAGTGTCGGTCAGCCGTTCGCCTGTTGGGCTCGGCCATTATCCACATACATCCGTACACGGTTGGGGTCCAGCCTCAGAGGCTGGAGCTAAAGCTGGAGATGAAAAAGCGGGTGTCACACCCGCTTTTCGGGTGCCGGTAGTAAAACACCGGCTTTTCGGGTGTGACTCGGGCACACCCTCTTTAACTCCAGCTTCGGAGGCTGGACCTCATCGTGTATGTAACGGTAGGCCCTCCTCAGCATGGCGCCGCAGTAGGTGACGATCTAGCTTTCGGTATCGTCCGACACTCTTCCCGTGTTCTTGGGGGATGCTTGCAGTTTGCACTGTTTTTGAACATGTTTTTTTTTCTCCGGGTAGCCGTACTGGCTGCGTGACAGGGTGGGGAATTGAAAGAAGTTGCGTAGTTCTGAAAGGTTTCGTTTACTTGTTCATTGCCCATGCCGGCAACTTATTCTTCGCGAGAAAATGGCTGCAAACACAATCTGATTTGTTCGTCGCTTACACCACCGTGTGTTGTTTTCTCACTCAGGACTTTTGACCTGTTGTGTTTGTGTGATTTGTCGTGTCGGGGTAGACCCGCGTTACCTCACGTCCGTTCAACACGTGGTTCGGTAGTGACAGCACTTGGGATCCCTTCGGTTCTTTGTCTGGCAGTTATTTTCGAGCATTTTCTTCCAAGCTGGCGCTTGTGTAAAAAAGGAGAGAGAAAAGAAGCTCGGGGATTTCGCGTGTAGGATCCGGGATCCGCAGACCTGAGTGGATCGTTTGGATGGTTTAAATGGTGTTCTGCCAGTTACCGCAATTGGCTTTGTCAAAGCGTATCATTGCCAAGGTAGGCGTACTCATTCGCGCGGGCTGGCATTCATAGAGGCAGCTTATGCGAGCAGGGACGTAAACATGATCCGACGAAGGACGGCGAGGACAATGAAAGGTCCTTCCCGGACATGGAAATGTGTTCCCATTACCATTGTGTTGGAATAATGTCGAACTGGACTAATGCTGGAACGGGTAAATGACAGACTCGTATACGGTATAACCTGGGAGGGGAGTCCCAGGTAGTCACCTGCGCGACTGCACCAGCGGCGGTCCTGCAGCCTTCTATGACAGCGGCATCTAGGGGTCGAGCTGAGTATATCGCGACCCTGGTGCTTGCCCGCACCTTGGGGAGCTCAATTCTGCAAAGTACGCAAAGTCCCCGAAAGAAAATGCCCATCCGGGTAAAACCTGGGACGCCCAGCCCCATTTTGGGGGGTGTCCCAGGTTTTTCCGGTCCAACATTGATCCAATTACGGTATGTGCCTAACCTGAAACCTGATCACGCGTAACTACAGTCAACCATGTTGATCATATTTCTGCAACATCAAATGTGAAATCGCCTGTGGGGATCGTTTTTTAACATCTAGGCAGAACGCGAAATCTTCCTTTCGTGCCCATCTGGCGGCTAGTGCCTGTAAGCTTTGCAAGCTCTGGTTGATCGTCACGTTCCTGGACCCGGAACGGCCTTTTTTCTTTTTTATTTTTCTCTTCTGAGACTTCAACTTAACTGCGAGAAGGGGGAGGCGACGTCTAATCTTGAAGAGCAAACCCCCTAAAACAAGCTCCGCCCCCTGTCTGGAGGCATTGAATCGAGCCATACAGGGGGGGAAGAAGGTGCTTGAGCTGTGATTGTTCTAGACTGCTTCGTGTTGGAAGGAGCGGGTGTTTGGAAATGTTCCGGTTATTGGTACCCCCGGAAACCCCGTATTTCGTAGTTCCTGATGTATAAGTCGAACTTTGAGTGCATGAGCCCTCCGAAGACAGGTCAATCACACTGCGTTGTTCGTGTGCGACATTTTATAAGTGTACTGGACTTTCTTTTGCCGCAGTGGCAAGATATAGAGAGAGAGAGAGAGAGAGAGAGACGAGTTAGAGTGCAGGGACCATCTCTCCGAGGAGTATCCGGTCGCCCCACTACCATCCCGTACTACTACGGCGGGCGCAAGTCGTTGCGCCGTGGGCGCGGAGCGAGCCGTGGCCCTGTCAAAGATGATTGTTGCACCGATGGTGGCGCAGCCGGGGGCGTTCTGACTGGCGGACGAGACCGCCTGGCAGGCGTGTGTTGGCACGTTGTTTCGCGGGCTCTCCTCCTTTTGGCAATAGCCCGCCCTATGGCGGCGGCTAGCATCTTGACAGAGAATCTCAACTCCCACTGAACATAGGGTACGTCGTGCGGATATTCAGGCACGGCATCGTTCCAGCTGTTTTTCCAGATATATAAGCTCTGTCAGGACCGTTTAGACACTCAGTTAGCCACCAGCTGAATACGGAGTATCAAAATGTAGCCTCCCCCGTATTGCGCATAGTTCCCGCGTATTTTGTGCGTAAAATCGATCTTTGAGTGCGTGAGCCCCTCCGAAGAAAGGTCCATCGCACTAGTTCCAGGCTACTTAGCCCGGGTCTCTGGGTCGCGTCCCCCTCCTTCTCTTGGTCGCCGGTCGGTGCGCAGTTCCTGCGTAGTTCCTACGTAGTTCGTGCGTATAAGTCGATCTTTGAGTGCGTGAGCCCCTCCGAAGAAAGGTCCATCACAGCTAGTTCCAGGCTACTTAGCCCGTGTCTCGCGCGTAGTTTGTGCGGAGTTCTTGCGTACTTCGTTACTTCGGTTTTCGGGGGTACCAGTTATTCTTTCGAATAGCTTTGCAGGGGGGTGGGCTTGTCGGCAGTGCAAACTTGTTGGGCCCAGGATTTACCTACTAGTAGTGCTGCGCGCGGGCGTGTAGCGGCGCACTTCCCTCCGTGGAGACTTCTGCAACTGGCAACGGGTAATCGAGTACTTTTTGCTAGGCAGGTGCTTTCTTCATAAAAGGAGGCAAAGAAGGAGGTGAAGTGCCCGCCACAGCTCGTTTCGTGAAGCTGGCGGCTCACGTTCACGTTGACTTAAAGGGGGGGTTGCAAGAACGTGCTTGGAATGGGTATGTGCTCAACACCGCACTGGTCCCGTCTGCGCCGTGTTTCGGTCCTTTAAGCCACGGACACATAAGGCGGACCATCATCAGCACGGAACCTGAGTGTCTGCAGACAGGACTGCGGTGTGAGTCTGGTTTGTCAGGCGGTTGTTCGTAGCTCGTCACAGCCAGGACCACCCCTGCTACTAGAGCACAGGCGAATCCGTCACGGGGAGAAGGCCCCTACAACCGTGTCTGAGCAATCAGTTAAAAAACTCAGGGCACTCAGGGGTCGAATAATAACACCTGTGTTATTATTCGAATTGTCGAATATTAAAAAAAAGTTTCGGGTAGCCGAACAGTAGCAGGTTCAAATAGTGGTAGTGTTTTTGGACAAACAGACGTGTGTCAAATGACTGTTATTGTTCGACCCCCCCCCCCCCACCTTTCGGAGGCACCGGCCTTTTGAATTTTGGCCTCTGCAGGTGCATTATTAGGTTGCAGGCTCTCTGGATGTCAACGGTTCACAGGTACGTCCGCGAGCCCCTTGCAAACCAGCGACAGCGAGTCAAGGGCCCCACGAGAATGCCGCCCCTGTCTTGTGCTGCATGCTCTGCACAGCCGTCTCCTTCAGTCCCCCCGTCGCTGCAGGAAGGGCGATGACCGACGAATTTCTAGAGTATTTTTTAGAGTTAAAGTTCGCTTGAAATTCCGGGGTTTTAGGGTCTCCGTGTGACCGTTGATGAATGGGTTCTCTTACAGCAAGAAAGGGCTGTGTGGTCACGGGTTGTATATTTGGTGCACGCTTTCGTTATGGGTTATGGTTAACCATCCGGACTGTTTGTGACCGACGCCAAGTACATTCCTTCGTTTTTGCGGTTTTGAAAGAGAGCGTGCTGTACGCTGCCACTAACTACTAATTTTGTAGTTGAGCCGGTCCATCCCCTCGTGATAGACCGTGATAGACCGAAGAATACACCGGGCAATTCGATGCAGCTCTAGGGACTAGGGATGGACCTGCTAGCATCACTGTGATAAACAGCGGCAGGCACTTCGATGCTCAAGAGATAGGGACGGACCGGCTCAGTAGTACCGACTGACAATGCGTTGTTAACACAAAAGATGGTCAAAATCGCCTGGTGGAATTATGGGACAAAAAAAAGAGAATCGAGTGCGGCTGGAGGAAAGGAAGAAAGGAAATCTGGACACTGGACGTGGTTGCAAGTGGCAGTTGATCGTGATCGGAGGGTCCGGGTGGGTGGGTGCGCGCGAGCGAGGAGCAAAAACGAGGTGTTTCATGGGAGACCCTGCTTTGCGGTTCGTTATTTTTTAAAGACCGCGGAGGACAGCGGACTGGGAGCTACCCGAGAGGGCTTGTGTGCGTTGATACGTGTGTGCGATGTTGTATGTAAGCGTAGCAGCCTGATATGTGTTTGCGATGGCTGTTATACGAGGGATGCTTGGTGCATGCTAATCCATGTGGTTCGTGGACTTACAAAAGAACTCAATGCTTGGTGCCGTGTGCCGTGGGCGCCGTCCCTACACACGGAGATTCGTTTGCGACAACAAACCCGTGGAGGGGAAAAGTCTGCGTGTTCCGTCTCCCACTGGGCGCGAGCTTGCTGGTTGGACCAAGCAAACAGCGACGGCGGGCAGGAAGTGTCTTGAGCTTGGCCGGCTGAGGACCTTCCCGGGCGCCGGCGCAGTGCGAGGCGCAATGCGGCGGCGGCAAGGAGTCGGGAAGCGCCCATCATCTGCAGGAAAAGACAACTGGCGATGTTTTGGCACGGATACTCCGAGCTCTCATGCCCGCGGTGCTATCGGGAAGGCCGGGGCAGTCGGCTGACAAGGCGCGATCGACCGTCTCTCGGCGCGCGACGGCCCCCCTCAGGTGGACCGCAGCTCGCACCTCAGGCATCAGCCTGGCAAGCCCCACGCATGCTCTGCTTCTCGGTATCCAGTCCCGGCGAGCAGTGGCAGGGCGCTCTCCAGCCAGAGACCAGAAACAAATGACTGATCCGGTTTGGTGGAGATCCGCGCTCCTTTGCTCGGGATTAGCTGAATTAAACACCTATTTTAGAGTGAAAGTTCGCTTGAAACTCCGGGGTTTTAGAGTCTCCGGGGTTATGGTGTGTGCGACCAATGACGGGAGGTTGGGGAAGGGGGCCGTTGTTATTGGTGCTGGTTTTGAGGAACAAGGAAAAGGTAAGCACTATTTTTGCGGGTGGCCTCCGCTGGTCTGGTAGTTGGTGCTACCTCCATTCTTTTACACTCGTTCTCTTCTCTACTCACCTACTGTACGTACTCTTATTATTAGTCTTCAAAGAAACAAGTTTCTTTTCCAGGGGATTATACGGGCTTAGTTTAGCGGTCTGAGAGACCGGAACTCAAATTCTTCCGGTCTGGGGGAAAAAAAAAAAAAAACCACATAGCGTTCGGGTTGGGGCTTACCGGGTGGGAGCGGTAACGGGAGGGCCAGTATGCCACCAAAGAAGCTACAGCGTGTGGATCCAAAGAAGGAGGGGATTCCCCGGGACATCGCAAGCATGTTCGGGCTCGCATCTCGGCAAACAGGACGGCAGACCAACGTCCCGAAAGAGGGGACAAACACGGAGTACGAGCGGTGGACAAAGGAGTCGTACTCAGAAGTTGAGAAGGCCAACTCCCTGCACGACTTTCTGCACGAAAATCACCCGACCTACTTCCTTTGCGATGTCGTGATAAACCGCGCAACTGAAGGTTTAGCAGGCTTTACCCGCGTGACACCCCAGACAGTCCAGGCCTATCATGCCGAAGTGGCCACGCCCTACGTTAACGGGCTAATCTCTGACCTTCGTTCGGGTTTGAAGAGCAACCTGGGTGTCATGGAGGGATTCAGCCTTTTTGACCTGAGTGGGCCTGTGGCTGGAAACCAACCTGAGGCGGTCAGACTTGTTGATATTCTTGTCGCCCATTACGGCGAGGAAAAGGTCCGACCAACCCAGGAAGGCAGATCCGCACGTTCTCCTCCCTTTCTCAATGCCCGCTTCATTGCAGATTTCAGGAATGAGGTTTTTCCCCGAGCCGACGACGAGCACAGATCTGTTCTCGAGGAGCTCAAAACCTTTCGACACCTCTCGGAACGGCATCAGTTGAAAGACTGTTCAGTTTGATGAAGCTGATCAAAACGAGGCAAAGGTGGCATACAGCATGCAGTTGCAGCAAAAAAAAAAACAAGCCCAGACCGGAACTCAGGATTTTTTCGAAGCCCCGTGTAAACCCCTGTTCTTTTCCTACAAAAAAAAATGGGGAAGGGGAGGGACAAGCAAGATACTCCAGCCGGAGAATCGTTTTCGGAAAAGGCCAGCGCGGTGGCGATGGCTGTGAGAACCCGTGCCGGGGGAAGGCGGGGAGGGAAGACTTGGCTTATTGTTCAGGCGGAACACTGCCTCTCGCGCAGGCTTGAGGGGGAGAGACGAGTTTGAGTGCAGGGACCATCTCTCCGGGGAACTTCTTACCCCGGGCTTATTTTGGACCGGCCGCGTTGCTGCCCTCAAACCTCGCACTCGTGTGCTTGCCAACAAGAAAGGTCAGGTCGGGTGCCAGCACCCGCGGCAATTCCAGCACCAATAGCGTGTATATCTGCTGTTAAAAAGCTCGCAGTTGGATCCAGAGCTCAGGTTGCAAGGTGGCCCAGTTTGCTGGGCATCAGCTGGTATTCAGAAGGCTGGGATCAACCCCTCGCATCAAGACCTGTTCTATGAACGGTGGTAATGGTAAACGGCAAACCAAGCAAGACCACTAAACTGCACTACTTGCGCCACGAAAGATACAAATCCCGATACCATGCCGCATAAAGGACGTCCGGTCTCCTCGCTTCTTTCCGTGCTGCTACGGCGGGCGTAAATCGCTCCGGAGGCGCGCTGCAAGTTGCGGCTCTGCTACAGTGAGTGGCGGCGCCGGAGTTGGCGCTGAAAGTCGTTTCCTCATTCCATTCAGAATTGAAATTCTTCTTGGTAATGATCCTGCTGCAGGTTCACCTACAGCAACCTTGTTACGACTTTTGCTTCCTCCAGCTGAGAAACATTGCTTGGATTCGGGCGCTGAAGTTGTTGCCAAGAACGAGCTTCCCTCTCCCAAGCTCTATCCCACAGCCAATCGGTAGCAACGACGGGCAGTGTGTATAAATGGCAGGGACGGAATCAGTGCAAGCTGATGCGGGGGTGCACTCTGGCCGGCCGGCGGGTGTGCTCGCCCCGCGGGGGATCGCCGCCTTGTAGCGCTGCGGGCCCTGTTCTTATTGCGCTGCTTGATGCTAGCATCAAGTCTGCTTCGAAGCAAGAGAGAGAGAGAGAGAGAGAAAAAAAAGGGGAACACAAGTCAAAGGGTACGGTGGCCGCGCCATACCCGACCTAGGACCTCTCCCCCACTCACCTGCATATGAGCTTTCATAGCCATCGCTGGCGCTGACCTTTTCTAGCGTTAGAAGATTTGCGGTTTCAGACGGTTTGGGGGGAAACAAAGAATTGCGTTGTTTTGTTGTTGGGACTCTGAAACTAAGGGGGGAGGGCATGACTCTGTGAGAAAGGGCTGAGTTAAAGGGTACGGTGGTCACGCCATAGCCGACCTAGGGCCTCTCCCCACCCACCTGCATATGAGCTTTCATGGTCATCGCTGGCGCTGACCTTTTCTAGCGTTATAAGATTTGCGGTTTCAGACGGTTTGGGGGGAAACAAAGAATCGCGTGGTTTAGTTGTTGGGACTCTGAAGCAAAAGGAGGGAGTGCAAGACTCTGTAAGAAAGGGCTGAGCCCATGGACCGGAGCCCCTTTTTCCCCCTCCTTTTTGAATGCGATGGGGGGAAAATCTTAGTTTAATGTTTAGGCAGAGCACTGCCTCTCATGCATGGTTGATGCTAGCATCAAGTCTTCCTCGAGGAAGATGTCGTCTAGGAAAGGGATGCAAAATCGAAAATAGAAAGTTGTAAAGAGGGGAGTGTCCGGCTCCCAAAGTGGGGAATAATACCTTGAGGGACTAGCCCCCTGTGTTTTTTTCACCGCGGTGTTGGGGGAGGAGGATTGATGTTCTGAAACAGAAAGCGCACGAACTGGACTGAAATGCAGACAAGAAACAGTGTGGCGGACGATGAGATGCTGCGCTTTCCGCAGTGACAGGGAGATTCAGAAGAAGGAACACAGCTCACGCAAAGAAGGAAGAAGGAAAGGAATGGACATACAATGATGAGTTTGATCAGAGGTTTTGCTACGTACAGAATGAGGAAAGGGGGTCAGCGCTCGCCGGGAAACTTGAGGAAGCCGTGCTTTGCAGAATAATATTCTCCTCCTTGGTGTGCGCCTCGTGCTGCAATTAGCTCCAGTCTCAGTGCCGCTGCGTAAAAGAGTAAGGAGAAAACGAACCAACTGTTAATGATCTTCGTGTGTTTGCCACATTTCCATCTGCAGAACAATTATGCCTCGACTTTGGCACCTGCGGCACCGGACTGAGAACCTGCTGTGACAAAAAGCCAGTTTTTAGCGCGTGACCGGCCCGAAAAGGCTATTTTTTTTTTTTTGCTGCGGATATGTTTTTCCACGACGGGGCAAGTCGCACTTGCGACGGTAGCCTGGCTCTAGCCTGTCTCCGGGATACTTTCTGCAATCACTGCGAATGGTGATATCCTTTAAACGCCTCGCGCTCATAAAGAACGCGGTTGCACGAGGAAAATACTCGACGTAGCTGCTTTGCCTCCCAAATGTGATAAGATGCCAAACCCCCCCCCCCCCCCCTCCCCCTTTGCACCAATAAAACATTTTTTGACGTCATCCCATACTGTATGCCGGCCCCAAAACGGGCCCTAAACGGGTTTTGGCGGGTTAAGTGAAGGTAAAGGGGCCCACAAGCGGGCCGATATGGGGTTTCAGGGGTGAAAAGCTGGGACCAGGGATTGTCCTTGGATCATCTCAAGGGGATTGGGGGCAGCAGGAAAGAAATCTGGAGTATTATTTCGTGAAAACGCGGTGTCATGTACGGGGAGGGCAATACCGTCAAGCAAAAGACTGTTTGTCGTTCATGCACGCTCGTGAGCAGCCCCAGTTCAGCTTGGACTTCCTGCCCACTCTGCCCAGCCCTACCGGGACTAAGGGGTGACGTCGAAAAGTATTTTTTTAGTGCAAAGGGGGGGGGGGGGGGGGGGGTTGGCATGGTGCATCGTTTCATATCCTGAACGGAAGGGAGGAAATATAGAGGTAGAGGAGCAAATGCAGGACAAACACAGTCTGATTTGTTCGTCGCTTACACCACCGTGTGTTGTCTTCTCACTCAGGACTTTGACCTGTTATATTTGTGTGACTTGATCGTGTAGGGGTAGACCCGCATGACCTCACGTCCGTTCAACACGTGGTTCGGTAGTTACAGCACTTGGGACCCCTTCGGTTCTTTGTCCGGCAATCATCGTCGAGCATTTCTTTCCAGGCTGGCGCTTGTGGAAAAGAATACCGGTGCGCGTAGCTGCGCTGCTGTTTTTGTCTCCGGCCGACAGTTAGGGTACTGAGGCTAATGACTGGACACGGCTAACCCTAAATCTCCCGGGAACACTGATTCTGAGCTCGGAAGCCCAATCGTTTTTTCTGCAACGAAACGAAGGTGGGAGGAGGAGGCCCCCACGGGGGAAAGGGATGTGAAAACGGGGTTTTGCCCAGAAGCTTTTCGTGTTATTTAGCGAATGCTATGAGCTATCTTTGTGCTTTCAGTCGTCTTCTTGACCATGTTTAAGTGCGCAAATGGTGTCAGCCGAGCTGGTAAATCTTCGGCGCCGCCACGTTATGTTTGTTTAGCATTGAGTTCTTTTAAGTACATGAACCACATGGATTAGCATGCACTGTGTCGCCGCGTAAGGTTACTTTATGACGTCGTCACCTGTCATTGCGTCGGCAAGGTCGAGTACTTGTGGCGCCAGGGGCGCTGGGCTTTCTTGCGGTTCTGGAGATTGCGTGGAGGGGCACAGGTGCGGACAGGCTTGCACGTTTTTCACTCTCGAGGGCACTGGAGTGCTTGGGGACGTCGAACGTTTCTGGTAGCTGTTTGCTTTAAGGGCCTTCCGCGTTTGTTTAGCAGCGGCTGCCAAACATCCCGTGCCACCGCGCAAGGTGATACAACGCTCTTTTGTTTTCTTTTCGATTGCTTTCGATGGGGCATGCAGGAGAGAGAAAAGAGAGTCTCCCACATGCTATTGGAATTTTTGGCCATGATCGCGGACGAGAAATTTTGCTGAAGGTGCAAGCGTGAAGAGAGGAGCCCAGTGAAAGCTGAGGAAGCCTCCAGTCTAAAATGCGGGCCACACGCGACGTACGGCCGTTTCTTGGCCCGGCGCAATGCTAGGCTACAGTGTTCCGGGTTGCGATCCACCACCACGGCCAGTGGACGCGCCTACTTATTTCTAGCAAACATGCACAACCGATTGGTGAGGTCCAGCCTCAGAAGCTGGAGTTGAAGAGGGTCTGCCCGAGTCACTCCCGAAAAGCAGGTGTGCTGCAACCAAAATTTGAGTCTAACACTCACTCAAAAAGCGGATGTTGCACACCCGAAGAGCGGGTGTGCTACAGGCAAAACGCCTGCAAATACACACCCGAAAAGCGTGTGGCACCCGCTGTTTTGCAGTTTATATGAGCAAGACGCATGGCTAGACGAGCACGACCACCTCGAATCGACACCAGGAGAATTCGGGGTGGAGCTGGCTTCTACGACTAGTACCGCGCGAACCGCGCGAAGACGATGATTCGAAGGAGTGCAAACGCCAGAAGCACGACACGGTACGATCGAAGAGGTAGGCATCCAGTGGCTTGTGCAGACCATCGCTTCAGATATTCTGCATTCTAACCTCATATGACTAGTAATGTTGCGGTAAAAAGTAGCACTCCTGAACTAGCTCGAACCAACAGGACCAAAGAATGTCAGTCACACCTTCCCGATAACTTTTGGCAGCAGTGCGTGAGGCCAGAAGACACCAGCTCCAATTCTTAACTCCAGCTTTAGCTCCAGCTTCTGAGGCTGGCCATGTGCCGGCGCGGTCGCGTTTTGCGAAGACGGACCGTCCAAAAGCTGAAGATGTGGTCACGTTTCGGAAGAATGGAACAGATGCATTCTGGCGAATGGCCCAGTTTGAAAGGTTGGTGGCAGGAAACAACCAAGACGACGTTCTTGAAAAAGTGGAATCAACGACGTCTTAAGCCCAAGGCATACTTTGAACTCTGCACGACTGAGTACAAATTGCTCGAAGCCCATCCAACCAATCGAATAGAGAAGCGGTGTCGCGCCAGGTTTCGCTTTTTCCGAAATCCCAAAGTACTCCATTCCGGTATAAATTAGGATAGAATCAGGGGGGTCATTCTGGGTAGATACGGCAAAGATTGGTAGTAATTTTGGAAAGGACCATGCATTGGTTATACAGCCTGTAAGCAGGAGTGGAGCGGCTAAAGTCAGGTAAAGCATAGGGACAAACACATTGGATGCGCTATCAGGAAGCCTGTTCATAAGGCTTTGCACTGTGTGCGGGAGAGGCGTTGCTGCCTCTCTTGCCCCTTCCCCCCCTCCTCCTCTGCCAGAAATAATTATTGCGGCACACCGCTTCTTAGAGTTAAAGTTCGCTTTTGAGCTTTTTAAAGTGTTTTCCTTCTTTCATTTCCCCCGACGACAAGCGTCGACTACTGAGGGGGGCCCAAATACAATAGGTACCCAAATACAATATTACTTCGGAATACAATAGGTACGCTGGAATGGGGGTTTCGGTGAGCATTGTTTCGGAATACAATATTATTTGTCCCCAGTGGGGTTTTGCGAGGGGGTTCCACGGGCTTCCCCTCGCGAGAGCAGCTTCTTTTTCTAGCGTTTATTGTGGTTTAGAGGTTCGGTGTTTTAGGGTCTCCGGTTGACCATTGAGGCTGTGAGGCGGGTGGTATGAGGGTAGTAGGTATGCTTATACACTTTTACTACGGCTAGCCATGTTTGTAAGTGTTGCGACCGACACCAAGAAGAAATTCGCTTTGAATTTAGCCTTGGGCCCCCCACGCGCATGAATGTTGAGCAGGGGTTGCCATGCATTTTCGAGAGAAGTTCAATGTGGAACACTCCTGAAGCCGAAAGTTCTTGATTTCGCTATCTATGGCATTTTCCTCTGGTCAGGAATCAATAATACCTGAGGCCCGCACCCAAACAAAAAGAAATGCCCCGCTTTTTTTAGCCCGTGGTCCAGCGGTCACCACACCCACATGTGATGCTGAGGGTGCTGGTTCGATTCCTCGGCGGAGTGGTTTTTCCAAAGTCCGAAATGCCATCTGGGGGCCAGATTTTTGGCCACATCGAGTGTAGAAAAGGTGCCATACATGCCGGGGGGTAGCTCACAAAATATTTGCCAAATTTCCTCCAATGTTGACCTGCAAGTGCCTGCACCCAGACTACCAGCATCCAGAATGTTTGAAACCCCGGTTTTCTCTATCCTTCCCCTCCAAATACAATATTATACCTATTGTATTTGGGCCCCCCCAGTAGCACCCCCAGGAGGGGTTTGTTCCATCTTAGGTGGTGTTTTCTACCGTTCGGGAACTAGCACGGGTTCAGACCTTTTTTTTTTTCAGCGTTATTTGTGGATTAGATTAGTCGGCCTTCTATTTTTTTTAGAGTGAAAGTTTTCGATAGCATGATCATCGCTAGCTGGTTGTTGTTTGTTCTAACCTTTTTTTTTCCCCCCAACGACGACAACTAGTGTCAGACTAGCCTACCCGAAGGCAGTTGATTTCTTTAGGCAAGGTTTCTCTACCGGCGGAAGTTGTTTGGGTTGGCGTTAATTTTTTTTTTTTTTCCCGACGACAACTAGTGTCACATTTCTCATATCGGCTATTTCGGTGCCGGGCTTCTTAGACCGAATACGTCGTGATCAGCGTCGACCATCGGGCGGCGAGCGGGTCATCGCACAGGGCTTTCACGCGTCTCGCGACGTGTAGTACCGCCGGCCCGTGCTTCAGCGCAAAGTCTTCAAGGAGCTCTTTTACCACCGGCGGGCGACGCGTTGTGGCGCTTCGGATGTCCGACACTTCGTTGTGTGTGTCGTCGTCGGCAAGCAGCACGTGTTCTGCGGTCGCCAGCTCGCAACACCGTCTACACTGCACGCGGGTTCCCTTCGGCAGTATCGACCTTCTCACGATCGCGAGAACCCCAAGACCACCCATTGAGAATTCCGGGGCCTTTGATGGCCAGCTTCTTGGACTTCACGACCTCTCAGGAGCACTTTGCTGAAGGAACACCGAAAACGTGATAGGCAACTGTTGCATGTCGAAATGGGGGGGGCACGTTCTCCCGAAGTTGCGACCCTTGAAAGAACGTCGTTCGTAGGAGCTTCGAATTCCTTGGCTGCTTCCTTTTTTTTTTTTTTTGCATATTCTCGGCCTGAGAAGACTCGGGTCTTCACCAGGCAAGAAACAGGAGGAGGGTTGTGCAAGAACGGCTGCTTGGAATGGTGACGACACTCAAAGGGCACCACGCATGGTTCTAATTGTCGAGAGCATTTTTCGAGGAGCATTTTGATGGCGAGGCTTGCGGATGGAGGAAATGCTTAGCTTGAGAGAGAGAGAGAGAGAGACGAGTTAGAGTGCAGGGACCATCTCACCGGGGAGTATCCGGTCGCCCCACTACTGACCCGTACGGGCGTAGGTCGTTACGTCGTAGGCGCGGTGCGAGCCGCGGCCCTGTCATAGATGATGATTGCACCGATGGTGGCGCAGCCGGGGGCGTTCTGACTGACGGGCGAGACCGCCTGGCAGGCGTGTGTTGACACGTTGTGTCGCGGGCTCTCCTCCTTTTGGCAATAGCCCGCCCTATGGCGGCGGCTAGCATCTTGACGGAGAATCTCACCTCCCACTGAACAAAAGATACGTCATGCGGATGCTCAGGCACGGCATCGTTCCAGCTGCTACGGGCGCAAATTGTTTCCAGCTTGCCCAACATCCATTAGACAGAGCACTGTCCATCATGCACGGTTGACGCTAGGCATCAAGTCTTCTTCGAAGACGATGTCAAATAGAAGGCGCGTCTGAAGGGAAGGTGGGTGGGGCCCGTGCGGAGGTTGTCCTGTGATTCCTAGCCCATGGAAAATGCTCATTTCCCACTTTCACAGTTTCACTGAGGGAGTTGATGCACCACGAAAGTCGATTAGAGAACTTCACACAGCCTTCAGGGTGTGGTTGTGGTTGGTTCAAAGAAATGCTCGCTGCTTCGACTCCGAATGAAAGGGAGGAAATATATATAGGTATAAATACAACACGATCTGATTTGTTCTTCGCTTACACCACCGTGTGTTGTTCTCTCACTCAGGACTTTGACCTGGTGTGTTTGTGGATGTGTCGTGTACGCATGACCTCACGTCCGTTCAACACGTGGTTCGGTAGTGGCAGCACTTGGGATCCCTTCTGTTCTTTGTCGGGCAGCATCGTCGAGCATTTCCTTTCAAGCTGGCGCTTATGTAAAAATACTCGAGGGGTTGCCTTGTGCTTACTTCGAAGGAGGCTAGAGGGGTAGAAACAATACAACTACAAAGTGGGTCTTTTTTGTTGAACGCTTACGCCCGCCGCTGAACCCAGATTCACCTGTGTTTCGTGTGGGCTGCAGCACATTTACCTCCTTTGATCTTTTGCAGCCGGCAGCCTCAAGTATTTTCTACAAAGCAGGCGCTTATAGTAGTAGTAGGAATTGGCAGCTAGCTTCTGGCCTCGTCGCACTCGGTCTCGGCTTGGGTCATCGAGTTCATTCTTCATCAGAAAGGGAAGGACGGAGAGAAGTCTGACAGAAGCCTGATAACTTGCATACTAGCGAATGGGATAGAGTGTGCCTGTTGACCATGTCAATGGGCCAACCAGGCGAGATCACATTCGGGGGGCAAGGGAGGCGGGAAGAAAAATTCAATCTCAGAAGACCCACCTCAACCCACCCGAATTCTCCTGTTGTAGGCTCCGGTGGTGTGCTCATCCTGCCATGCGCTTTGCTCCAGTTCCTACCGTATACTAAAGTAGTAGTATGTGGCATCCTAATCCGGGAACAAGTCAGGGAGAAGAACGGAGCAATCTTTACAAACATACGAGTGACTTAAGGTGGCCGCTTGAGCGGCGCCAATCCGAGCGCACACAGCAGCAGTGACGCGTCGGCAGGATTTGCACTTTAGGATGGGGCTGCCGTCATGAGCGTCGACGGCTAGCGAGTGTCGGCAGAGGGTGCAGTGGTCGGAGCAAGCTTGAACGTGGCAGGTCGGTGCCGCACAAATGAGTTGGTCGATGTACTTCAGCGCATTAACCTGGCGCGTATACAAAAAAAGGAAAACAAAATGTGAAAACGGAGGAAAAGGAGATGGAGCTGTGCCAAGGTCCAGGCACGGGTAATGGGGAAGCGAATGGGAAAGCAGTGACGCGCCGGCACAGTCAAGCACCCGGCAGCTCTTGTGGAGATCCATCCACGGGTTGACTTCGCGTTATTAATTTCTCTCTTTTTCCGTTCTCATGCGTTCTCTTATTGTTCGGTTCTCTGCATCGCCCATTTGGTTCTTTACAGACCCCTGACCGGATTCGACCCCTACACGACCCACTTAGGTTGCACAGGTCATATAACATGTGGCATACCATGTGAAAAGTCCTAACACGTGATCACATGACAATCAGAAAAAAATAGTAGGCGTGGGTTTGTTTGTACGTGCCAAAAACGTGCCGAGGGAGGATTAGCCTAGTAGTGGGTGCACGTGATAGTTTAGGTACTCTTCTCCCAAACACGCTGTCAGCGCTCTCTTTCGTTCGTACATGTCAGTTGTTAATGCGAAAAAGACAGGCGCTTCGTTTGTGCGTGCGGGTGATCGGTTTCCAGCTTGTATTTACCCCGTGTCATTTTCAAGACTGTTTCATTTTCAGGTAGAAACTTCGATCAACCCCCAAAACACGCTGCTTACGTCTTTTTAGCCTGCACAATACATTGAAGGGCAACCCGCAAGATTGATAAACTTTAGTACCAAGAAAAAATGCGATTGCACGTTCTGATCGTGTTATATTATTTACTCGCCTCCCCCGGGGGCTTAGGGTCCACGGAGCCTCAGCATGGCGCCGTAGTGGGACGGTCCGTCTTCTTGGTACCGTTCGACCGACGCGTCTCTCGTGTTGCAATGCACGGAGTGCATTGCAACTCTTCGTAGAGCGTTTGCTTCGAGCGCGCAGGGGACAGAACCCCCTGAATGGTTCGGGACCTGGATCGGTCCCAAACACCTTCTAAAGGTTTAGCGTTTTATTGTGGCTTCTCTTCCCTTTTTCTTTGATCCTTTTTTTCCCCCCCAACCAGGGGTTATTCTGTAGCCTGGGTCCCTTGCCAAAAAGTTTTCACCAGAAATCCCCATGGTTAAAAAATCTTTTTTCACCGGCCTGTTTTCAGAATTTTTTTTTCTTCTTTGTCTCGCGCCGTCTCTTTATTTTGTTTGTAAGTTCTAACAATCCCGTATGGGGGCGTGCAGCCCTTTTTTAGAGTAAAAGTTCGCTTGAGGATCCGGGGGTTTAGAGTCTCCGGGTGGCCATCGTTGAAAGGGTTTTTGTGGAGAGTTCCCCACGGATTATTCTAAGAATCATGAAGATTGTTGAGCGGTCGTTGAGTTTTGAAGGTCCGGTACCTCAGAAGTCTCCGGTCGACCATAGAGGCTGGGAGCCGGGTGGTGAACGCTTTCGTGCTGCCGCAACTCGTCCGCGACCACGGCGCTGCCTCACAGATCCTGGGCGAGTTTCTTACGCCGCTTAGAACCTCGAGTATGCGGACGATCCGGGTGCGCACGCTGCGTATTTCGTTACTTCAGTGTTCGGGGGTGCCAGAGAAGTAAAATAAGCAATGCGGAATTTTTGCTTTGTCTTTATAGTTGTTCGAAAGAGGAGGGGGAAAGGGGGGGCTCTCGTTATCGGACGGTGGGTCCGGGCACACTCCAGTCCGTCATCAATCAAGTAATATCTTGTGGTATTGTATTTTGTGAAGAGCTATTTCGTGAAATAGTTGTTTTTTCAGACGGGCGCTTCTGGGATTTTGTTTATTTATTTTTGCTGGAGTCTGCTGCCTGACAGCTGCTAGCGCAAAGAAGTCGGGGGGACGGGCCCTGTAAATCACGAAGCTGAACTTTGTGAAACTTCGGTTTCGTGAAAGTTTCGCGGATTTGGCGGTCTTCACGAATTAGAAATTGATTAATTACGGACTGGAGTGCAGTTGTTCGAAAGAGGAGGGGGAAAAGGGGGGCTCTCGTTAGCGGACGGTGGGTCCGGGTAATTGTACACGGTAGAGCCCAGCCTCAGCAAGCTGGAGTTGCCGGCCTGTGTGCAATGCTGCACGTCGCGAATATGCATTCGCTCTCCGCTTCATCGTAATCCTCCCCGCGGGGGAGTTTCACGACGGGGATAGCACCCCATTCGACTTCTCCCTCGAGGATGTCAGTCCGAGTTAGTGCCATGTTTTTGTTTGTACGTGCCGGGAAGGATTAGCCTGTTAGTGAGTGATAGTGAGTGCATCTGATCGGTAGGCTAATCTTCTCCCAAACACGCTGCCAGCGTTCTCTTTCGTGTTTACAATTAATTGTTATTACGAAATACTCGACGTAGCTGCTTCGACTCCGAATGGAAGGGGGGAAATATAGAGGTAAGGGGCAAATACAATACAAACACAATCTGATTTGTTCTTCGCTTACACCACCGTGTGTTGTTTTCTCACTCAGGACTTTGACCTGTTGTGTTTGTGTGACTTGATCGTGTAGGGGTAGACCCGCATGACCTCACGTCCGTTCAACACGTGGTTCGGTAGTTACAGCACTTGGGATCCCTTCTGTTCTTTGTCGGGCAGCATCGTCGAGCATTTCCTTTCAAGCTGGCGCTTATGTAAAAAAAAGCGGGTGCCACACCCGCTTTTTGGATGTGGATGTACACGCCTATTGGTTGCAGTGCAATCGCTTTTCGGATAACCGCCCCCCCGGCGTCGTCCAAGCACTGCAGCGCCTGCTCGGTCTCACCGATGGCCAGGCACTCGCAGCACCGTTTGAACGCGTCCGAATCGCCTTCCGCCGCACTTCCGGCGCCGGCCGCCACCGACACCGCAGCGGCGACGGCGCTCCGCGAGGCCAGAGCCGCCATAATTTCGTCTGATTGCTCCCGCAGCCCGGGCACTCCCTCTCTAACTCCAGCTTCTGCGGCGCTGGACCTCGCTGTGTACACGGTGAACTCCAGCAACTTTTGCTCGAGCTAAAGTCCGGCCTCAAGTGCGGGTGTGACCACACCCGGAAATAGGGTGTGCACACTCTATTGCACGGTGAGCTCCAGCAACTTTTGCTCGAGCTAAAGTCCGGCCTCAAGTGCGGGTGTGACCACACCCGGAAATAGGGTGTGCACACTCTATTGCACGGTGAACTCCAGCAACTTTTGCTCGAGCTAAAGTCCGGCCTCAAGTGCGGGTGTGACCACACCCGGAAATAGGGTGTGCACACTCTATTGCACGGTGAACTCCAGCAACTTTTGCTCGAGCTAAAGTCCGGCCTCAAGTGCGGGTGTGACCACACCCGGAAATAGGGTGTGCACACTCTATTGCACGGTGAACTCCAGCAACTTTTGCTCGAGCTAAAGTCCGGCCTCAAGTGCGGGTGTGACCACACCCGGAAATAGGGTGTGCACACTCTATTGCACGGTGAACTCCAGCAACTTTTGCTCGAGCTAAAGTCCGGCCTCAAGTGCGGGTGTGACCACACCCGGAAATAGGGTGTGCACACTCTATTGCACGGTGAACTCCAGCAACTTTTGCTCGAGCTAAAGTCCGGCCTCAAGTGCGGGTGTGACCACACCCGGAAATAGGGTGTGCACACTCTATTGCACGGTGAACTCCAGCAACTTTTGCTCGAGCTAAAGTCCGGCCTCAAGTGCGGGTGTGACCACACCCGGAAATAGGGTGTGCACACTCTATTGCACGGTGAACTCCAGCAACTTTTGCTCGAGCTAAAGTCCGGCCTCAAGTGCGGGTGTGACCACACCCGGAAATAGGGTGTGCACACTCTATTGCACGGTGAACTCCAGCAACTTTTGCTCGAGCTAAAGTCCGGCCTCAAGTGCGGGTGTGACCACACCCGGAAATAGGGTGTGCACACTCTATTGCACGGTGAACTCCAGCAACTTTTGCTCGAGCTAAAGTCCGGCCTCAAGTGCGGGTGTGACCACACCCGGAAATAGGTCCCCCCCCCCCCCGGAAACTCGAGGGGCTGCCTTGTGCTTACTTCGGAGGAGGCTAGAGGGGGAGAAACAAGACAACTACAAAATGGGTCTTTTTTGTTGAACGCTTACGCCCGCCACTAAACCCAGATTCACCTGTGTTTCGTGTGGGCTGCAGTACATTTACCTCCTTTGATCTACTGCAGCTGACAGCCTCCTCAAGTATTTCCTACAAAGCAGGTGCTACAAAAAATAAGACGCGCCCCTGGTAAGAATAGTTGCGTCGCAGCTCTTGACAAAGACAGATGGGAAAAAGAATGTTCATTCGCGTTTATGGTGTGGTTTAGAGGTTCGGTGTTTTTAGGGTCTCCGGTTGACCATTGAGGCTGGAAGGCGGGTAATGTGTGAGATGTAGGCATGATTAACAGTTCCAAACCTGGCTAGCCGTAGTTAAGTGTATAATACACACTTTAACTACGGCTAGCCAAGTTTGGACCTGTTATTCTTCGCTGTTTCATACAAAAGAGGCGGTCGGTCCTGCTTTAGGCTGCGTTGGGTTCTTCCGACTCATATATCAGCACCAACTCAACTCTTGAGAGGTCTAGTCAACCATTCCCTGCAGCATTAGCATGAATTTCGTTGAACGCTTTGCCCTGGACGTTTTTTTCTTGGTACAGGGCTGACGCGTTCTTATTTCCTCCAGCATTGCATGTTTGGTCAAAAGAAATGACCAGACCAGCAGAAGTGCTCACGAACTGTTTCAAATGCAACGTTTGACTGGTTATCGTGCCGAGGAGTCTCTTTTTGGGGGAGAGGGGGAGGTGCACCTCCTAGATTAGAGGGGAGGAAGAGAAGGGCGGAGGACAAAAAGAAAGAGGATCGCCTGCCGATCTTGGACAGGGGAAGGATGGTCTGCGAACAGCACATCTCACCATAGGTGACTCGGCACTCCTCTCATGCCCGAGTGCTGGAAGTCGTCTACACGGTGGAGTCGAGCGCAGAAGCTGGAGCTAAAGCTGGAGCTAAAGCTGGAGCTAAAGCTGGAGCTAAAGCTGGAGCTAAAGCTGGAGCTAAAGCTGGAGCTAAAGCTGGAGCTAAAGCTGGAGCTAAAGCTGGAGCTAAAGCTGGAGCTAAAGCTGGAGCTAAAGCTGGAGCTAAAGCTGGAGCTAAAGCTGGAGCTAAAGCTGGAGCTAAAGCTGGAGCTAAAGTTGGAGCTAAAGCTGGAGTTAAAAACGCGGGTGTCCCCACCCGCTTTTCGGGTGTGGTTTTTACACACGCGTTTTGGTTGTAGCACACCCAGTTTTCGACTCTTTAAACCCCAGCGACTGAAGCTGGACCTCACCGTGTGTAGGCGTGCGCACAAGGATACCGGGGTACTCCGCAGCAATGATTTGTCTCTCCCACGCGAAACCCAAAGAGGAAGAGAGAGAGACGAGTTAGAGTGCAGGGGCCATCTCTCCGGGGAGTTTCCGGTCTCCTCACTTCACCTAAACGATGCTTGATGACAAAAAGGGAGGAAGAACTTGTTTGATTCAAAGAGCGCGTGGTGCTTGCACCACTGGGGAGGCCATGCTTTGTGTTCCCGCGGGTTTGTTCGCCAGGACCGCAAGAAGTATATCTGCCCAAGCAGCAGTACGAAGAGAAGATTTCGCCCGAAACGAAGATACTCCAGTCGGTATCGTGAGGAACACCCGTTCCAGCCGGTTGAGCTCGGAAGTCTCTTGGTGCTGGTCATCTGTAGCCACACAGTACACAGTCATGTCGAGCTGGACCAGAGGAGTATGAAGCGAAGGTTCGCCTGAACGAAGATACTCCAGTCGGTATCGTTCCAGCCGGTTGAGCTCGGAAGTCTCTTGCTGCTGGTCATCTGTAGCCACACAGTACACAGTCATGTCGAGCTGGACCAGAGGAGTATGAAGCGAAGGTTCGCCTGAACGAAGATACTCCAGTCGGTATCGTTCCAGCCGGTTGAGCTCGGAAGTCTCTTGCTGCTGGTCATCTGTAGCCACACAGTACACAGTCATGTCGAGCTGGACCAGAGGAGTATGAAGCGAAGGTTCGCCTGAAACGAAGATACTCCAGTCGGTATCGTGAGGAACACCCGTTCCAGCCGGTTGAGCTCGGAAGCTTCTTGCTGCTGGTCATCTTAAGCCACACAGTACACAGTCATGTCGAGCTAGACCAGAGGGGTATGAAGAGAAGGTTTCGCCTGAAACGAAAATACCCCAGTCGGTGTCGTGAGGAACGTCCTTTCAAGCCGGTTGAGCTCGGAAATCACTTCCCAGCTTTTAAGCTGGTGGTCATCTGTACTCCACACGGTCACGTTTCGAGCTTGCACGCGGGGGTCAGACACGAGTAGTAGGAACAGAAGGTACGTCTAAAACGAAGATGCTCTAGTCGGTGTCCGTGAGGAACGTTCTTTCCAGCCGGTTGAGCTCGGAGGTCTCTTCCCAGCTGTTAAGCTGCCGCTGCCATCTGTGGTGCACAACACGGTCACGTGTCGAGCTTGCACGCTGGGGTCAGACATGAGCAGTCGGAACAGAAGGTATCGTCAAAACGAAGATGCTAGTCGGTGTCCACGAGTAACGTTCCTTTCCAGGCGGAGGTCTCTTCCCAGCTTTCGAGCTGCCGCTGTCATCTGCAGTGCGCGTACAGCACGCTCACGTGTCGAGCTTGCCCGCGGGTGGTCAGACACGAGTAGTAGGAAGAGATGATTTCACCCAATACGAAGATGCGCCGGTCGCTGTCTTGAGGAACGTCCGCTCCAGCCGGTTGAGCTCGTCTTTCGGGCTGTTAAGCTGTTGCCATCTGTAATCCACACGATCACGTGTCGAGCTTGCCCGCGGGGGTCAGACACGAGTAGTAGGAAGAGAAGGTTTCGCCCGACACGAAGATGCGCCAGTCGGTGTCCGTGAGGAACGTCCTTTCCAGCCGGTTGAGCTTGGAGGTCTCTTCCCAGCTTTTAAGCTGCCGCTGTCATCAGTAGTGGGGGTCGGTCAGAGACGAGTAGTAGGAATAGCAGGTTTCACCCAAAACGAATATGTGCCGGTCGCTGTCTTGAGGAACGTCCGCTCGTCGAGCTCGGCGGTCTCTTTCGAGCTATTGAGCTGCTGCCATCTAGAATCCACACGGTCACGTGTCGAGCTTGCCCGCGGGTGGTCAGACACGCACGAGTAGGAGGAAGAGAAGATTTCACCCAAAACGAAGATGCGCCGGTCGCTGTCTTGAGGAACGTCCGCTCCAGCCGGTTGAGCTCGGAGGTCTCTTTCGAGCTGCTAAAGTGCAATCCACACGGTCACGTGTCGAGCTTGCTCGCGGGGGTCAGACACGAGTAGTAGGAAGAGAAGGTTTCGCCCGAAACGAAGATGCGCCAGTCGGTGTCCGTGAGGAACGTCCTTTCCAGCCGGTTGAGCTCGGAAACGCAGACGCCGCCGACAGAGGCGTAGAGGGAGTTGGGCAACGCACGTTCCGTGCATGACTTGGTCGCGACGGTGAGGGCGGCGAGGAGGATCCTGTGCACGTTGTTGCGGGTGATGGTCAGCCGGGTGTGCAGGCAGAGCCTGTCGACGTAGATGACGGCGAGCACCAAGGCTTCGGTGTCGCAGTGGGAGCCGTCCAGCCACCGCCGCACGTACGTTTTGATCGGGATGCCCGGCGCAACCTGGGCATCGTACAACGAAAGCCTCGGCTCCCTGCCTTCCGAGATCACTCGCTCAAAGATCGCCGCGATGGAGTCCAGCAACCGTTCGACCGGCGCCGCATCGGCGCACCCACGCGCGGCTTCGACAGCCGGCACGTTCAGGGTCGCAATGCACATGTTTGCAGTGCCGCAAAGCGTAGTAGATGCGCTGCTGCAAACGGTCTCCACACGGGGAGACGGACCGGGCTGCGAGCCGAGAGAGACGGGGAAAAAAATACAAAAGAAGCGGGCAGAGTGGAGCGCTCGAAGATACCCTTCTCCAAATTATTGCGGCCCTACTCTCCCGAGTATTTTTCGGTGCCCCCCCCCCCTGTTTTCTTGGGTGAAAATTCTTCGTGAGCAAGCGTGAGAAGAAGAAAAAACAGGCTGGGGCTGATTTTTCGCTCTTTTTCTTTTTAGAGTTCAAGTTCGCTTGAAACTCCGGGGTTTTAATTTCGCTCTTTTTATTTCGCAGTTCGCCTATTTTTACGTTTTCTTTTCTTCGCTCGCTGTTGTGTGTTCGTTGTGCGCGTGTTCGTCGCTATCGTTTAGTTTTTTTTTATTTTTTCCTCTAGTGCAGCGTTATTTGTGGTTTGGAAGTGCCGGTTTCTAGACTTCACTAGTTGTTGCTTTTTTTTTTTCCCGACGACAACTAGTGTCAGACTAGCCTACCCGAAGGCAGTTGATTTCTTTAGGCGAGGTTTCTCTACCGGCGGAAGTTGTTTGGGTTAGCTTTTTTTTTTTTTTGGAGTTTGAATGTTTTTCTATAATGACAACGATTGGCTCTGTGCGCCCCGCTGCCTCTTCACTTTTTTTCTGTTTCGCTTCTCAGAACACACGTTCCTTTTGGGTGTGGTGTGTGTGTGTGTGTGGGTGTGTGTGTGATCTCAGTAATGGGTAACCCCTGAGCGGAGTCTAGCCCAGTGTGTGTGTGTGTGTGTGTGTGTGTGTGTGTGTGTGTGTGTGTGTGTGTGTGTGTGTGTGTGTGTGTGTATTTTCCTCTGCGTTTGCTGTGCGGTTCCTTTACCCGTTGCTCGAGTTAAAGAGCAAGGACGACGGGCTTTATACGAGAAAAGAAGTGCCGCGCCTGGCGCGTCTCTCGCTCGTTTGTGCCTTCTTTCGGTCCTGCGGTTAGGTCGGTTTTTAGAGTTGTAGTTCGCTTGAGAATCCGGGAGTATACGTACTGGGTGGGTTTGGGGGGGGCATGCATGACTTCTTTCGTGTACACTTTACGTGCTTGCTTGCGGGTTTGTAGAGTGAAAGTTCGCTTGAAACGCCGGGTTTAAAGTCTCCGGGTGACCTTCGTCAATATGGGAAGATATCTTTTGTGCTCTGAGTGTCGTAAGAGTGGTGGTCCCCCCCGCAAACCCCCCCCCCCCCGGGTTTGCGGGCGGGGTTTCCGGGTTTGCGGGTTTGCGGGTTTGCGGGGAGTGGTGGTTACACGGGGTAGGAGAATCGGCGGGTCCTTCGTTGTTGGTCATTGGTGGTTTCGGCCATTTTTAGCGCCACCCCCAGAGACAAAAGTTCGCATCCGGAGGTTTGCAGTCTGCGGGCGATTTTCGGCAGTAGTAGGGCGTGGTCAGACACGGACATGTAGCTGGACCGGTGAAAGATCTTTAGTTTGGCGTTGGTTCGCGCATTGTTCAAGCGTACACTTTGGAACACATGTGCATTGTCTACGTTCGGAAGATCCATTTGTTCTAGGGTAGGCACAGCCGGCATATTTTTTTTTTGTGCGTACGTGTGTAAACCCTGTTTTGAGTTATTAACACAGCACGCTGCCATCCGACACTTTCTGATATAGACAAGCAAGCTTGCTACCATAAAAAAAACAGGACCTTTTTCTCCCCGAGCACCTGTGTGTGTGCCACCTTGTGTGTGTGTGCCACCTTGTGTGTGTGTGTGCCACCTTGTGCGTGCCACCTTGTGTGTGCCACTGCCACCTTGTGGGTGTCACCTTGTGTGTGCCACCTTGTGTATGTGTGTGCCACCTTGTGTGTGCCACCTTGTGGTGCCACCTTGTGGTGCCACCTTGTGTGTGTCACCTTGTGTGTGTCACCTTCTGTGTGCCACCTTCTGTGTGTGTGTGCCACCTTGTCACCTTGTGGGTGTGCGCCACCTTGTGTGTGTGTGCCACCTTGTGGTGCCACCTTGTGTGTGCCACCTTGTGTGTGCCACCTTGTGTGTGTCACCTTGTATGTGCCACCTTGTGTGTGTGTGCCACCTTGTGTGTGTGTGCCACCTTGTGTGTGTGTGCCACCTTGCGTGTGTGTGCCACCTTGTGTGTGAGTGCCACCCTGTGTGTGCAACCTTGTGTGTGTCACCTTGTGTGTGCCACCTTGTGGTGCGTGTCACCTTGTGTGTGCCACCTTGTGTGTGTCACCTTGTGTGTGCCACCTTGTGTGTGTGTGCCACCTTGTGTGTGTGTGCCACCTTGTGCGTGCCACCTTGTGGTGCCACCTTGTGTGTGTCACCTTGTGTGTGCCACCTTGTGTGTGTGTGCCATCTTGTGTGTCACCTTGTGTGTGTCACCTTGTGTGTGCCACCTTGTGGTGTGTGCCACCTTGCGTGTGTGTGCCACCTTGTGTGTGTGTGCCACCTTGTGTGTGCAACCTTGTGTGTGTCACCTTGTGTGTGCCACCTTGTGGTGCGTGTCACCTTGTGTGTGCCACCTTGTGTGTGTCACCTTGTGTGTGCCACCTTGTGTGTGTGTGCCACCTTGTGCGTGCCACCTTGTGGTGCCACCTTGTGTGTGTCACCTTGTGTGTGCCACCTTGTGTGTGTGTGCCATCTTGTGTGTCACCTTGTGTGTGTCACCTTGTGTGTGCCACCTTGTGGTGTGTGCCACCTTGCGTGTGTGTGCCACCTTGTGTGTGTGTGCCACCTTGTGTGTGCAACCTTGTGTGTGTCACCTTGTGTGTGCCACCTTGTGGTGCGTGTCACCTTGTGTGTGCCACCTTGTGTGTGTCACCTTGTGTGTGCCACCTTGTGTGTGTGTGCCACCTTGTGTGTGTGTGCCACCTTGTGCGTGCCACCTTGTGGTGCCACCTTGTGTGTGTCACCTTGTGTGTGCCACCTTGTGTGTGTGTGCCATCTTGTGTGTCACCTTGTGTGTGTCACCTTGTGTGTGCCACCTTGTGTGTGTGTGCCACCTTGTGTGTGTGTGCCACCTTGTGTGTGTGTGCCACCTTGTGTGTGCAACCTTGTGTGTGTCACCTTGTGTGTGCCACCTTGTGGTGCGTGTCACCTTGTGTGTGCCACCTTGTGTGTGTCACCTTGTGTGTGCCACCTTGTGTGTGTGTGCCACCTTGTGCGTGCCACCTTGTGGTGCCACCTTGTGTGTGTCACCTTGTGTGTGCCACCTTGTGTGTGTGTGCCATCTTGTGTGTCACCTTGTGTGTGTCACCTTGTGTGTGCCACCTTGTGGTGTGTGCCACCTTGCGTGTGTGTGCCACCTTGTGTGTGTGTGCCACCTTGTGTGTGCAACCTTGTGTGTGTCACCTTGTGTGTGCCACCTTGTGGTGCGTGTCACCTTGTGTGTGCCACCTTGTGTGTGTCACCTTGTGTGTGCCACCTTGTGTGTGTGTGCCACCTTGTGTGTGTGTGCCACCTTGTGCGTGCCACCTTGTGGTGCCACCTTGTGTGTGTCACCTTGTGTGTGCCACCTTGTGTGTGTGTGCCATCTTGTGTGTCACCTTGTGTGTGTCACCTTGTGTGTGCCACCTTGTGTGTGTGTGTGCCACCTTGTATTGATTCGAGACTGGAGGTCCTATGAACATGCAATGTGAATAGCCTCTATTCGAGCCAACCCGGCTTTTCTTCATGAAAAAAGTGTATTGTTTTTGGAAAGAGCCGGGCAAGCTTTTTTTTTCCCTCGCAGAAGGTATGCCGGTGGCAGAGTGACCGGGCGCCGGCCTTCAGGCCGGTGAGTCCGGGTTCAAACCCCGCCCATGACATTTTTCCGGTCGAAGATTGTTTTCGAGGTTTGTTGCGTTTCGGGGTCAAATGTGCCCGAAAATTGCGTTTTTGGCGGAGTTTCTCAGTATCTCGCGGTATTTGGGTCACCCCGGGAAACGGAGTCGGGCGGCCGAGCTTGCCATCACAGGCCAAACTTGCTACGAGAACCGAACTTTGCTTCACCAGAACTCAGCTTCGTGCGAACTTTGCTTCGTCCGAACTCAGCTGCGCCCGTACCAGAATTTAGCATCGCCCGAACTTTGCTTCGCCAGAACTTAACTTCGCCCGAGCGTTGCTTCGCCCGAACTCAGCTGCGCCCGAACTTTGCTTCACCAGAACTTAGCTCCGCCCGAACTTAGGATCACTCGAACTCATTATCGTCCGAACTGAGCTTCACCAGAACTTAGCTCCGCCCGAACTTTTGCTTCGCCGGGGGGCGGCGGGGGGGGCGCCCACCCGGGTACCAGCGCCAAACTTTTCCCGCACTCGGTGGGTCGGGGGGGGTCCGGGGGGGGTGTCCCCCCCCGGGTACGAGCACCGACCTTGGCTTCACCCGGACTTTACACCCTGGCCGAACTTCGCTTCGTGCCCGAACTGTTTTTTAGTACCAGCGCAGCCTGAGCGCTTAGCAACGCCCGAACTAAGCATCACTCGAACTTAGCTTCACCAGCATTGCCCGAACTTAGCTTCGCCCGAACTTTACTGTTCCCCGAACTTTAACTGCTGCCTCCAGTCTCGCCACGCGCCGGCCTTAGCCGAGCGCACGTACTTTATCAGGGGAATTCTACTAGGTAAAACAAACGACCTTTAGGACACCTCGGTGCGCACTTGGATCGCGGGGAAATTTTTCCTCATTTCCTTACAATATGGTCGCATCTCCGTTTCGTCATTCTGGCACGTCCAATGGGTGGACGACCTTCGCTTTTCCGGCTTCGTGGCGTGACAGGCTCACAGAGCGGTTTGGCGAGCTTTCGGAACCCTCACGTCGGGTGCGGCTGAGTGACTTGGAGGCCGCGGTTGAGCCGTGGTTCGTGGGGATTCCGGCCGATTTGCAGCTGGTGGCGGCGAGAGGGTTCGTGGCGGAGCTTCTCGGTGTGGAGGAGGACGAGGAGTTGAGGAACCTCGCGCCGTGGAAGGTTGCCGCCACGTTGGTCGAGATTCACGGCCTGGACGGGGCAAAGTTCGACGACATCTTGGCGACGGGAAAATGGAGGGAGATGGTGCCCCCACCGTGCTTGCAGCCCTCCGACCAGCAGCGACCGACCGCCACCGAGCAGCTGCTCCTTCAGCAACAGCATCAGATCCAAATGCAGCAGCAGCAGCAGGCCGACATGATGGCCATGCTGATGCGGATGCAGCGACAGCTGCAGGCCCTGGAGGGGAAGCAGGATCGGCCCTATACACCGCAGCCGGGTGCGACATCGGCGGCATGTGATGCGTTGCCCTTCCCGCCAGCGGACCCCCCCGCAAGGTCCCCCAAGGTGGCGCTATACCCTGAAGACGCGACGGACGTTCGCGAGTGGCAGGCGGCAATGGAGAGCGACGTCGCAAGGCTGGTGAGTGACCTTCGTCACAAATACATGGGAGGCTTGCAATCGGAAGCCCTCGTGGGGGCATTCGAACGTTTGAGGGATTGGGTGCACGGAGTGGCCCAAGGCGGGGGCTGGGTGGAAAACCCTGAGATCGTCCGGTTGGGGAACAGTTTGTTCCAGGAAGTACAGTTCCAGTACTACTGGAACGTGAAGCATATTCCTCGGGCGCAGCTTATGCGTGAGTTGGCGATGACATCGGACAATCCGATGCAGAAGGCGGTCGCCAAGGTCGAGGGGGATATGGCAAAGAGGGGCAAGTGGGACGCCCGTCCTCGCAGCGGAGGCAAAGGGGGAAAAAAGGGCCAGGGAAACGCCAAACCCTGGGGAAAGTGACTGGCCCTCCCCAGGGGTCTCTGGGGGACCGACTACCCTCTGCCAGTATCCAACCATCAACCAAGGGTCCCTCTTCCGACCCGAGCAACGTATTCCCTGCGCGAACCCGAGTCTCGGCCAAGAATCCCTCCTCCGACCCGGGTCGCGTATTCTCTTCGCGACGTTCCGCAGGCAAGTTTACCCGCAAACATGAAAGCCAGCTCTTCGCCCTGTCACGGATCCACGCCCGCGGCCGCAGGGCAGCCAGCACCCCGAATCCAACCCCTATTCCCGCTTTCGACGATCGGCCAGCAAATTTACGCCGTTGTGGCGAGCAAGACCGGGGCCCCGATCTCACGCGGTGTACGGAAGAGGCACAGGGAGCGCGTGGTTACACCGACAGAGGCAATCCAGCGCTTGCACCAGTTTGTTGTGAAGGCGTGGGCGGATTCGACTCTGCAGGAACGTCAGAATTTGTGGCGGCGCTTTCACAGGTGGGCGGCGGACAATGGCCTGCCTACGGACCCGAACACAGCCACGCTTTTTGTTATGGCTACGCAGGTGGAGCCCCAGGGTATGCTGGGGTATGCCCGGAATTTGTCGGCGGTTTTCGGCCATTTTGGGGAGAATGCGCGCCCATTGCATTCGCTTATGACGGTTCTACGGGGTTCGGGGGGCAGTATCCCGTTGGAACAGGCGATCCCGGTCCCGAGGGACGTACTGATGGAGTGGGCGTTCCGGCAGGCGCCAGGGGTGCGTGCGGCTGTATTGATTGCGTGGAAAACGGCGGCGCGATGGGGGGAGGTCCATACCCTGTCCCGGGCGTCGTTTCCCCTGTTGACGGACGCGGGCATAGTGGTGGATTGGAATACCCTGCCGAAGGGCCGTCGAAGGAATCCCTTTTGTCGGAGCAAGGTGGTAGAGATTCGGGGGCCATTGACACGGGAAATTTCGGTTTTGCTGCGGGGCATGGGCAATTTTCGCCAGTTGTGCACGGTGACGACGGACCAGCTGGACGAGCTTTTGAAAGCCGACGAGAAGATGCGCCGGTATTCGGCGCACAGCGTGAAGCGGGGCGCGGTCGACCACCTGATGGCGGCAAAGGCCGGGGGGGCCCCGTTCCCCGCGCACTTGATCTCCCGTCTGGCGAAGCACGCCAACGAAGTGGACCCGACGGTGTCAGACATGACCATCCGGTACACGACGGATTCGGTAGCTCTGGCGCGCGTGCTGCAGACCGGCGAGGTGACGATGTTCCTCTGACGAAGGGGGTTCGCGCGGTGCGACTTCGCCTCGCAGACGACCAAGCCAGTCCTGAGCGCTTCGTGCAGCAACACCAGCGGCACTCGATACTTCGGAGGGGGAAAAGGACCCGGTTGCCGAAGAATGACGCGGAGAAGTCGGCGCCATTGCATGTCGACTCGGTGCCCCCGATCAATGTCGACGTGCTGCGGAAGCGGATGAACCCGCAAACGCGGAAACGATTTGACGAAACCTGGTCGCGGACGTTTTTTCCTCATGCGCATGGCAGAACGAAGTCTTCTCCCCCACGTCCCTCTAGATTTGCTTCAGCACATGCAAGGGAATTGCAGGCGCACGGGATTGCTCAGCGCGGTCGTGGGCCTAACGGCCTCCTCAATGTCCCGTTCACCGTTGTGGAGGAGAAAGAAGGGGCGCTTCGTCAGCGCCTTATTCTCTGGACGTACGACGCCAACGCCGTGGTCGAGACGGACGGTTACCAGGCACATGTCCCGCTTCAGCATGTCTCTCAGTACCTCGAGGCGGTCAGCGAGGAGTGTGGCTCGACGCGAGACTTCCGGTGTGGGTTCTACGGCATCGAGATTCCGATCGCCTCTCGCGGACTCTTCGCATTCCAAGATGATGCAGGAGAGTGGTGGGAGTTGACGAGGCTGCCGATGGGACATTCCTGTGCGCCGGAGCTGATGCACACGGTGGCGTCGACGGCGGCGGGGCACCCGGAATACGTCGACGGCCAGTACGCGTCGACGGCCAGTAAGCTGGCATGACGTGGAAGGCCGCCGACACGCAGACGGCTGCGCAAAGCTACGAGTTCATCGGCGTTGAGTGGAATCACGCCGACGGAACAGTGGGCGTATCGCGAAAAATGCGGTCGCGGTTGCAACGTGCAGAGGACGCCATCGAAGGGGGTTCAATGACGGCCTCGGATGTGGAGTCCCTTGCTGGCCGTCTCCTTCACGCCTCGGCCATCACCGGCGTATTTGTGGGCGAGTTTTACTTCGTCTTGAAGTTCTTTCGCAGGGTGACGAACGCGTTGAACCGGGGCGAGAAGGCCGTAGATGAGAAGGTCGTCCTCTCCGACGGCATACGGCGGTCGCTCCCCGTATGGCTGCGACGGGTTGCGCGGCGACGTGCCGTGCCTGTTGCCGCGCAGACGCCGGAGTTGGCGGTTTTTGTTGACGCCAGCCTGGATGGTTGGGGCGGTGTACTCGTGGATGTCGACACCAACGACATGGTTGTAGTGGGTGCGCGGTGGAAGAGAGCCGAAAGGCGTTTTCACATCAACGAGTTGGAAGCCATGGCTTTGGAGAGGTCCGTAGCGGCCATCACACCAGCGCACGCGGGCTCCTCGGTGTCCATTGTGGTGGACAATACTTCTGTGCAGGGGGTAGCCCGCAAAGGATCATGCCTGCGTTCGCAGGTTCTCAACGACTCTGTCGTGCGTGCATTGTTGTGTTTGCAGCGACTGAATATTGCATTTTCAGTTCGTTGGGTGAAGAGCGCGGGTAATCCTGCTGATCTGCCATCGCGGGTCCCGGTAACGTCTCTCACCGATAAGAATATCGCGGACATTTCACTTGCGGTCCGGGATTTTTTAACTGGCGAGATGGGTTTGGTGGCGTGACCTCCGGGGCTAGCCCGTTCGCTCACTTTCTGCGGCTAGCTCGGGGGGTAACCCCATCGTATGTGACCTCTCGTGTTTTCTCCGTTCATTGCTTGCGTCTCAGGAGTGCGTGAACGACGGAGAATTCTATTGATTTATCAGGGGAATTCTACTAGGTAAAACAAACGACCCTTAGGACACCTCGGTGCGCACTTGGATCGCGGGGGAAAATTTTCCCACCCGCCCTCCCTGCAACTCTGTTTATCATTTTCTGCCTTCGACGGCCGTGCGGCCATGGATACCCTCGCGCGAGGGTGCACTTTCTTGCTGGATACCAGCTTCCGTTGCTTCGGCGGCGAGATCCGTGGGGCATGGGTTCCCACCCTCCGTCCCCCGTGACCTCCGGGGCTAGCCCGTTCGCTCACTTTCTGCGGCTAGCTCGGGGGGTAACCCCATCGTATGTGACCTCTCGTGTTTTCTCCGTTCATTGCTTGCGTCTCAGGAGTGCGTGAACGATGGAGAATTCCACCTTGTGTGTGCCACCTTGTGTGTGCCACCTTGTGTGTGCCACCTTGTGTGTGCCACCTTGTGTGTGCCACCTTGTGTGTGCCACCTTGTGTGTGCCACATTGTGTGTGTCACCTTGTGTGTGTCACCTTGTGTGTGCCACCGTGTGTGTGCCACCTTGTGGTGCTGGTGCCATCTTGTGGTGCCACCTTGTGTGTGTCACCTTGTGTGTGCCACCTTGTGTGTGTGTGCCACCTTGTGGTGCCACCTTGTGTGTGCCACCTTGTGTGTGCCACCTTGTGTGTGCCACCTTGTGTGTGTGTGTGTGCCACCTTGTGTGTGTCACCTTGCGTGTGCCACCTTGTGTGTGCCACCTTTTGGTGCCACCTTGTGTGTGTCACCTTGTGTGTGCCACCTTGTGGGTGTGTGCCACATTGTGTGTGTCACCTTGTGTGTGTCACCTTGTGTGTGCCACCTTGTGTGTGCCACCTTGTGTGTGCCACCTTGTGTGTGCCACCTTGTGTGTGTCACCTTGTGTGTGCCACCTTGTGTGTGCCACCTTGTGTGTGCCACCTTGTGTGTGCCACCTTGTGTGTGCCACATTGTGTGTGTCACCTTGTGTGTGTCACCTTGTGTGTGCCACCGTGTGTGTGCCACCTTGTGGTGCTGGTGCCATCTTGTGGTGCCACCTTGTGTGTGTCACCTTGTGTGTGTCACCTTGTGTGTGCCACCTTGTGTGTGCCACCTTGTGTGTGCCACCTTGTGTGTGCCACCTTGTGTGTGTCACCTTGTGTGTGCCACCTTGTGTGTGCCACCTTGTGTGTGCCACCTTGTGTGTGCCACATTGTGTGTGTCACCTTGTGTGTGTCACCTTGTGTGTGCCACCGTGTGTGTGCCACCTTGTGGTGCTGGTGCCATCTTGTGGTGCCACCTTGTGTGTGTCACCTTGTGTGTGCCACCTTGTGTGTGTGTGCCACCTTGTGGTGCCACCTTGTGTGTGCCACCTTGTGTGTGCCACCTTGTGTGTGTGTGTGTGCCACCTTGTGTGTGTCACCTTGTGTGTGCCACCTTGTGTGTGCCACCTTGTGGTGCCACCTTGTGTGTGTCACCTTGTGTGTGCCACCTTGTGGGTGTGTGCCACATTGTGTGTGTCACCTTGTGTGTGTCACCTTGTGTGTGCCACCTTGTGTGTGCCACCTTGTGTGTGTCACCTTGTGTGTGCCACCTTGTGTGTGCCACCTTGTGTGTGCAACCTTGTGTGTGCCACCTTGTGTGTGCCACCTTGTGTGTGCCACCTTGTGTGTGCCACCTTGTGTGTGCCACATTGTGTGTGTCACCTTGTGTGTGCCACCTTGTGTGTGCCACCTTGTGTGTGCCACCTTGTGTGTGCCACCTTGTGTGTGCCACCTTGTGTGTGCCACCTTGTGTGTGCCACCTTGTGTGTGTCGCCTTATGTGTGCCACCTTGTGTGTGCCACCTTGTGTGTGTGTGCCACCTTGTGTGTGCCACCTTGTGGTGCCACCTTGTGTGTGCCACGAAATGTGAAAACGGGGGTTTGCCTAGAGGTTTTTCGTGTTATTCTGCAGATGCTTTGCGATATCTTTGTGTCTATGCTTTCAGTCGTCTTCTAAAGACGCTCGCCGACTTTCTGCAGACGCGTAGACTAAACTCAAACGAGCTGCTCAGAGTAAAAACTGCGTTTGATCATGCTTTAAGAGAGACCAACAAAAAGAGTCGAAGCCGATCCCGTGTGCCAATACGTGATTCTTCACCATTCACGGCGAACACCTAACGCTGGGCACGCTGGCTTGTTCTCAGTACCATTGGTAGTCCACCCGTGAGGCCTCGGTCAGTAGAGACTGCCGGCGAATCGTTGAATCGCCTTTCAGCTCTGATCGTGGGTGAATCGTTGGATCACCAATTCAGCTCCGAATGTGATGGCGAGTATGGTAGTGGACCCGTGAGGCCTCGGTCAGTAGAGACTGCCGGCGAACCGTTGGATCGCCATCCAGATCTGATCGTGGATCGTGATGGCAAGTATGGTAGTCTACTCGTGAGGCCTCGGTCAGTAGAGACTGCCGGCGATTCGTTGGATCGCCCTTCAGCTCTGATCGTGGATCGTGATGGCGGGTATGGTACCCGCGAGGGCTCGGTCAGCAGAGACTGCCGGCGAATCCTTGGATCGCCATTCAGCAGCGAACGTCATGACGAGCACACACCCGCGCCACATAAAAGAGGAAACACAGTGAACATCAGTTCTTGAGGCACGCCCGGAATCGCGCCACGCCGGAAGGCAGGCAAACGACAAACGGGGAGGATTGCAAACGTGTGCTTCGGGGAGGAATGGGGTTCTTTAAAGAGGGCAGAAGACTTGTTTTGCCAACAGAAACATTTTTTGAGTTAGTTATCGCGGACGCGCAGTGGATGAGGCACTGCAGGCAGCCGGTGCAGACGGCGAACTTCCGGTTCGGGAACGAAGGGTCGCGCAGCAGCCCGCGGTACCCGGCTGGCGTCAGGCGCGGGAGCAGGCAGCAACAGCAGCAGCAGCAACAACAGCAGCAGCAGTAACCGCAGCAGCAGCAGCAGCAGCAAATAACACCAGCAAACAACAGCAGCAGCAGTAACCGCAGCAGCAGCAGCAGCAACAACAGCAGGCAGCATAGCCGATCCGACTGGTCAGGCCACCCTCGTCGCAGTGGTGGAAGTCAACCGCTGCTGACGCCGACCAAGCACATGAACGATCATGTCCACTCACAACCCAGGCTAATCCTTCTTCCTTCTTTCCCGCTGTCAGCTTTCTCACAATTTTCTCAGTACGGCGTCGGTGGCGGTGGCGCCGCTGGTGTCGGCGTCTCGCAGGCCTCCCGTGGCGATTGATACGACGGCTGCGCCTGCAGTTTCACGACCACGTCCTGCTCGCGAAGTGAGTACGGAAGCGTGTCGAAGCGGTCGTCACGAGCCGAACCCGAAGGCGCGGGAGCAGCAGCGGCGGCGAAGCCGATCCGCCTGGCCTGGCCGCGCTCGTCGTAGTGGTAGAAGTCGAGCGCCGCCGCCGACGACACGCGCGCCAGCGGCGGCAGCTTGCCCGCCTTGGCCCCGCCGCCGAACGGATCCCCAGTGCCGGCGGCGCCGGCGGTGCCCCTTTTGGGGTGACGCTTCATCCGGTCCTGCTTGCGACGCCCCCCGTCGCCATTCTCGACAGGACCGTGGGGCTTCCCCCGCCGAGGGAGGGGGGGGGGCAGGGTCGGGTTGGCCGAAGGCGCGGCGGCGGACGCGCAGTGGATGAGGCACTGCAGGCAGCCGGCGCAGACGGCGAACTTCCGGTTCGGGAACGAAGGGTCGCGCAGCAGCCCGCGGTACCCGGCTGGCGTCAGGCGCGGGAGCAGCAGCAGCAGCGGGGGGGGAATGGGCTCCGCAGGGTCGTCGTACGCGTTCAATGCCGCGAGCACCGTCTTGAACGCCACCGCACACCTCCCCGCCTCCGGCACTTCGCGCAGGCAGAGCGAGCAGAGCCGCTCCTTCTCCGGCTCGTCCACTGACCCCAGATCGACGGAAGCCACCCTTTCCGGCTTCCCGTCGCCGCCGCCCGCAAAAAGGTCGGGCGCTTGCTCTTCGTGCTGGTGCTGGTGGCAGGCATCCACGTCGGGAGACGGCGGGTCTTCCTCGTCTGCCGCTCCGTCGAACGCGGCGGCGTCGGAGAGCCGGGGGGTGTGTGTGATGAGTAAGCCCGATTCCGAAGGCCGCCGGTCCTCCGCCCAGCCCCGGGTTGGGGGGCCTTCGGCGCAGCGGGCGCCGAGACACGACTTCTCGAAGCGCTTGGTCAGCGTCCGCGCGAGCTGCGAGGCCTCGCACGCGTTGCTGGTACGCCGGCTGTCGACTGGGGCGGGGGCCTCCGGCTTGTCGTGGTGGTGGCCGTGCGGCTTCGCCTTAGCCGGCGCCGCGGCGCCGCCGCCGCCGCCGCCGGGCTTCTCCGGCTGGTGCGGGCACGCCGCCAGCACGGAGAGGGCGCGGCGGGGCACGTCGACAGACACCAGCCGGATGCAGTCGCACCACTGCAACCAGATCGTGTCGTTCCGGTCGATCTTGAAGTTGAGCACCAGCGACGCCACCTTGTAGCGGAACACCGCCTGGACGTGCTCGGCTATGTCCCTGTTAGAGTTCAAGTTTTTTTTTAGCGTTGTTTGTATCGACCTTTGAAGGAAATCAGGCAAAATAGCCCCAGAACGACTGGCGAGACAGGCGCTTTTCGTTTTGTGGACCTTTAGGGGGGGGAATCAGGCCAAATGCCGCCGGTCCTCTGCCTAGCCCTGGACGGGCGCCGAGACACGACTTCTCGAAGCGCCTGGTCAGCGTCCGCGCGAGCTGCGAGGCCTCACACGCGTTGCTGGTGCGCCGGCTGTCGACTGGGGCCGGGGCCTCCGGCTTGTCGTGGTGGTGGTCGTGCGGCTTCTCCGGCTGGTGCAGGCACGCCAGCACGGAGAGGGCGCGGCGGGGCACGTCGACAGACACCAGCCGGATGCAGTGGCACCACTGCAGCCAGATCGTGTCGTTCCGGTCGATCTTGAAGTTGAGCACCAGCGACGCCACCTTGTTGCGGAACACCGCCTGGACGTGCTCGGCTATGTCCCTGTTAGGGTTCAAGTTTTTTTTAGCGTTGTTTGTATCAGCGGAGGTCTGCTTTTTTGGACCTTTGAAGGAAATCAGGCAAAATAGCCCCAGAACGACTGGCGAGACAGGCGCTTTTCGTTTTGTGGACCTTTAGGGGGGGGAATCAGGCCAAATGCCGCCGGTCCTCTGCCCAGCCCTGGACGGGCGCCGAGACACGACTTCTCGAAGCGCCTGGTCAGCGTCCGCGCGAGCTGCGAGGCCTCGCACGCGTTGCTGGTGCGCCGGCTGTCGACTGGGGCCGGGGCCTCCGGCTTGTCGTGGTGGTGGCCGTGCGGCTTCTCGGGCACGTCGACAGACACCAGCCGGATGCAGTCGCACCACTGCAGCCAGATCGTGTCGTTCCGGTCGATCTTGAAGTTGAGCACCAGCGACGCCACCTTGTAGCGGAACACCGCCTGGACGTGCTCGGCTACGTCCCTGTTAGAGTTCAAGTTTTTTTTAGCGTTGTTTGTATCAGCGGGGGTCTGCTTTTTTGGACCTTTGAAGGAAATCAGGCAAAATAGCCCCCAGAACGATTGGCGAGACAGGCGCTAAGGTGAAAATGGTCAAAATGCCCTGGGGAAAACGTGGGACAAAGACTTACCCCATTGGGTGACAGCCGTGGTTTACCCTTTCGGCAGCCAGCTAGACCTGCCAGAACCTGATAACCTCCTTCAGGTTTCGTGGCTGTGTCAAGAAATACATTCCGAGGACGTTGTTGAACGCTTTTGAATCCGTTGAGCTCAAGGACAGACTGGGGCCCTGGAATGGAATTGCATCTCGCACCAGAGAGTTATTCCTTTGGTAATCGTCCAGGGCCAAAACCCCTGGAAACTTTTCCAGGGCCCGGGCCCCGGGTTACAGGTAGCTGCGTAGTATCGGAATGTCTAAGTTTTCTAAGAAGACAAGACGAAAATGCTCGACGTAGCTGCTTCGACTCCGAATGGAAGGGGGGAAATATAGAGGTAAGGGGCAAATCCAATACAAACACAAATCTGATTTGTTCTTCGCTTACACCACCGTGTGTTGTTTTCTCACTCAGGACTTTGACCTGTTGTGTTTGTGTGATTTGTCGTGTAGGGGTAGACCCGCATGACCTCACGTCCGTTCAACACGTGGTTCGGTAGTTACAGCACTTGGGATCCCTTCTGTTCTTTGTCGGGCAGCATCGTCGAGCATTTCCTTTCAAGCTGGCGCTTATGTAAAACAAAGGCTACCTGCAGGTCCTCTGAAACGCGGCGGCGACCGTGCTCGACACCAGGGGGACTGTCTCTGTGTTCAAGTGGTCGCCGTGCGTGGCCGCACGGGCATCGATGGGGACTTTGGACGCGTCCAAGCGGTGCTTGTTGACTCTCTTCTCGATGAAGAAGCAGCCCGGCGACCAGTTCGCCTGCACCACGGAGTTCCTCACGCACGCGCCGTCGTGGGACACCTCCGGCTTGGGGTCGAAGAAGAGCTGGAGAACTCCGTTTGGCTTGTCTTCCTGCAGGAACTTGCGGAGGTCTTTTCCGAAGGTGTAAGTCGCCTTGACGACGGCCCCAGGTCCCGCGGCGGCGGCGGGGGTGAGGTAGCAGGCCTTCACGCCGCTGAGGCTCTTGCCGTGCTTCGTGAACTGCTCTTCGATGTGCTTGCTGTTGAGGCGGCTCCGGCTCTTCCGCCGGATGTCGCCGGTTTTGCTCGAGAAAAACCAGTGCAGGGGCT
This sequence comes from Diplonema papillatum, assembly GCA_030068145.1. Taxonomy (NCBI): domain Eukaryota; phylum Euglenozoa; class Diplonemea; order Diplonemida; family Diplonemidae; genus Diplonema; species Diplonema papillatum. The sequence continues at coordinate 52,938 of JAPJBO010000191.1, read as the reverse complement.
TCGAGTACAGGTAGACGATCGTGTCCGGGATGTGCACGCCGCAGAGCTGGTGCGCCCGTTTCCCGGTGCCCCGGCACCAGAGCATCAGGAAGAACGTCGCGAGCACGCCTTCTCCGTGCGCAAGCTCGTCGATCACGTCGTCACTTTCCGGCGTACGCATCATCACCAACACCTTCTGCCGGTTCCCGTGTGTATTGTATCAGCCGGGGCGAGGGGGGCTGGGGGTAAAACTTCCTGTTTGCTATGAGTTTTCACGTGTAGGTGCAGTTAAACCCCATGTGAACACATGTTATGTCAGATAACATCGCCAGGACATGTGCACGCCGCAGAGCTGGTGCGCCCGCTTCCCGGTGCCCCGGCACCAGAGCATCAGGAAGAACGTCGCGAGCACGCCTTCTCCGTGCGCAAGCTCGTCGATCACGTCGTCACTTTCCGGCGTATGCATCATCACCAACACCTTCTGCCGGTTCCCGTGTGTGTATTGTATCAGCCGGGGCGAGGGGGGCTGGGGGTAAAACTTCCTCAAAAGTTGGGAAGAGACCTCCGGCTGGAAGGAACGTTACTCATGGACACCGACTAGCATCTTCGTTTTGACGGTACCTTCTGTTCCGACTGCTCATGTCTGACCCCAGCGTGCAAGCTCGACACGTGACCGGGTTGAGCACCACAGATGGCAGCAGCAGCTTAACAGCTGGGAAGAGACCTCCGAGCTCAATCGGTTGTTTGCTATGAGTTTTCACGTGTAGGTGCAGTTAAACCCCATGTGAACACATGTTATGTCAGATAATATCGCCAGAAGACATGTGTAATAAGCACTTGTGGTCTGCAACAAGTGAGTGGACAGTTGGCTCTTTGCTTAGAGAGAAGGTGGAAATGAAACCTTTGACAACGAAGAGACTAAGCTAGCAAGGCCAAGGCAACGGTGAGAACGAATCGTCTGGCAAGACGAAGGAAGTGCGAAGCTGTGCCTTATAGGAGGAAGAGGAGGGGAGGTGTGAAAAAGAGGGAGGGTTGATTGCCGGCTTTTGGGCTGCCCGCGCTGCCGCTTTTCAAGCGCGGCCGTGTTGGTGATGTTACTAAAAATCTCGCGGTCAGCTTCCTGTGAGGACGACGAATATGAGATGATACGTAGTGCAGTCGTGCAAGCTGTGACCGTGTGGGGCCCGTAGTGCAGCAACGTGGAACTCATTTGCACAGGAGGAGGTGGTAGAATACACAGCTGTCCTCAGGTGTGTTGGTGGTGATGATGCGAAGAGCAGCGGCAACCCCAACGTTGCTGTAGCTGAGTGTTACTTGCATTTTATCTGTTCAAGTCGTGCCCGGATAATCCGTAGTGCAGCAACGGGGATCTCGCTTGCATCGCGGGCAAGGAGGCGATGATCAGCCGTCCTCCGGTATGTTGGTGGTGATGATGCGAAGAACAGCGGCAACATCAAACGTTGCTATGGCTCAGTACGACGCGACTACGAAGCGCAGCCGTTCAAGTCGTGTCCGGGTAATCTGCATTACAGCAACGGGGATCTCGCTTGCATCGCGGGCCAGGAGGCCGAACAGTCATTCTCGGGTATGTTGGTGATGGTGCGAAGAGCGGCGGCGACCTCAGCGTCGCTGTAGCTGAGCGATTTGAAACGCAGTGCAGCCGTTCAAGTCGTGCCCGGGTAATCCGCATTGCAGCAACGGGCGCATCGGGGGCAAGGAGGCCGATCAGTCGTCCTCAGGTATGTGGTGATGGTGCGAAGAGCGGCGGCGACCTGAGCGTCGCTGTAGCAGAGCAACTTGATACGCAGTGCAGCCGTTCAAGTCGTGCCCGGGTAATCCGCATTGCAGCAACGGGCGCATCGGGGGAAAGGAGGCCGATCAGTCGTCCTCAGGTATGTTGGTGATGGTGCGAAGAGCGGCGGCGACCTCAGCGTTGCTGTGGCTGAGCGCGACTTGGTACGCAGTATCGCCGTTCAAGTCGTGCTCCTCCGGGTCGAACCCGTAGTGCAGCAGCGGGATGATGGCGTCCGCCTTGTTCCGCATCGCGGCCAGGTGCAGGGCCAACGGCGGGAAGTCCTTCGGCGCCAGCTTCCCACTGGGCCCCACCAAGTGTGCCTCCAGGACCAGGACCATGGGCAGGTTCAGGCACTGGATAGCATGGTGAATGGGGAGCTTGTCCAACGCATCGGTCGCATGCGGGTCTGCGCCCTGCTGCAGGAGAATGCCGGCTACCTCTGGACCGGCATACTGCGCGGCAACGTGTAGGGGAGTGCGGCCTTGGCTGTCGCAGTGCTTGACTACCCCGGGGGAGGAGGCGTATAGCTTCACGAGGTCCAGCGCCGAATCCTGGCAGCTGGTGATCACGTGGTTGAGGATGGCTGCCTGCTGGACGGTGTCGTCTGGGAGCCCGCCGTACTGCGTGAGCATGCGGGCGGCCCTGGCGAGGCCCTTCTCACAGGCGGTCAACAGGGCGCAGTCGCCGCACTTGGTCCTCGCGAGGGCGTCTGACCCGCACCGCAGGAGGTACCCAATCTCGTCTTGGACCTGCTGTGGATCCGCAGCGTCGCCTTCGACGACTGTAACCAGCCTCTCGTTCAACAGCCTCACCGGCGCGCCGGCCCGGAGCAGCTGGCGAACAAGCTCGACGCCTTCTAGCACGACGGGCGGCGTCACCAGCTGCCGCAGTGCCTCCTCCGGGCCCTCCCAGGCCTGCCACACGCTGAGGAATTTCGCGGTTGCCGGCGCCGACGTCGATCCCCCGGCGCACCCGTTGAAGAACGCGCGGAAGCTCGCGAAGCACACGTCCCTCTCCGTTACCTGCCGCACCGTGACAGTCCCAGTCCTCGGTGCCTTCTGCTTCTGCAATCCTTTGAAGACGGGGTGCGTGGTGCCCGCGGTGCGGTCGGCGGAGCTCACGACAAACGGCACCGGCGGGATCAGATACGCCCGGTCCCGTGGGAAGGCAGACAGGGCTGTCAAGTTGAGGGCGCTGCTCGTGTCGTAGTACAACTCGAAGCCGGGCTGGGCGGGGTCTATGAGGGACGGGTGCGTCGCAAAGACCGGCGTGCGCCACCTGATGAACGCGTTCGGCTGAAACGGATTGAACGGCGGCTGGTCCTCCGTCGTCTTCCTGCAGAGGACGACGCTCGGGCCCGTCTCGTGCGCGCTCAGCGCCGTCAGCTTCTCGACTGCGTGCAGGAACAGCGAAAGATGCTGCAGGTGCCACCCGCCGAAGTCGACGGTCGCCTGCGCCTTCGGCAGGTGCGCGACGGTCTCGTTCGACGCGTTGTTCACCAGGAAGCAGTCTTCCCGCACCCTGGCGTACAGCACCTGCTGCTCGTGCTCGCCGCCCCCGGCTGCTGGGGGGGTCTCGGCCCGCCCGCCGCCGACACTTCCCCCGGCACGAGCTTCCGAACTCTTTTTGCCCTCTCTGCCCAGCCCCGGCTGCTGCTGAGTCTGCGGGGTCTGCTGGGTCTGCTGGGTCTGCTGGGTCTGTTGAGTCTGCTGGGTCTGTTGGGCTTGCTGGGTATCGAGCGGCAACGGCTCGCGCTTGAAGACGAGGAGGCGCGCGTCCTTGCAGAGCGGGTTCGTGGCCAGGTACCGGCCCGACACCCGCGGCTCGCCGTCGACGAAGACGCACGGGCGGACGGTGCCCTCGTCTCGCGTCGCGCGCATCGCGAACGAGAACGGCTGGTGCTCGAGCGGCTCCGCCAGGCGGGCGACCGGATGCACCTTCTTGCTTTTTTCGACCGAAATGTACCCCTTTTCGCCGTCGGCGTGGCTCAAGGCGAGGACGACGCGGTCGCCGTTGACGTCGAGCAGCTGCATTTCGAGGAGCCGGCAGAGGTACGGGGCGCGGATGGTCCTTCCTTTGGCGGCTTCCCGGATCAACCGGTGCAGGGCCCACTTGTCTATGCGGCCGCCCTCAGCGGTGTCGCCTTCGTCCGCCTTGCCGAAGGCCACGCAGCCGTCGCTGGCGAAGGTGGACGTGGTGGAGGAGGGGGTGAGGGCGCCGGTGAGGTAGTCCAGCAGCTCCTGGTACAGCGCGCGCGACCCGCTGTCGCTGCCGTCCCACGCGCGGCAGCGCGCCTGCAGCCCGAGCAGGAAGGGATCGGTCAGCGGGAACGCCGCGAAGCTCAGCGACCCGCTGGCGGCGTGCAGGGCGCCCGCCCGGATCGCCTCGCTGATCTGCCCTTGCTTCTGACCCCCGGCGGAGTGCACGGCGGCGTCCGGCCGGCTGCGGTACACGAACTCGAGCACGTCGCTCGGGATCCACTCGTCGACGTCCATCCCCTCCACAGCCCACAGCACCGTGTCATGGTACAGCGGACCGGTTTGCGGGTTCGCATACCGCAGCAGGGACACGCCTGTTTTAGACTTAGAGTTCGCTTCAGAATCCGTGATTTTGGAATCTCCGAGTGACCTTCGTCGAATGGGTTCTTTTGAAGCTAATACGTTCGCTTGAAGTTGTCAGTGTTCGGTGTGACCTCCTGGGCTAGCCAGTTCAGTGCCCTGCACGGAGTTAGTACAGACTCGTATTCTGTTGAGAAAGGAACAACGACACACCTCCGCAGGTATACTCCTCAAGGCCCCAGCTGGACACGAGGGCGGTGAAGGCGGCCTCCCTCGGCGCGCCCAAAGCCGACATCAACTTGTCGCCGAGCTGCAGATTGCCGGAGTCGGGGCCCTTCGACAGCGCAGACGCGCTGCGCTCTTCTTCCAGCAGCGCCGCCATGCCGCCGAGGGCCTCCCACGACCCGTTCGCTAGCTTCTGCACCCAAATCTCGCGCGTCGTCAGCTGCGCGGAGATGAAGTACGCCACCAGCGCGGCCCACCGGGGCACCGGAGCCCCGGCTGCGGCGGACTTGATGTCGGCGTGCAGCTTGCAGTCGTGACGGAGGACCGCGAGGTCGTTCTTGGACCACAGGGGGCCGAACAACCCGATCGCCTGGCCTGCGGGATTGGTGAAGTCGGGTGATATATCCCATGTAAAGGGGGGGGGGGGTCGTTGTAGAATGGTTTTAGCTTGAAGGGTATTGGAAAGGTTGAAAAGGTTTTGGGGGTCACCGTCGGTTTGTGTTTCTATTTTTTTTCCTTTTTTTTTTTTTTTTTTTTTTTTTTCGGAGAAAACCATAAGGGAAGCACTTAAGTCGGGAAAATATTTATCGGAAACTGTTTCCGATAAATATTTTTTTTGTTTCCGATAAATATTTTTTTTGTTTCCGATAAATATTTTTTTTGTTTCCGATAAATATTTTTTGTTTCCGATAAATATTTTTCTGTTTCCGATAAATATTTTTTGTTTCCGATAAATATTTTTTGTTTCCGATAAATATTTTTCTGTTTCCGATAAGTATTGATCACTTTGACAGTAGGTTCACCTACTTCGTCCCGTGGACGACCGCGACGAAGCCAAATACGATCGTTTTTCTATCTAGTTTCGGGTCGAAAGCCTCCCCAGCAAAGGCTGTTCAATTTTCAACACCAGATACGCAAACCTTTTCGAATGCAGCACACGGGTATCCATCAAGTGACATCTAACTATCTGGTTGCATTGAGCAGTATCCGGATCTGAAAGCTGAAGACTTTGTACCACTTCACCGCGACAAAGGTCACGAACCGGGTTCGGCTTACACTGCAGTTGCAGTAAAACTGCGTCTTGCGCACGAGCGCGGAAATCCGCCACCCACCATTCGGCTAGATATTGCAAGAACACAACTGCAAAGCTTACTACAAACGGATAGTGTTACAAAGGCGAACGAATCATGCGAGAACCTACGTAGGGGCCCCTCAACAGCTTTCAGAACGGCAAGTCAAGAAAAGGATAAGTTTGCACATTCTACTTCCGTCTGATCTGCATGTTCCCCAGTTCTACCCTTCGTTGATCTGTTGTGTGTATTCGCAACGACTTCATCCGGGTCCTATGCGGCCCCAATACGACAAAACTGCATGCGGTCCTGACCAGGTAACATCCTCCTACCTGAAAATGTCTAACCACGACTACGGATTTGGTGCCATCGAGGCAGCCATGGAGTGTAAGTATGCCAACGGGGCTTAGTAGTATCGGGGCTGCCGTGCATACTAGTTCCCGTAAAATATTTGTTTCCCTTGACTTGTGCCATGTCGGACGGTAGGATTTTCCGCGTCAGCCTCATTTCAATCCTGGAGACAAAAGCACTCACACAATAAAGAGAGAGTAGCCCATTTCACGGGCCAAAACTGCCTTTGTTGCAGAAATCGGCAACAAAGGCAAGCGATGACAGAACAGCGCACACGAAGACGACCGGCTCTGAAGAGACCCGCGCCGCAAGCTGCGCGAGCAGAGGGTGCCAAGCAAACCACGAAGGAAGGCGAGGAGATTCTGATGGCACAGCAGGACGCCCGCGAGGGATCACCGAGGTCGAAAGACAGAAAAGGGAAAGCAGGCGTGGCCGGCTTGAAAAGCTGCAAGCGCGGAGAAGGCACAGGTACAGAGCAGTCCACATGCAGACGAGCAGTGAAGCGGCCCACATCACAGAGGTCTATCACACTGGCTCCGGATTACTTAGGGTCCTCGCAAAATCCAATGAAATTGCTTGCCCAATGGGACTCCCCTTGGTCACATTTCGCACTGGGGACTAGTCCCCAGGAACCCGTATCAAAAATATTTATCGGAAACAAAAAATATTTATATCGGAAACAAAAAAATATTTATCGGAAACAAAAAAATATTTATCGGAAACAAAAAAATATTTATCGGAAACAAAAAAATATTTATCGGAAACAGAAAAATATTTATCGGAAACAAAAAATATTTATCGGAAACAAAAAAAATATTTATCGGAAACAAAAAAATATTTATCGGAAACAAAAAATATTTATCGGAAACAAAAAAATATTTATCGGAAACAAAAAAATATTTATCGGAAACAGAAAAATATTTATCGGAAACAAAAAATATTTATCGGAAACAAAAAAAATATTTATCGGAAACAAAAAAAAATATTTATCGGAAACAAAAAATATTTATCGGAAACAAAAAAATATTTATCGGAAACGTTCCGATAAATATTTTCCCCACTTAAGTGCTTCCGATATGGTTTTGTCTCTTTTTTTTTTGGTAACTGAGGGGAAAAATGCCTTACGCACTGACCACAAGCCGGACCAAACTTGCGAGTGTGGGACTGCCGCTTTTTCTGGCGGGATTTACCCACTAAAAAACCTTAACTCAGGATTAGTCGTTTAAGGAGCGGGAATCACCCGTGGACTCACATGGAGAGGCCAACCTCCATGCGGGACTTGGCCAGTCCTGACGCCCCCTCCCGTAGGGGTTCCAGTGGCGAGTTGGATTCCCCTACGCACTTCGGCAACGCGCGGCTCATCCTCCCTAAAGACGAGGATGGTAACGGACCAGTCTGGGGGGCCTGGCGGGGCAACCTGGCAGACTGTGGCAGAAATCCGTTTGCGGGGCTCATCTTGCTCGAGGGGGCGACACACTCCGGAAGTGACTGTTCTGCGAGCAGTCTTGGAGTGGGCCCCGGGCAAGGTTGGTGTTCCTGGGTGTTGTGGGCGCTCTTGTTCAGGTTAGGGTCCTGATGGCGGGCTTTTTTGGGGCGGTCTTTTTCACCCAGGAATGTGGAGCGGGGGGGGTCTTTTCGCTTCAATTTTTTTTTGGGGTAATTATTTTTTCGGGGGTTCGCGTAACCCTTCTTTTCCGGAAGATAACGTTATCTTTTCTTTTCTCTCTGGCGCTCTTTTTCTCTCTATCTCTCTCTTTGGCTAGCAAAGCGACTATTGCGACCGACACCACGACCACACCCGCAATGAATGTGATCAAGGGCCCCCCACGTTCTACATGTTGAGCAGGGGTTGCCATGTAGCCCGTACCGGTCTAAGCCTTCATTGTAGCTTCCATAAGTACCCCCATTGGGACGGGTCCGACGGTCCGTTAGTCATCAGCGACACCGGGCGGGAAAAAGCAAATAAAAAGAAAGGGGAAAAATGGGGGTGTGGGTGGATAAGCTCGTGGTAGGTTGTTCGGAAATAAGTACAACCTCAAACTACGCCTAGCACAGCGCCAGGCGGCATATACGTGCCTTCATCCTCTCATGTTCGTGTGCGTTCACTCGTACAGACACTTCGAGTTTTTCCCGTTAGTCAGGGTAAACGGGTGCGGAGTGAAACATAGACCAGCCAGCAATCAAGAACCCGTTGAGGCTCAAACGACGTGGATCAGAATCTCACACCCGCGAGGTGGCAACGTCTCTCATGCGCGCGGAGTCCCCTCAGACCTTGGAACCTCTGGCCATCCCTCGTGCACTCGATGGAGCAGTGTTGACATCGCAGCACCGGGGAACCCGTAAACTGCTGTTCAAACAACTGACCATGCGGTGTCAGACATTGGGAGTCCGGCAAGGGCGGGCAGGGTGGCGAATTACCAAAGGGGCAGAAGGAGTCAGGTGAGCCTTCCGACTGCCGGCTCATCAAATTACCGGCTGAACCTGGGGGTGCAGGCAAGTCGGGTAGTCGATCCTGAGTAGGAAGCACCATGGAGGGTGACGGGGCACGGACAGTCATGTCGTGGGCATTCCGGGGGATCCGGACAAAGGCCGCGAGGTAAACGTCACCCCACGGAATGTCGTCGACAGAGGTGACGTGCAGGTCGTCGAAGAGGATCCACCCCGTGTCTTGCGCAACGTACGTGACGTAGTGCCCGCTAGCCGTATCCTCCCCCATGTGCACCACGACGGCTGCGAGGCGTAGCAGATGGTCCGGCGGTCCGAAGAAGGGGGGCAATTTCACGTCATTCTGGCGCCTGGCACCGTTTCTCGTGTAGATGCCAAACTGCATCAGAACACATTCAGCTGTCAGACGGAGATCCGTGCTTTCAACAACCGTACCTACAGCCTTGCAGTCGCATACTCTCTCCGGATTTACAAACCCGTGCACGTGGAGAGAATCTTCCAGCTTCCTTCCGCAAGGAATTTGCAGACATTGCACTACCTGACTGCTGGAAGAAGTGCGTCCACATGCATTACATCGCACTGAGGTGGTCCAGCCGTTCTCCAAGCATGCTACGAAGAGTTGGTAGCCCGGGCAGGGGGACCCCGTTTCGTCCGGACCCAGCGTCGCATTGGTCGCGCTGAGTATCGCTACCAGAGCTTCGTGCGCATCGTGCTGCCGTGCATCGCAGAAGTTTGCGAACATGCTCAGGATGGCTTGGACACCCATTCTCCGACAGTCCCGGCTACGTTGGTCACCACTGTCGCGAGAGCTTGACAGCATGGCAAAGTACGCTAGGAAGTCCCCGAGAAATCCACGGCAGTTGAGGAGGTCCTGCGCAAGGCTCCAGTACATGTCTCTGATCGGCTCCACCCGCATCAGGAGCTGCAGCACCGCACCAAGAAAGCACGTGTTCCCCAGATTCGGGAGGCCGGTGGGGCCAAACAGCGTCGGATCATGCTTCACGGAAGGCGGGCGTGTACAAACGACTGACCGGCAGCACGTGGACGGAGGGGCAGCCGTAAGAACCGGTTTGTGGACATTCGAGCGGCGTCGCTTTGAAACCTGTTGTTCGTCCTCTTCAGCCTTTCGCTTGTGGCCTTTCCGCGTGGACTCACGGGGGGCGGTCGCATCAGTCTGTTGGGTCGGCGCTTCGGTGGACGGTGATCGGGGGGAGCCATCTTCAGCTTCTGGGACAGGCTGGGGGCGGCCGTTGTACTTCACGAAGCGTCTTTCAGCCAGAAGGCGCCCGATCGCACGGTCCATCGCGGTCGGTTCTGGTAGCGACAGAGTGCGTTCCACCTCATGAATGAGCCAGAAGAAATGCGCCCGCACCTTCTCGCAATGCTCGCCAAATTTAGCCTCCGGGTACGTGTCCAGGAGCCATTTGCGGAATCCACTCTTCAAAACGCTCTTACGGTAACCGCGCCGCATGAGTTTCAAGACCGTGTTGTTCATTTCGGTCTTGAAATCATATATGTTGTTGGCGATCCTACCGTTGCGAACGAGGGCCCCAATGAGGATGCTCGAACCGAAGTTTGATGGGGCCGTCGACAGGACTGACGTGTACGCGAGGGGGCGGTATGGGTAGGCTTTCGCCTTGTCCAAGACCGACAGTCGCATGTATCGCCTTCTAGACGCGTCGGAGACTTCGTGTCGTATCCGTATGCCAAGGAAAGGGGGGGGGGGGGGGGGGGTCGAATGATAATAATAACACCCCCCTGTGTTAGTATTCGATTTGTCGAATTATAATAAAACCCTCACTCCTATGCTTGTGTCTGTCACTCTAGTCCACCGCTCCTGCGCTGCTTGCCGCGCGCCGTATGGTTGGAGTAAAAAGGTGAAGCCAGAAAGCTGCTAATCTTGCTGCTGACCACATGAAGTGATGCCACAGGAACTCCGAAGAAAAATGAAGCAAGTGGGAAGGGAGGGAGGGGAAGCAAGCTACTTTGTCTCTCTGGACGGATTGGAGCGGCAAACCTGTCATTCGGATTATTATTAGCCTTCAAAGAAACAAGTTTCTAACTAAAAAAAAGTTCCGGGTCGCCGAGTAGCAGGATCAAATAGTGGTAGTGTTTTAGACAACCAGACGTGTGTCAAATAACTGTTATTATTCGACCCCCCCTGTAAGATGCGGCCTGAAATCGCAGTAATGAGATTTTGATCGATCACTCGCTCGTCTAACTACCACTCTTACGACACTCAGAGCACAAAATCCCATTTTGACGAAGGTCGCTCGGTGACTTTAAAACCCCGGAGTTTCAAGCGCCACGCGTGTTTGCCACTTGTGTGAGGGAGAGAGGAGCAGTACCCCGTAGTGCAGTATGCTGCTACGAGTCGGTTGGATATCAGTCTTCCAAAGACTACCCTTCCCACGACGAAAAAATACACGGCCCCACCGCATACCGAACGCGTCTACGAGGGCGTCCGCGAGGTCAACAGGCGCGGCGAACGTGGCGGGAGGCTTGCCGCCGGGCGGCTTCGGCGGCGCGAAGAACTCGTCGAAGCTCGCGGGGGGCTCCCGGAAGGCGGCGTCGCGCGCGGCGCCGGGGCCCGGGTGCTTCGGCGGCGGCGCGTCGCGGTGCGCGGCCGCCAGCGACGACGCGGGGAACGCGAAGTTGTTCGTCGCGAAAACGTGCGGCTCCGTCGCCGCCGGGTGGTACCAGGCGGGGAGGAAGGCGAAGATGCCGCGGGCGTGCAACGAGGCGGACACCTGTTGTAAAATTTGTTAGTGTGTTTGGCATTAGGCCTTACGTGTGCCTAGTGGACACCTGTTGGAATCGCATGTAAAAAACCGTACACCGCGAGAGTAGGAGAAAGTAGAAAAGGGGAAACTAGAGTTTTCGTTGACCGCACTACCCTGAGCCCCAACCCTGGACGTGGTTTCAGGTGGCAAATTGGCGAATGATCATGATCAGAAGGTCCTACTTGGGCGGTTTCTTGCATGACCCCATTAGCACCCCCCACATGACTCCCAATATGACCCCCACATGACCCCATGCTCCAAGAGCATTGGCGAAAAGGTGAGTGTTTATGACCCATATGCATCCCCATTAGACTCCCCCTAAGATGTGACCCAGAGACAGGGAGAGCTGGGTTGCGTACCTGTTTTTTGAGGTAAGACACCGCGGCCGCGAGGCTCGACGCGCCGAACTGCCGGGCGAGGTTGTGCACGACCAAGGGGAGGTCCTTGGCCCGGAGAACCGACTGGTACGTGGAGCTCGCGTGCTCCACCGGCGCCGTCGGGTACGCGGTCATTGTCGTCGGCGAGCGACAGGACCCGTCTGTACGGCCTTCGGCTGCATTTTGCTCAGCCGGTCCATCACGATCGCGACCACACTCCGCAGGGTCCTCGCCGCACCCCGGAGCACACTGGCCAAAAGGTGGATGCATACGACTTCCCCACTTGATCCCACGAGCACCCCCCACATGATCCCAGTATGTCCCCACATGACCCCATGTTCCACGAGCAATGGCGAAAAGGTGAGTTTATGACCCACATGCGTCCCCCCTAAGATATGACCCCGAGACAGAGAGAGCTGGGTTGCGTACCTGTTTTTTGAGGTAAGACACCGCGGCCGCGAGGCTCGACGCGCCGAACTGCCGGGCGAGGTTGTGCACGACCAACGGGAGGTCCTTGGCCCGGAGGGCCGACTGGTACGTGGAGCTCGCGTGCTCCACCGGCGGCTCCGGCGCCGTCGGGTACGCGGTCATCGTCGTCGGCGTGCCCGTGAGCGGGCTCGACAGAGCGACAGGACCCGTCTGCACGGCCTTCGTCTGCGTTTTGCTCGGCCAGTCCATCACGATCGCGACCACACTCCGCAGGGTCCTCGCCGCACCCCGGAGCACACTGGCCAAAAGGTGGATTTATATGACCATACGACTTCCCCACTTGATCTCATGAGCACCCCCCACATATGATCTCAATATGTCCCCACATAACCCCATGTTCCTAGAGCATTGGCGAAAAGGTGAGTGTTTATGACCCATATGCATCCCCATTAGACTCCCCCTACGATGTGACCCCGAGACAGGGAGAGCTGGGTTGCGTACCTGTTTTTTGAGGTAAGACACCGCGGCCACGAGGCTCGACGCGCCGAACTGCCTGGCGAGGTTGTGCACGACCAACGGGAGGTCCTTGGCCCGGAGAACCGACTGGTACGTGGAGCTCGCGTGCTCCACCGGCGGCTCCGGCGCCGTCGGGTACGCGGTCATCGTCGTCGGCGAGCGACAGGACCCGTCTGTACGGCCTTCGGCTGCATTTTGCTCAGCCGGTCCATCACGATCGCGACCACACTCCGCAGGGTCCTCGCCGCACCCCGGAGCACACTGGCCAAAAGGTGGATTTATATGACCATACGACTTCCCCACTTGATCTCATGAGCACCCCCCACATATGATCTCAATATGTCCCCACATAACCCCATGTTCCTAGAGCATTGGCGAAAAGGTGAGTGTTTATGACCCATATGCATCCCCATTAGACTCCCCCTACGATGTGACCCCGAGACAGGGAGAGCTGGGTTGCGTACCTGTTTTTTGAGGTAAGACACCGCGGCCACGAGGCTCGACGCGCCGAACTGCCTGGCGAGGTTGTGCACGACCAACGGGAGGTCCTTGGCCCGGAGAACCGACTGGTACGTGGAGCTCGCGTGCTCCACCGGCGGCTCCGGCGCCGTCGGGTACGCGGTCATCGTCGTCGGCGAGCGACAGGACCCGTCTGTACGGCCTTCGGCTGCATTTTGCTCAGCCGGTCCATCACGATCGCGACCACACTCCGCAGGGTCCTCGCCGCACCCCGGAGCACACTGGCCAAAAGGTGGATGTATTGACCCATACGACTTCCCCACTTGATCCCACGAGCACCCCCCACATGATCCCAGTACGTCCCCACATGACCCCATGTTCCAAGAGCATTGGCGAAAAGGTGAGTTTATGACCCATATGCGTCCCCCCTAAGATGTGACCCCGAGACAGAGAGAGCTGGGTTGCGTACCTGTTTTTTGAGGTACGACACCGCGGCCGCGAGGCTCGACGCGCCGAACTGCCGGGCGAGGTTGTGCACGACCAAGGGGAGGTCCTTGGCCCGGAGGGCCGACTGGTACGTGGAGCTCGCGTGCTCCACCGGCGGCTCCGGCGCCGTCGGGTACGCGGTCATCGTCGTCGGCGTGCCCGTGAGCGGGCTCGACAGAGCGACAGGACCCGTCTGTACGGCCTTCGTCTGCGTTTTGCTCGGCCGGTCCATCACGATCGCGACGACACTCCGCAGGGTCCTCGCCGCACCCCCGAACCCACCCTTCGAACTGGCCGCCTTCGCGGGCGTCGACGGCGGAGCCCCGCTCGAGGGGTTCCCGCCCCCGCCGTTCACCGGCGCCAGCGGCGCGGGCCGCTGCTTCCCGTTCAGTGATGTCTGCAGCTCGCCGTGCCCACCGCCGCCCATTCGGTCCGTGGCGTCGGAGCCAGCGTCGGGAGCGGCGGCGGCGCCGTCCTTCGGCTTCCCCGGCGGATACGGCGACACGGGCTCGGGTTCGGTGCCGGCGGCTGGCGGCTTCCGGCAGGGATCCTTCGCGAGCAGGTGCGCCTCCGTGTTGACGCTGCGGTCGCGGACGGCTGGGGTGGCTTGGCACTCCTGGGCTTTCGCGCGGGAGCGACGGCTGGCGTCGGTTGCCTTGCGCATGATGCGCTTGATCTCGATGATCTGCTCGCGGGTGCGGTCGGCCAGAGCCCGCTCCAAGTCGGCGCGGCGCACTTCGCTGGTCTTCAGTGACCCGGCGAGCTTCGACGCTTCGAACTTCGCGGCCGCGACCTGCCGCTCGAGCGACCGGACTTCGAGGAACAGCTTCTGGTTCTCCCGCTGCTGCTCGGACACGTTCTCCTTCAGCGCCTCGAAGTGCTCGACGGTCAACTCTTCGTCCCCGCTCTGCTCGAGCGCCCTCGCGCCTCCCGCCGCCCCCGGCCCTTGCGGCAGGCCGGCCGGAATCGTCCCGTCCGATGCTACGTCGATATACTCGCCGGGCTGCCACGGGCTGCGGGTGCGCTTCTCGGGTACGCCTGTGTCGGTGTGGGTGTAGTTGTGTGAGAGTGATTAAGTGCAGGGCTTGAAGTGGGTAACGGCTGAAATCGAAGTATTGCCTATTTTTTGCCACTTTTCACCAGTCAGCTTGTGAGCTTCGACGCTTCGACCTTCCTGTCGACTTCGAGGAACAGCTTCTGGTTCTCCCGCTGCTGCTTGGACTTCTCCTTCAGCGCCTCGAAGTGCTCGACGGTCAACTCTTCGTCCCCGCCGGGCTGCCACGGGCTGCGGGTACGCTTCTCGGGTACGCCTGTGTCGGTGGGTGTGTGTGTGTTCGAATTCATGTATGGGCAACCCCTCTTGCGGAGTATGGCCCAGGCCGTGACGCTCCTTCTTGCTGCCCGTAGTGGCCACGCGCTGTCCGGAACTGTAGCCTCGTTTGACAATGGCTGCTTCGTGTCCCGTATGCTGCTGATGTATCCGGGGGTCGTTGTTCTTGGTGCTGGTTTTGAGGGATAAGGAAAAGGGAATAGTTGAGTTGCAGCTATTGACAAAGATAGACGGAAAAAAGAAGGTGTTTTTATTCTTCGCTTTTTCTCACGAACGGGGGGGTCGGTCCTGCTTTGGCTTTGTAGGTTCTCCCGACTCCCTAATTCGTGGTTAGCACAAACTCAAGAGGTCTAGTCAACTATTCCCTGCAGTATTGGCATACTTTCAATAAAAAATCTTTTTTGCGGTGGCCTCCGCTGGTCTGGTAGTCCGTGCTACCTCCATTCTTTTACACTCGTTCTCTTCTCTACTCACTACTGTACGCACTCTTTCACTCTTTTACTCTCTTTGGCTAGAAAGCCAAAAAAGACTCCTGCGACCTAAGGTATCCGGGGGGCAGTGTGAGGTTTAGCTACAGTAGCCTTTTGTAGCAGCTATAGCTGCTACAGTTTTTAGCTACTGTAGCTCCTGTAGCTTTTTGTAGCCTTTTGTAGCCTTTTTTTTGTGCCATCAAAATACGATTCAAACCCATGTGAAACGTCACCCAAACCCGAATTCCGCCTGGGTTTCCACTTTTTTTGACGATTGTGGCGTCTGTCAGTGTCGGCAGCGCTCACGTTCTTGCTCTGTAGCAGTGTACAGTCTCCTGCACTTGCAACTGCAGGCTACAATAGCGAGTCCAACAGTGTGGAGGCTGGCCCCGGGGCTTCGGGGCTGAGCTGGCCCAAGAATGGGTTGTTTTTCGGGTGCGCACTTTGAAAACAACCAAGGAAATCGGCCGCCCCTGACACGGTCTGGGGGGCTGGCCGGTGCCGGGGCTCTTTTTTTCTCCGGGCTGAGAATGGACTACTACAACAGGGGGGCACTTTCTACTGTTTCAACGTTTCAACAGTAGATCCATTCCAGTGCCGCCGCGGGGCTCTCCGCGCGAGGTTGACGGCCTGTGTGGGACTTCCAAACTTGGTCAATACAAAAACACGTGCGTATCCTTAGCTTTGTGTACGGGCAGGACAGTAAGACAGCCGGACCGTGGCTGCACCTGGAGTCTTTCACCAAGAGTAGCTTTTTGCCCGACATTCTGCATCAGTTCGGTCTTGAGTCAGAGTCTGACGCTTCTCGGCGAGCATCGCGGTAGCCGGGTGAGTGACTGAGCCTCTTGTCGACTGTGACGCATGCCGTGTTGGCTACACGGCCTGCTGATACTGGTGGCTATTGAAAGCCTGTATCACAGGCTGCAGTCCGATGAGGACGAGTCACGCATCCGAGCCACTACTATTGCGCTGCGCAAGGAGTCGTAGTACTGAGCCGCGCCTGAGTTCACTGCTGAGCCGCCAGTCCAGTGCGTGCTAATCCATGTGGTTCATGTACTTAAAAGAACTCAATGCTGAGCCGCACTCACAGTGGGCGGCACTCCCAGCAGAGATGCATCATCCGGCTACGAATCGGTACGTCCAGACCCGGCCCCGGGCTGCCAACTGTAGCAGTCAAGTTGCAAATCACCAACCACCACGAAGCTTTGTCGAAGGCCGTTAGGCAAAAGAAAACAGTCGAACGACGAAACGGAGTCATCACGATTTCCCAAGAAGTCTACAGTAGGGTCGGGCATGCGTGCACTCTACGACCCGACCCTACTGTTCCCGGGCACCGACCAGCACCGGTGCACTGTTCTGTACTACTAGTACAGTCACCCCGGGCCGCAGCACCCCGCACGGCTCAACGTGTGCTGCGTTGCAGGCTAAAGTTTCGTGACACGTCTCGTATTGTTTCCTTGATCATAATTTGGATGAACTCCTCGGTTTGTGAAAACCGAGTGTGGCTGCCGGCAGCAGTGCCGCGGAACAAGCACAGCGGAGTGACAGCCACGCGTTCGTAGCGCGGTGGCGGCGACGTCTGCAGAGTCTGGGGTGCGGTAAGGATCGGCAAGGCCTCCGGGTTCAGTCGGCGTTTCGCCAGATCCAGCAGTCTTGAACAGGTGATGACACAGCTGGGAACGGAGACTTTCTTCGAGCTGCCGGCCATTGACTTCAATTTGAAGCCTACAAGGGTTTCGGCAGACGAGTGTGACCTTACCGAACGACCACCCAGTACCTGCATCTGCAGGCCGCTCACACGATTCCGTGACCACGTTTTGTCGTAGATCGCTCACTACTTTAATGCTTTAGTGGCCGGACTGCGTTTTTGATTCGTGCTGAGCGGCGTGCTCTTCCCGGGAGTCCCGCCTGCCGGGAGCGTGCTGCCCGTCGAAAGCGCGCGCCAGGTCGAAGACGAGCAGCATGTGAATCGGCCTTTTTCCGGTTGATTGCGGTGTAGAGCTGCTTCTCTGTGCCTCTCCCTACCCGGAAGCCTCCGGACTGAGGAGCCCATCGATGGAGGAACGTGGGGCGGTCTTTGATAATGGTCTCCACTATCTTCCAAAGGGCAGGTGAGTGCGTTCTTCTTGTGGCGAATCCCCAGGAGGGCCCGAGGGGCTTTTGGGGGGCCCCGTCCGATGGGGAGTGACTGGTCTAAACGGTGGCTTCGGCAGTCCACACTGCAGCATCTGCCCAAGTGTTGGTAAGTGGTGGTACCGGCCAAATACCTGACTCAGCCCGGGGCTCTGGAGTGCAATGAGAGCTCCAGCCCGGGGCTCCGGGCCCACACTGTCTCGAGTGCTCTTCGCTCTGCTGTTGGGGTCCTGATTGGCTTCGCTTCATGGAACCGTCGTGACTCTGGCGCCCCAGGCTTCCCTGATGCATCACCCTCGCCGCCTGCGTGGTTGCAGCCTCACCGACCCTCACTGAGGCTCGGTAAGCTGCAGCGGGCCCGGCAGTGAGGCCACAGTGCACAGGGCAAAGCAGGTGCCAGGAAACACGCCAAAATATGCCCAGAAAACTTCGAAACTGAAGAAATTGGGGCGAAAAGTATCCTGAATGGGCTGGGAACCCCCCCCAAAAAAAAGAGCTACAAAAGGCTACAAAAGGCTACAAAAAGCTACGCTGTAGCTAGCTATAGCTTTTTGTAGCTAAACCTCACACTGCGGGGGGAGGCACCTTCTTTTAGAGTTAAAGTTCACTTGCAATTCCGGGGTTTTTAGGGTTTCCGTGTGACCGTTCATGAATGGGTTCTCTTAGAGCAAGAAAGGGCTGTATGGTTACGGGTTGTATATTTGGTGCACGCTTTCGTTGTGGGTTATGGCTAGCCACTGTTTGTGACCGACACCAAGTACATTCCTCCGTGGAGTAGTCTGGGCCCCCCACGTTCTACTTTTGCACGCAGATTGGAACACTTCGCTTTCTTATTTCCTGTTCGCTTCACGGTTGGCCGTGCGCCAGGTGTACGCGTGTGTGTGTGTGTGCGTGTTTAAGTTCAGGGCTTAAGTGGGTAACGGCTGAATCGAAGTAAACTTCCTTTGCCCACTTTTGTCACGTTCACCACTCGGCTGTGAGTTTCCGACACGCTGCGTTTGGGTCCTGTGACTCCTCTCCGAAGGGTGGGTCGTTGTTATTGGTGCTGGTTTTGAGGGATAAGGAAAAGTAAGAAATCTAGAAATCTTTTTGCGGTGGCCCGGTAGTTTGTGTTACCGCCAACTTCTTTTACACTCGTTCTCTTCTCTGCTCACTACTGTACTAACTCTTTCATTCTTTTACTCACTTTGGCTAGCCAAAAAAGACTCCTGTGACCTACACCACGAACACATTCGCAATGAATGTGGCCCTCGGCCGCCCCACGTGCATACATCCGAAGGTGGGGCGGGGCGGGTAAGCACGCATCCTGGTCGGCAAAGCAGAGTTTTTTTTTTTAGGAGAGGAAAAACGCCAGGGTATTAGCGTGACCCTCAAAATCGTGTACAACCTGAAAATAATGTGAGGGACAGCCATTTTCTGGTGGGAAAGCTATATTGGGCACTTTTTGTCTCGAAGAGATGTAAAAAACAGGGGTTCGGCTAGAAGCTCTTCAGAAAAAGAGCAGTTTGCGCGGAAGAAAAGCCTCTGTTCGCTGTTGCACCGTGGTGCTTCACCGAGGACCCCTGTGTTTCAGATCGCGTCCTCCCCGTCTTGTATAAGAACGGGTTTGGCTTATTATTGTTGGCTCAGGCCCCGCGCAGCGGCAATTTTTTTTGGATACACTTTTGAGAGGGGGGTAGTTTCTTGGCCCCGCGCAGCGGCAATTTTTTTTTGGATACACTTTTGAGAGGGGGGTAGTTTCTTGGCCCCGCGCAGCGGCAATTTTTTTTTGGCTACACTTTTGAGAGGGGGGTAGTTTCTTGGCCCCGCGCAGCGGCGATTTTTTTTTTGGGTATGTTTCTTGGTGACGTATTTATGACTGCCCTCCTGATGATGAGACTTTAGCTAGGCCCCACCAGCAGTTGGACCCAGTTTGACCCATACACCACGGGACTGGCCCCCAGGGTTCCCGAAAAAAACGCATATTTCTTTCGGATTTTTCCGTTTTCCAAGGTGGACTAGAGGATGTGACACCAGTTTCCTCCCCAGATTTTTTTTTGTCAACACCAGCAGCTTGTGCTGGGCTCTTTTTTTTTTTCCAAAATGTGAGGATTTGCCTCACAATTGAAACTGACGCTAACCCTATGGAAAACGCACGGACGCCGTTCCAGCAAACAGATGTTATCCATCCACGTGGATACACGGTGCATCCTACATCGGGCAGAAATCCTGCTCCGAGCTCTCAAACGGACACCTGAGGTTTGCCATGGAGCTCCCCCCTTTCCCCGAAATTAACCCTTCCCTCCGTCCTTAAGTGGTTGAAAAGAGTAACAACAAACAACAGGGGGTGGAAAATACCCTTCGGCGACTTCAGGGACTCTGCGGTCACCGCGCGGCTGACGACGGCGTTCAAAGGCGAGAGCGGGCGGTGCCGCTGGTCGATTTCGCGCTCGTGGTCGACCTTCATACTGTTGACGTCTTGCAGCAGTTCCACGTTCTGCTGCTCGAGCTCCCAGACCCTCTGTTTGGCCTCTTCGTGCTGCGCTGTGACCAGCTGGCAGTGCGACTCGTACTCGTGCTGCCACAGCTTCAGGACGGGGCTGTACGTCGGGGAGCACGAGATCAACTTGTCGAAGCAGGTCCGGAAGACCCACAGCCGCCGCTGGCTCTCCGGGGCCGTCAGCCGGATGTGCGGCACCCTCTGCGCGCCCGAATCTTGGTGCACGGGCGCGAAGCCGGACAGGGCGAGCTCCGTGTTCACGACGCGCATGACGTGCGCGACCCACTGCCGCGACGCCGCCGCCGGCGGCTGCGGCCGCGCGCCGCCGCCCGCCGGCAGCGGCGCCAGCAGCAGGGCCCGCGCCCTCGCCGAGCCGCACTCCCGCGCGCCCTTCCCGCCGCCGCCGGCGAGCGGGCAGGGGAGAACCTTCGCTTCGTGTCGTTCGGGGGGCGCGTCGTTCGACGCCGGCGCCGGGTCCTCTTCGCGGGAACGACGCGGAGGCTTTTTCTCTTTACTTCCTCCTTCCAAACGGTGGGGGGGCGCCTCGCAGGCCGCGCCCACGAAGCCCCTGGCGTTCGGCAGCTGTCCTTTCGCCGGCGGCTGCGGCGGGTGTGCGACGGCCTCGCTTCCCGGAATCGCGTTGCTTTGGCACGGCAACGCCGCCCCGCCCCCGCCGAACTCGGCCTTCCGGTGGCCATCGGAGCCGCTGCGCTCCGGCGCGCCGCCGTCCGGCGGGCAATCCCCAGGCATTCCAGCCACGGGCTGCCGGCCCGGGCGGGCGAAGCTGACGCGTGCGCTTCCCCCGGCGCGCGGGTCGGCCGCCGCCTTGTCCCGCGGCCCGCCTCTTTTCGCGCGGGGTTGATCGTCGGTGGCCGGCGCGCACGGCACGAGTCCGAGCTCGGTCGCGACGTCGTCCTTGAACACGGCGAACTTCTGCCGTTTTCGCACCGCCTTGCGGTCCAAGGGGGCGTGCATCCCGCACGTGTAAGACGGCAGCGCCTTTTTAGCGTTTCTTGTGGTTTAGAGCTTTCTCTGCAAAGTGGGAGATGGGGGTGGGATTCCTGCGAGGGGCTTGAGATTTTTTTCTCGGGTTAGCAACGGGTCCATAACCTTGTGACACAAAGTGTCAGTTCACTGGGAGGAGAAACACGGCGAACTTCTGCCGTTTTCGCACCGCCTTGCGGTCCAAGGGGGCGTGCATCCCGCACGTGTAAGACGGCAGCGCCTTTCTAGCGTTTCTTGTGGTTTAGAGCTTTCTCTGCAAAGTGGGAGATGGGGGTGGGATTCCTGCGAGGGGCTTGAGATTTTCTTCTCAGGTTAGCAACGGGTCCATAACCTTGTGACACAAAGTGTCAGTTCACTGGGAGGAGAAACACGGCGAACTTCTGCCGTTTTCGCACCGCCTTGCGGTCCAAGGGGGCGTGCATCCCGCACGTGTATGACGGCAGCGCCTTTCTAGCGTTTCTTGTGGTTTAGAGCTTTCTCTGCAAAGTGGGAGATGGGGGTGGGATTCCTGCAGGAGCAAGCGAGGGCTTGAGATTTTTTTTTTCTCGGGTTAGCAACGGGTCCATATCCTTGTGACACAAAGTGTCAGTTCACTGGGAGGAGAAACACGGCGAACTTCTGCCGTTTTCGCACCGCCTTGCGGTCCAAGAGGGCGTGCATCTCGCACGTGTAAGACGGCAGTGGGCACTCCTTTCTAGCGTTTGTTGTGGTTTAGAGCTTTCTCTGCAAAGTGGGAGATGGGGGTGGGATTCCTGCAGGAACAACGAGGTGAGTATGCGGTGTTTCTTCTCTCGGGTTAGCAATAGGGCCCATAACATTGTGACACGAGTGTCAGTTCTCGTCAGTGCGTGCGTGTTAACCATTCCAAGCACGTTCGTATTCCGCCCTTCGGTACCAGTTTGTCGAACTTCTTTCGTTTCGACGAGCCTTCGTGTGCGAAGTTTTTGATTCTTCTCTCCTTCGAAGGGCCTCGCAAAATAGGGGTTTTTGTAGAATAAGCGCGCGCGTGCTATTCTCCAGACCGAAAAATAGCCCACCCATTCCCCCCGGTCTTCGACTGCACTTGTGTGAGCATGACGAGGCGATTGATGGTCTCGTCATGCTCATGCAAGGGCAGTCGCAAGAACCAGCCAGCGTGAACGTCAGGATACCGTGGAACGTTGTGAGTTTGACTGCCGCAGGCCGTTGCGACTCCTCAGGAAGGCAGAATGTCTTCGTTGCCAGTAACTTGTTAACGCGTAGAGGTTGCCGTTCGCCGCGTCTACAGCACGGGCAGCAGTCTTCGTCGGCTGGCATGACAGCTCGCAAGAGCCGGTCAAGTGGTGAGGTGGTGTGCACGGGCCGCCTTAAGCTTGCAAGGTCTGCTGGCGATCCCTACCACTCGGATGCCGATCAAGTCAGGTTCTACCAAAATGTGGGGAAAACCGAAAATGTTATCTTTCGTTAATTTCTTCTTTTTTTCAGTGTTTTGTTGGCACTGCGTCTACCCATACGGTTTTTCCTTTTAATGCAAACCGATGCTACACAAAAACAGGCAGACTGAAGGCAATGCAAACACAAACTGGCCAGACTTGGCGGGCGTAGGCAGAAAGCCGAAAAGAACTAAGAGGTACCAACGGCGAGCGTTCTTTGTTCTGTGACCGAAGGAAGCGTTCTTCAGCGTCTTCCCTCTCAATCATGTTCGTATTTCCGCGGATTTAACACTTTGATTTCTAACGAGTATCAAGCCACTACTTGCAAGCCAAGGTTGAGGCCTGCCAAAGCCAGGCCACTGCATCGGGAGGCGCAATGTTGTACTGTAATATCTTACGTTACTTACTTGGCGGGCGTAGGCATAAGCCGAAAAGAGCTCTGAGGAACGGCGAGCGTTCTCTGTTCTGAGACCGAAGGAAGCGTTCTTCAGCGTCTTCCCTCTCAATCATGTTCGTATTTCCGCGGATTAAACACTGTGATTTCTAACGGTTTAAGCCTGGAGGCGGCTGACTCCTTCAGTATCAAGCGACTACTTGGAAGCCAAGGTTGAGGCCTGCCAGAGCCAGGCCCCACTGCATCGGGAGGGCGCAATATTTTACTTTCCTCTCATCTCATAGCTCGATGCACATGTCCGGGACAGGAGACAATGACGTGCTTGGAATGGTGGTGTACTCAGCACCGCACTGGTCCTGGTATCTGCACCGTGTTTCGGTCCTCTAAGCCACGGACACATACGGCGGACCATCATCAGCGCGGTACCTGAGGGCAGTCATGGCCGACTATGCGACACGGTGGAGTCCAGTCTCAGAAGCTGGAGTTAAAGCTGGGTTTAAAAAGACCCGCATTTCGTATGTGCATTTACACGCGTTTTGGTTGTAGCTCCCACTTTTCGGGTGTGCCCTCTTTCATCCACTTCTAAGGCTGGACTCCACCGCAAGGAAGAAGCCCATGTGAGCGTGTCGGTTGGTAACTGGGGGTGAGGGTGCGGGGGTAACTTTTTCCTCCAGTCCACACGGTTGCTTGCATTTTTTGGGACTGTTTCTTTTGGTTTCTTTTTTTTTTTTCCGCGGCGGGGCCGAGACTGTGCGGTCCAGTGTTCCCGCTAAGGCTGATGTCGTCTTTTTTTAAGAATGCTTCGGAGCATTTTCAGCGTTATTTGTGGATGAGCTTACTTGTTTTCGAGTCGGTGGCCGACGGTGGGCGTTTTCTCTAACAGCGGTGGACGTAGACGTGCGAGAGGCTTAAAAGCAGTGAGGAGTACAGCATTGAGGTCTGCTCAGTTCAGAGGATGAGTCGGGCCTCACAAGCATAGCGGAGCAGCGGAGCGATTAATTTGTCTCGGTACACCAGGACTCTTCGCTGTCGGGGGCGAGACAAGTCAGAAGCACAGTATCTTTGCCCATGTTACACCTTCGAGCATCAGTTTTAGAAGTTCGAAGATCGCTAGATTCCGATTTATAAGAGCATTCCGAAGATGACGTTATACCAACCGAAGAGGTTGCCTCGTCTAGCACCGTTCTCAAGTTTGGCACCACAAATGGCCTTCGACAAGGCTCCCCCACTCCTGTTCCACTCGGTGTGATCGACAACTAAAAGTGGGGTGAGGTTTGCTGTCCTGTGTCACGAGACCTTCGCCAGCATTGGGGATGAGCCACGCCAGGTCGTTTCGGATCTTTGAAGTTGGCCACTGCGGAAACGTCCTTAGCAGCCCTTCTAGGACACGACCGACCAGAGACAAAACGCTGGGCCCATGGCAAGGTACCAGATGCTGAAAGACCCGCCCGACTTCCAAGCCCAGTTCCTCAGGACCCCCTGCCGGCAGGGAGACCCTGCCGACGCGCTGGACCTCAACGCAACAAGCAGCAACAAGCTCGAACGACTGGGTATAACGCGCCGCAGGCCGAACCAATGTGCCACATTGACGATCGGACGTGTACAAAGCAGACCAGGCACGAACGTGAAGAGAGCGACGATTGAACCGTTGCGCAAAGCAGACCAGTGGCATGAATGACGTAACATGCAGGGTCAAAACCTTGTGTCCTTTTTTAAACGCTCCCGCGGGGCCAATGGCACCCAAAAATAAAAAATTGGCTACATCATCCAGTGCAGCCGGCCTGCCCAGAAAAGGCCGGTTAGCTGGCCTTTTTTAAGGCAAAGAAAGTTTTTTGCCGGGTGCTTTTATGGAAAAGAAGAACTTTTGGTGTCATGAACGGTCGGCTATTTCCTTAGCGGGAGCACTGGTGGGTATCGCGTGAAATCATATGAAAAGCCAAGATCCAGACGCGGAAAGACGGCCAACACTACGGCCATTCGTGGCACGCAAACTACTCGTGCCAGGAAACCACTTTTCGCTCGAGAATGAATAGCTACTATTTCGAGCTTTTCCCACCGAAAAGCGGGTGTCCACACCCGGTTTTCTCACTTTTATTTCCAAACAAAACATCATCTTCTGTTACCGGCTGGCGGTCCGTGACCGTCAGCAACAAAGACATGAATGAAACAGATACGTGAACAAGCCGGAATAACGGAGAAGAACAAACATAAACAACAAGAAACAGAGAGGGAAACAAAACAAAAAAGATGAAGGGCTAGATCAGAGAAGGGCACGCTAGCGGTTCAGGCGCGTCCGGGTACTGGAAGGCTTTCGATGTTCGCTTTGCCAGAATGGCGATTCGGCTTTGAACCCCCTGCGCGGTTCGGAAAGGACGCTTCACGGACAAGGTGTTTGCGCCTGAGGCAGGGAACTTGTAAACTTGCAAGAAAGATCTTCACAGCTCGCATGAGGAGGATGTCACGCAAACAGCATTTCTATATACTATTATAGGTGAGACTTCATATCCCCCCCGTGGATATGACTGTTGCTCGCACGACACCGGAAACTGCTCAAATCCGCCAAGCTGCAGCTGATCGCAAAGGAGCGCGGACACCAGGACGCCCGGCGGTACCACCGGCTGGGTCGTCAATGCAACCACGCAAAAAATGGTCGGACCCCCTGGTCAACAGACTTGATCAGACCGCGTGGGCTGCCGGCTCAAACACATCATCACCCTGCGAATTCGGGCTGTCGGTTGACGCCACCGATCTTCCGTGTGAAAGCACGGCCTAACATCATGTAGTCTCGCCGAGCTTGCTGCAGGGCACTTGCTGTAATGTGCAACAGATGTACCCTCCCAGCCCAAATCCCCGCCTGACTGATGTATCCAGACGAGGACTCGCGAGTCGAAGCTCCCTTGTTGCCTAGACGAATAAGCTAAGCTAAACAGCGACCCATGTGAACTTCGTCGTTTTCCGCGCGGCTGGCTTTAGGTCGTTGAGCTGATTGCCAGTAGCGCTCCCGGTTGGTACGGGGGGGATGCCAACGACGAGCAGAAGACGCAGCTGCTGAGGCGCACCCGGAATAGGTACGGGACGCCTCCGGCTTGGTTGCATGGATGCCGACAACGAGCAGAAACCGAGCATTCAGCTCTGCTGCGGCACCACCCGGTTGGTTTGTTAAGAGCAGCAAACAAATCGAGCGAATTCAGATGCAGCTCGTTGAGCTGGAGAACGCGCCAGGCTTGGTCGCATGGAGGTCAACAACGAGCAGAAGCCGAGCACTCGGGCAGCTCTTTGGTTCAGCTGCTGGGTTTTCGAGCTGAATTCACGACCGACATGACGGAGCGGGTCGACGCCGGACGGGCAGAGTTAACGGTCCTGTGGTGTTTGTTGCCTTCTGTCGTGGGTTAGGGCCAGAACGCCGCACGCTGAGCGTGAATTTTCGAGACTGTTTCGAGTTTTAAGGATCCGGCTCGGTTGACCGATGAAGCGAATGCAGTGGCCACTGTCAGTTGGGTCAAACAGACCCAACTGGCAACCAGCCCGGCTCTGACCGAATCAGGACTTGGATCGATGGCTAAAAAGTAAACCTCAAGGTTTGCTGGCCTCTTTCACTCTAAAAGAAATGCGTAGTTTTGTTAAAACGAACGGCATACAGCTGTCGCTGTGAGAGCGCCTTGAGTTGAGAGAGTCGTTGTTCCTCTTTTTCCTTTTCCTTCTTTTCCCGATCTTTGGCCTCTTTCCGCTCTTTTCGCTTCTGCTCTTTGAGTCGTGCGTATTCTCGTTGCCGCTCTTCGTCGATGCGTCGGTCTTCTGAGTCTCGGGGAACGTCGGAGGAGGCGGAGAAGAAAGAGAAGCTGAATTGGACGTTGGAGAGCTGGTTGTCGCACTGCAGACCAGTAACGCCTCCGGCTTCATGCGTCTGTGAGGTTGCTTGTAGCTGACATACGCAAAAGGAATACATATACACACGTGGGGGAAAGCCACATAGCACACACTCATACTTGCAAGCACATCACAAAGATGAACGCGGACAACTTTCACGTTCAAGACGTTCTCGCTGCAGTTGGACGGGCAGGCCCCGACACCACCACCGGTCAACGAGTACGCGTCGGCGACGAGGAAGCAGACATCGTCGGCCTCGAAGAGCTGGAGAAGCAGCAGTGCGAAGCAGAAGAAGGAGAGAGTGCGCAGCCTGGAGCAGCAAATCGAGGGACACTGGCCAAAGCGCCCCCCGGACAACAACGCCCCGAGAGCGCCGACTTCCACGAAGACGGTGTTCGTTGCCAAATTCAGGAGAAAAGAGGCCGAAAGAGAGTGGCGCATGGCTCTGAAGGCACATACTGGGGGCCATAAGAGTGAGCTGCAGCCGAAGACCGAAACAACGGGCGACGCCAACATGCAGGGCAATGAGGGAAAGACCCGCGCCGGCGCGAGACGAATAACGCTTGACAAGCATGGGCTCAGCAGCAGCAGCAGCAGCAACGGAAGACGTGGGAAAAAAGCGCGAGCTGAAGCCCGAGCCTCCTGGGAGGCGATGTACGAGAAGCGGCTTCAGAAGTGGCAGATGCCCAGGTGTGTATTGCCGCAGCACGAGGAAGCAGCGCTCGTGCGACAAATGGAGTGGGTGGCCGAAGTGGAGAGGAAGCTTGCTGCCTTTGAAGGAGAGATGACCCGGATGGAGTCGCTTCTCCCAAGTGTAACCGCAGACGCCAGGCGAGTACCAACCCTCCAGCAGCAGATGCCGCACAGCGAAGCCCGAACAAGAAGGGAAAGAAAGCCGAGGCGAAAGCAAAGGAAGCCGCCGAGAGAAGTAATACGCAGAGCAGCTCAAACAGCTCAATCAAGCCACTAACAGAGCGGAGGCCGAGCCGATCGAATCAAGCGGTACCGAGCCGAAAGTAAGCGAAGCCGAACCGAAAGCAACGACGTCGAGCCGAGAGCAAAAGCAGCGAAAGGGGCCAAGCAGCAGACCATCAAAGGGATGCGCAAGGTGAACAAGGGGAACCGGCAACCCGCTGGAAGGGTGGGTGCCAACAGCCCCGGTCTTGAGCGTGCCAGACGTCCCACACGGGCGACCACCTCAAAGTGGAAGTATGGCCCGGTTTGAGTTCAGCTTGGAACACGTACCGCGGAATAGGAACGTAGATGCGGACGCGTTAAGTAACGCGGCCATGGACATGGTGCAAGCAGAGACGGGTGCGCAAGTGATACGGGCGCAGTACGAAGAGTTCAAGAGCAGTGCACTGGCGAAAGGCCAGTCTTTACGAGCGGTCACCGGCGCGGTAGCACGGATCTGTGGCGCAGCGTGGCATTGTGGGCATGTCTCCAATGTCACCAGCGTCACAGCGCTAGGCGGAGGGGTAATGCTAGGCCTCTGCCTCGCAAACCGAAACAGTGTTGCGGGCAATGAGCCAGCGCCCTGGCATAGCTGCGACGACACCCGTAAACCCATTTGTGAAGGCTCCGCAACATGGGAGGAGGAAGCGGAGTGGGAGGGAAGAGAGCAGGAGAGGGGAGCAAGCAGCCAGTGATCCCGACCAACAGCAAGGCAAGCGAGGAATACGACGGCACGATGCGCGAAGCATGGTGCACCCGCTGCACCGCGTGTAAAAAGAGGCGATTGCCCCCGGATACGTGTTGATCCCGACCAACAGCAAGGCAAGCGAGGAATACGACGGCACGCGCGAAGCATGGTGCACCCGCTGCACCGCGTGTAAAAAGTGGCGATTGCCCCCGGATACGTGTTGCGACACATGGGTCATGGAGCAGGGAGCCTTAACCCAACGAGGCTGCACTTTAGATCAGCGCGTGGCCACCACGAGCAGCCGGCAGGTCCATCAGCTGTGACGTAAGGATGCTGACAACGTGGGCTATACTCCGCAGCGGACCTCCGGACTCGGAAAAGCGATGAGTCTGGTCGAACTAGGAAGCGCCTATAGACACACACACACACACACACACACACACACACACACACACACACACACACACACACACACACACACACACACACACACACACACACACACACACACACACACACACACACACACACACACACACACACACACACACACACACACACACACACACACACACACACACACACACACACACACACACACACACACACACACACACACACACACACACACACACACACACACACACACACACACACACACACACACACACACACACACACACACACACACACACACACACACACACACACACACACACACACACACACACACACACACACAGGGGGAATTGAGAGGGAACACGAAAGCCAAAAATATACCGAAGACAACAATATAATGGCAGGGTCCGGCGGCCTCCACGCGGCTCCCCCGGTCAATGGTGCGAGCACCAGCCAACAGCCGGACCCAACCCTCCCCACAATCACACTCGTGAGGAGAACGATGTCGCTGTACGACATCAAAGCGCTGCCGGAAGGAACCAGGAGGGAGGCAGCAACGTCCCTCCTGCAGCAGCTCCCTTGGGATGCCGAGGTCGTAGCACTGCCCCGGAATGGGCGTGTATTAGTGGTGCGAGCAGCCGGAGCTCCGCCGGCCACGGAGTTCAAGCTGCGCGAGGGTGGGACGTGCACCATCAGACCGTCACCACCACCCATCAGCCGAGTCCCAGACCCCACCGCGAGGAACAAGCGGGAGAAGTACACCAAGAAAGAGTTCTTGGACTTCTGCGGGCGAGAGGAAGGGGTACGCAGGTGGGAGAGAGGGCTGCAGTTGGAGCGCGAGTGGCGGGAAAAGAAAGGAGAGAGAACAACGGCCGCACCCATCAGGGCGAATACAACGTGGGTAGACGGGAACCAGACGCCCGCGTCAGCTTCGGCGCCGGCGTCAGTCGCAGCGGCACGGGCAGCACCAGAAGCAACGTCAGCACCAGCACCGGCACCAGCGACGGCAACGGTTCCAGCACCCGGACAGGCAGCTGCGTCGCCACCACGGGCGACACAGCTAGCTCACTTGAAGAAGGAACTTGCCGAGATGGAGCGACGCCTGACCGAAAGAGTGGACCGCCGACTGGAAGAGGCGATCGTACACCACGCAGAAACACTGGGAACAACACAAACTGCGTTCCTTACTGATCTTCAAAAGCTAATCGGCCAGCAACACGAGCAGCAACAGAAGCAACAACAGGAGCAAACGACGCGCCAGCAACGGTGGATGGCCGAGCAGGAGCAGCGTCAGGAACGCCAGCAGCAGTTGCAACATGAGATGCTACAACAATTGGTGCACCTGCAGCGGGAAAGCCGAAGCGAACAGGAGCAGCAACGCGTCCGGGAGCAGGATCTGCAGGGACGACAGGAGCAGCTGGTCACGGCAGAGGAGCAGGAGCGAGGACGGGTGCAACAGGAGCAGCAGGAACAGTGGGATAAGCACGAGCAGCAACACGTCCGGGAGCTGCAGAAACGACAGCAGCGTGACACGAACCAGCCGCGGCCTAAGGTCGCAACGAAGCGGGAGGCATCCCGATCAGCAGAGGGAACGCCAGCCAAGGCAAAGCTGCGCCTGGCGCAGGACTCTGAGGACAGCAGCGAGAGCCCGAGCGTCGTGGATTGGGCAACTGACGGGAGCGACAGTGAGGGCGCACCGCCATCGACCCCATCCTCATGTAGGGGCGGCCGGTGGGAAGTGGGGGACATGGTGGAGGCGCAGCACACAGACGACAGGTGGTACGAAGCCGCCCTCAAGGGGCAGGCGGCAGACGGCACATGGACGGTGGCGTACTCGAACGGCGTCACGCAGGGGGGGCGACTACCGGAGCAAATGCGCCAAAAGATATGACTGCCGGTAACTTTTACAAAGCTAGCTTCCGGGACCGCCCCCGTAGTATCATCATCGCCCTCATCATCATCACGATCACCATCACCATCACCACCTCCATCATCAACGTCGTCTTCAATTTTATCAGTTTCATCAATCAACATCAGCGGCGACAACAGCTCCAACACCTACGCTACCGGAGGGACGCGTGTTTATGTTTTTGTAAAAACATGGCAAGCTGCCAGGTATAGGCACCCAGCAGAGACCCGTGGTAGAAAGTGCAGTAGAGCATGGATGAGGGGAGGAGGGCCCGGACAGGACCCCCTCCAAGTAATCGAAGAAGCCAACACGTGGCTTCGAGACGCAGCGAGCCGGCTGGGGGCAGTGGTCCTACCGGTTGCACAGGATGGCGCGTGTATGTTCGCGTCGCTAGCGCGGTGCATGAAAGATCGGTCGGCAGCCACGCTGAGACAGCAAGTGGTGGGATGGCTGCGGAACAACGACGAGTACCGTGGGATGTTTTGTCCCGAGGATGAGAGAGACCGTCAAACGTATGACGAATACCTGGACCACATGGAAGAACGGACAACGTACGGGGATCATTGGTGCCTGCAGGCAGCGGCAGAAATCCTCGATGCCGCAATATGGGTCTTGGACGCCGCAGGAAGCAGAAAGTCGATCGCAAGGTACGGCAGAGGAGCAGCTCCCTCCAAAGTCCTAACCGTAACGTACAGGAGGGAACACTACGATATCCTGCTAGTCACGAGCCGGATGCGGGAGAAGCTCCAGCGATCAACAGATGGGGTAGTCCCGATTCCGAGCCAAGAATCTCTAGCAGCACGAACACAACCTGCTCTACCTGCCGACCCCCCAGCGACACCCATGCGGCGAACAGTAAGTATGGTAGCCACGGCGGACAGCGGTGCATTGGTCATTGTCACGATCAACGTCACGTCCCTAGACACCGAAAAGCTACTGGAAGTAGCCCGGCTCGTAGCGGACATCATCGTAGTTCAAGAAACGCGGGTAACGAAACATGAAAAAGCTTACATGTGTTCGCTACTGGCAGCATACGGGTGGGACGTGTACTGGGGAAACGATGTAGAAATGGTGGTAGGAAGGGATGGAAAGACGCAAAGAAAGCCTGGAGGAGTGGCGGTCCTGACAAGGCAGCACCTCACAGCGCAGCGAGTGACCCCAGTGGAAGAATGTGAGAAGAAAATTGTCGCATCGACACGCGTTGTGCAAGTAGCCGTGGCCCTGGATTGTGGGAAGACAGCCATGCACATTTTCTCCGTGTATGGGCAGTCTGGTAGCAGCACGCAGGTGCAGCAAGAAAGGGAACAGCTCCTATCGGAGGTGTTAGGCGTTGCAGCGGGGCTGGGACAGGTGCCGGTATTGGTGCTCGGTGACCTCAATTGCACAACAGAGTCGAGTCCGGTGCTAGCGGCAGCATGTCGTTCCGGGAGGTGGGTGGACGTGGCAGCTGCGTACGCTGGAGGACGTGGTGAAATACCGCCGAACACATGCTGGGCACCGAACGCGTTAGAAGGGAGTCGGATTGACTTATGCCTCGCAAACTCATGTGCAGCACCGGCCGTTGACACGGTAATGACTGTTGCGAGAGAGAGCAGCAAGTTCCACACGCACTCGCCGCTGTACGTAAATCTCCGCCAGCAGGCATTCCGGGAACAGAGCAGCCGCGCCATACTCCCGGCCGCTTTCCCGCGAGAAAGACCTAAGTTGAAGCAGAACGAGAGAGACGACCTCGAGGCACTGGCCAAGAGAGCAAAGGAAACGCGATGGGGGACACACAGTCTAAAACAGCTATCGCAGTGTGCCGAACAATACTTAGTGAAGTTGCACGGCAAAGATCTAGTATTGCCTACGGGGATGTACACGGGACGAGGAGGACGAGTAGTCACTGACTCCCGGCTGGCTACAAAGTTCCAACCACAGTCGGTAAGAGGAGCGTCCACGAAGCAGACACGTGCACGAGACGAACTGCTGGGGCATCTCCGAACGCTAGTGCAGGTCGGGCACGAGCGCTTAAGGGCGGACGTGCCATACCCGCTCACAAGACGGGAAGAACACGCGAGAGACGCCGCGCGGAGGAGGGTTATCAGGGGCTACATCCCAAAATCCGTTGCAGAAGCTGTGACCTCCAGCGCATTTACCGAGTTACAGACGCTGCAGAGTACATTAGCCGACCTCGAGGGGACTCAAAAGGCGGCGTTCGCCGCACTCAAACGGCACAGGAGATCGCAGTGGGCGCATAAGATGCAGGAGGCATGGATGCATGGTGGGGGGCTCGTATTCGCCCATGTTGCTGACCGCTACACCGCTCCGTTGCTATTTATGAGACGAGAAGACAAAACCCTTACGGCGAATGCGAAGGAGATCGACGGAATGCTGCGCAGCGATGGTGCGTGGGGAGGAATCTTCAATAAATACACGCGACAGGAGGAGCCATGTTGGGAGCGCTTTATGCGAACGTACGAGTCCATACTCCCGGACAGAGTGGAGATGCAGTGCGAGCCGATCACGGTGAAGGACGTGAGGGCAGTGTTGGCAAAGATGAAGAAGTCGGCCTCGGCAGGAATGCATGGGTGGAGGATCCACGAATTGCAACAACTGCCAAATGACATTCTGAATGGGTTTGTGCAGGTACTGAATGACGTGGAGGGGCAAGGCGAGTGGCCGGAGGATCTCATGCATGCACTAATCTCCCTCATTCCGAAACCTGACAGCACGGGTGACCCGCTGTCTCAGCGCCCGATCTCGGTTGCACCGGTGCTATACAGGGTTTGGGCAGCAGTAAGGGCCAAAGAAGCGCAAAAATGGATGGAAGAGCTAGCACCGGAAGGATTGCATGGTTGTCGGCCCGGACACAGCACAGAAGATCTATTCTGGCACCTGGCGGCGGAATTGGAGGAGGCGCGGATTACCGGACGCCCCCTTTTTGGAATAGCCTTCGACTTCAAGAAGTGCTTTGATACAGTGCCGATAGGTGTCACAATGCAGCTAGCAAAAAGGCTGGGCTTCAACGCGATGGTACTTCGAGCATTAGAAGCCGCGTATAAACAGATGCGCCGACATTTCAAGGTGAATGGCACAGTGGGAGAGGGCTTCACCCCTACGAATGGCATCATGCAAGGATGCGCGATAAGTGTAATCCTTATCGGGCTACTCATCAGCGTATGGATGAGGCATGTGAAGCGAGAAGGGGAACCCCGGTCATACGTGGACGACATCACAGCCACCGCCAAAGAAGCCCGCCTTCTTCAGACGATTGCAAATAAGACAATCCGATTCACTGTCCTGACAGGGTTGTCGCTGTGCCCTAAGAAGTGTCACTCATTCGGGACGTCAGATGGTTGGCTGATCGAAGTCATGGACTGGCAGGAACACGCAGACGTATTCGAGTCGCAGGAACCCGCGCAGTTTTACAAAAGGGCGGACAGCTTCGATTGCCTTGGCGTGATGCTACACGCGAAGGGGCAGGGGCACAAACTGTCGAGCAGGATCCAGGAGCGCAGGAGAAGCGCCGTACAAAATCTGCAACGCGTAAAGAGACTCCCGGTACCCGCAGCGGCACGAGAGAAGCTGGCATCCATGACGGCTGGTGCAAAGCTTTACTACGGAATTTCAGTGATGCCGTTGGACCGCAAAACAGCATACACCCTACGCCAATTGATCATGTCGGCACTGTGGACCGGCACCAACCGACGTGCGGTGGAAGTGGTCATGCAGGTGCTCCACCACGGACATCGGCTTGACCCGTACACTGCACCAGCGTATCTACGTGTAAAGGCATGGGTCAGGCAGATGCAGAAGTGGCAACACATCAGAACGAGCGCGCAAAGGGCGTGGACGCGCCGTGACGAATTGCCAAAAGGTTCGCCGCACAGCCTGATTCAGGAAGCCCTTAACCAAGCGGGTTGGACGTGGGACAGCCCGATAACCCTCTTGTACGTCAGCGAGAGCGCGCAGCAGACGAGCTTCCACGTGACGAGCGCGACTGAGGTGGAGACCAAAGTCATGCTGCACGACTTGCGCCATGCTCTGCGTGGCCAGCAACTTGCCATCGTGTGCAGAAGGAGGGAGGACATGCGGGGGTGTGCGCATGGAGTGGATGGAAGCGTCACCCGACACCTTCTGCAAACGCCGGATAGTGGCATCACTGGATACCAGCAAGGAATGTTGAGGTCCATTATCGCAGGGGCAGTATCCACGACAGGCCGCACAGGGCAGAGAAGGCCCTGCCCGTATTGTAACGACGAAGAGGGGGAAACGGTGGCGCACCTATGGTGGATGTGTGAGGCATGGAAGGATGTGCGGGAAGAGCACGGCATGG
Organism: Diplonema papillatum; assembly: GCA_030068145.1. NCBI lineage: Eukaryota > Euglenozoa > Diplonemea > Diplonemida > Diplonemidae > Diplonema > Diplonema papillatum. The sequence goes on along the minus strand of JAPJBO010000191.1, from coordinate 18,107 downwards.
TCACCACAGACAGGACAACGTGGCCAACCTGCCTTAGCATGTGCGGAATAGCGCCTCTCTACAGGCATGGGGTCGATGCGGCTGCGCAGCCGATCCCCCTGGATCATGTACGAGCGTGTGCTTTCGTCGGAAACCTGCAGCGTTTCTTCCTTGCAGTACTGCGTGCTCGTCAAATACGCGACGACAGAGCACAAGAGACGTCACGCCACCACCGCTTAGCCCAATATCCATGGGGATGGACGACACCGTGCCCGAGAAGGATATCCATGCCGACAATCGAAGTGGGGACGGTTTCGCAGCAATGGAAGCAGACTGAGGCGCTCTGGAAGGCGCTACACTGGTGGATCGGCAAGTTGTGCTGGGCACATATCGGATCCGAACACACGGTGACGTTCTTAGAGCTAGCCGTCGACTTTGAGCTCACGACGGGAGAACGGCTGCCGGACGTGTCGGATCGGCGAATCCAGCCACCCACAATGCGGAAGACCAAAACAACGACAGCCCGGGAGATCCTCCCACCAAGCGAAGCGCAGTCGGGCCTGTGTCTGTACTTCGATGGCGGGTCGAGGCAAAACGGCACCGCGTTGGCTGTGGCAGGTGCTGGCGCGGTTGTATACGAAGATGGGAAGAAGATCGCGGAGGTCATCGTCCCCCTAGGCCGAACGACCAACAACGTGGCAGAGTTTAGCGCTCTGGTCGGGGGCTTGCACTTGCTCGGGGAGCAGCCCCCGAGCGTGCAAGGACCCGTAACGGTCCGAGGTGATTCGAAGGTAGTGATCAGCACGATGAAGAAGACAGCGCAGTGCAAGCCGATCCTGCGGCCGTACCTCCTGCAGGCGACGGCGTCCATGGGAGCCCTCGCGCCACGGTTCAAGTTCAACCTGGAGCATGTCGCGCGTGACCGCAACACCGACGCCGACGCGCTGAGCAACGCGGCGATGGACCAGGTGCAAGCGCAGACATCTGGAGAGGTGAGCACCATCATGGCGCAGTACGAAGCGTACAGACGGAGTGCGCTGGCAAAGGCCCGAACCCTGCACACGCTAGCAAACACGGCCGCGCGGATTTACGGCACAGCCTGGCACCCTGGACGCGTTGCGAACGTGACGAGCGCTACGGCCTTGGGCGGTGGGGTAATGCAGGGCGTATCGTGCCGAGCCGTGCTCTCACCGCAGACGGAGGCAGTGCTACGATCGATGAGCCGGGGCGCATCCGACACGGAAGGAACAACCCCGAATCCGTTTGTCAAGGCCCACGAAAGGTGGGCAGCCAGTATCCAACCCGAGCGATACTACGAGGCGACCTGGAAGGAAACAGCAGAGTGGAAGGGGAGAGGACGAGAAGACCCTCCCAGTCAACGATCTCACCCGCCAACGAGACGGAATGTCAATGCGGCCTTAAGATGTACTAAGCATGACGCCCCGCGCTGCACCACATGTACGAGAAGGCGAATACCCCCGGACACCTGCTGTAGACAGCAACATGCAAATCACGAAGAAGGAAACCAATGCCAGTCGAGGCTGCATTTCCGTGTACGCCGCGACCACCGCGAGCGGCCGGCTGGTGCATCAGCAGTAACGTAGGTGCATTGCGCAACTGGGCTAGACTCCGCTCAGGGGTTACCCATTACTGAGATCACACACACACACACACACACACACAGGGGCTGGAAGAAGATCAAATTATTAAAATATACAAAACATCATGCCTGCACCTCCACGTGGTGGCCCCGGGCAACGCGGCGACTCTGCTGGGCCGCCGCGGCCGACGCAGGCCAACGACGCGAAAGCACCTGGCACTGGCTGGGTGCTGGCGGGAAAACGGCGAGGCCAGCTGGCACAGCTCAGGCCAGAGGACTGGCCCGTAGCGGTCGTAACGGCCAACGACATCAGGAAGCCGGAGACGACACAGGGCGTAGCCCTGGTCACATGGGCGGACGCCACTGAGTTGGCGAAGAAGAGCCGGAAGGGACGACTGGCCGTGGTCGTCCTCGGGGCCAAAAGGCGGGAAGGCGAGGGGGTGGAGACGACGGTGGTGACGCGCAGAGGTCCGCGAACTGAAGTCCGCCCGGCCGTCCTGCTGCAGCTTGGCGACGAGCTGGTTGGGACGCTGCTCCGAAGGACAAGCGCACCCCTGCCGCCCGCGGACGAACACAGGGTGTCCGTGGTAGTCGCGCGCCGGTACGCGACGGTGGAAGGGTGGACGGGCTGTGGGGCGGACGCCAGGGCCTGGCTTACGGGCCATTTCGTGGGAGAGGGCGTACCCCGGGAGGACATCAAGTCGCTTACGGGGATCGAGACGCGCGGCACCCCCGGCCCCACGGCCCAGATCCGCGCACTACTGCGAGTCGCTGGACGCAGCAAGGAGGGCGCCTTGGCGGCTTCGGGGAAAGGGGGCGTCTTCACAACGCTGAAAGGGGACGGAAGAGGCGCGCTATGGCTGAGGGACGACCTTACCCTGGACGAAGCGAGGAAAGCCGCTGCGCGCGCGAAGACGAGCCTCATCGTCAGTGTGCGCGGCATGGGCGTACTAAAAGGGGAGGGGGAACAGGCCGAGGCGGCTATGAGAGCGTTGCTGGGGACGGCGGCTGCGCAGGAGGAGGAGCAGCCGGGACAGCCGGGCCAGATCTGGGACGTAGCCGGGTTTCCGCGGACGATCTCGCCGGTGCAGGTGGCAGCGTTTCTCCACGCGGCCGGATGGACGGGCGTCGAGGTGATCCGCGTGATCCCGAAGCGCAGCAAGCGCCTCGCCGTCGTCCGCGGCCCGGAGCCACCGGCCTGGATTTTCCAGGTCGAGACGACTGGGGAACTGGTCACCGTGTCGACGGTCAGGGAGAAGGACGAGGCGCAACCGAGATGGGTGCAGACGAAGGGGACGGAAGAGACCCGGACAGACCCGGCCGAAGACGGAACAGAGCGTCAGGGAATGACCTACGCCAAGGCCGCTTTCATCGGCCTGTACGGAAGGAAGCAGGGCTTGAAGGCCTGGAGTGACGGCAGACCGCAGACGACCCAAGCGGCGCCAGCAGAAACAGGACAGCAGAGCGGGCCCCCGGGGAACCCCGGCGCCGACATCCCGCAAACCTCGGACGCACCACCGCCGAACGCCGGAAAGGGGGGCAAGAAAGGAAAGAAAGGGGGGAAAGCAGGAAAGCACCAGCCGCAGCCAGCCGAACAGGACGCGCAGCGACCCGACGAGGTGAGGGCAAAGCTCGAGAGGGAGGTGTCCGAGCTGCGCGCCCAGAACGCTGACATGTGTCGGAAGATGGAGGAGCTGGGGACGCTGGTGCAGGCCTTGCGTGCGCAGCTCCAGGCACGGACAGGCGACCCCCAGAAGACGACGTCACCCTCGCCGAAGCGGCAGTCGCTGGCGGAGCCGGACAAGGTCAAGAAGCGGCCGAGGTCGCTGACCAAGTCCAAGTCGCGGTCACCGGAGCCCCCGAAGCAGCCACCGTCAAAGGCGACGAGGACCCTGAAGCAGATGGGCTTCGGGAGCACGGCGCCGGCCCGTAAATGAAGGCAGAGCCCCCTTGGCGGGGCGGGGGAGGAACACGGACATGCCGGCTACGACACGACGGGAAGGAAGCTCGTTGGGGGGGGACCTGTAACTATCCTCGCCGACGAGCGGTGGGTACGAGCTGCGACCCGCGAGATGCTTGGCCGCGCATGCCCGGTGCCGGGAGACGGGAACTGCCAGTTCTCAGCCATCGCACAACGGCACGGGACAGTGGATGCAGAGCGACTGCGACAAATGGTAGTTGATGAGATGGAGGCGCGCCCGGCTGACTACCGTCCGTACATGGTGATGGAACCGGGGCCGGACAGTCGAGGGCTCACGGTGGCGGAAGAGTTGGCCAAGTGGCAGGCTTACCTGGCGGCCATGCGGAGGAACGCCACGTACGGCGATGAGCTGACACTACGGGCAGCGTCGCGAGTGCTGCGCTGCGACATCTGGGTGCTGAACGCGACGAGCCGGGAGGCCCTACGTGGATGCAGACAACCGTCGCCGACCGCGACCATTGTTCTTACGTACCGGCCGGAGCACTACGACACCGTGATTCTACCGCTGCCGAGCCAGCGCCTGCTGGAGGCGACGACAGGCGACACGGTACCCTTGGCGCGGCTCGCTCTGATTAATGCTGGCCCGGTTGCTGGCACAGACGCACCGACCCACCACCTACCAACCGGCGTGCCCGCCGCTGCGCGGACCCGGCAACGGAACACGCGCCCCCGCGCGCCCGAACCAAGGTTACCCAGCATCGCCGAGGCGAAGCAGGATCGATCATGGAGCCCGCACGACGACGATATAGTGATCGTCACCATAAACGTGACATCCTTGGACACGGAGAAGCTGTTGGTGGTGGCCCTGCTCAAAGCAGATATAGTCGTACTGCAAGAGACCCGGGTAACCAAGGCAGAAAAGGCGTACATGGGTTCATTTCTCGCGGCGTACGGATGGAACGTGCACTGGGGCGACGACGTAACGATGGTGGAAGGTGGAGACGGGAGAAGCCAAAGAAGACCTGGTGGAGTGGCAGTGCTAACCCGTCAGCACCTCACAGCGCAACTAGTGGCAGCGGTTGAAGACTCAGAGAAGAGAGTGGTGGCATCGACGCGCGTTGTGCATGTTGTCGTAGCCCTGGGGGACGGCAGAACAGCATTACACATATTCTCGTTGTACGGGCAGAGCGGGAACAGCGTGCAGGTGCAGGGGGAAAGGGAGCAGTTGATAACAGAGGTGTTGGGTATAGCGGCAGGCCTGGGGCAAGTGCCGACCCTTGTAGTGGGTGACTTCAATTGTTCGACAGAGACCAGTTCAGTACTAGCCGCAGCATGCCGGTCGGGAAGATGGGCAGATGCGGCAGCCGCTTACGCGGTAGGCCAAGGCGAAGAACCACCGTGCACGTGCTGGGCGCCGAATGCGACAGGAGGGAGCAGGATAGACTTGTGCCTCGCCAATGCCTGTGCGGCACCAGCCATCAGCAAGGTCTGCACAGTGGAAAGGAAAAACAGCGAGTTCCACACGCATGCACCAATGTACGTGACGATGCGCCAGCAAGTGTTCCGAGAGCGCCACAGGCGCGCAATACTCCCGACAGCATTTCCTCGGGCATATCCGTTGCTCAACCTGAGTGAGAAGAGTCTTTTAGAAGTGTTCGCCAACGAGGCAAAAGAGGCCATGACGGGAGCTATGAGTCTGAAACAGCTATCGCAACACGCAGAAAGAAGGGTAAAAGCTTGCTCGATACACGATCTTCAGTACCGATCCTCGGTGTGAAAGCATGGCCTAACGATCCTTTGGTCTCGCTTCATGTTCAAGGGATGAAGCCGGAGGTGACAGAAAAATTACCACAGGGATAACTGGCTTGTGGCAGCCAAGCGTTCATAGCGACGTTGCTTTTTGATCCTTCGATGTCGGCTCTTCCTAACCTAGACAAGCAGAATTGTCTAAGGGTTGGATTGTTCACCCACTAACAGGGAACGTGAGCTGGGTTTAGACCGTCGTGAGACAGGTTGGTTTTACCCTACTGATGGAGAGAGAGCCCATCGGGCCAGCGCATTCCGACACTATCTGCTCATGTTGCACAGGCGCGAGCTCGCATTGCCGTCCAGGGCGTACAAGGGACGCGGGAACCAAGTGGTCAGCGACTCGCGACTAGCCACCAAATTCCAGCACTCGTCAACAAGGGGTGCCTCCACGAAGCAAACTCGAGCACGAGACGAGCTGTTGGGGCACCTGCGGACATTGGTACAAGCAGCCCGGGAGCGACTGAGATCTGACATACCGTATCCGCTTACAAGACGAGAGGAAAAAGCGAGAGAAGCCGCACGGAAGAGGGTAGGAAGAGGCCACATCCCGGAGGCAGTCGCCAACATCGTGATGTCAGGCGATCTCTCCGAGTTACAAGCGCTTCAAAGCGCCTTGACGAGCCTGGAGGGATCCCAGAGGGCAGCATTCTCCGCGCTCAGACGGCACAGAAAGGCGCAGTGGACGCATAAGATGCAGGAAGCATGGGCGCATGGAAGGGGCTTAGTGTTCAATTTCATCGCCGATAAATATGCCTCGCCGTTGACGTTCCTGCGACGGGACGACGGAACCCTGACGGCGAACGCGGCGGAAATTGACGAGATCTTGAGGGGCGAGAAGGCGTGGGGTGGAATCTTTCAGCGATACACGACGCGGGAGGAACCGTGCTGGGGGCGGTTTCTGCGGATGTACAGCCCCGTCCTGCCAGACAGGGCCGAAATGGAGTGCGAGGCGATAACGGTGGGTGACGTGAAAGCAGCGCTTGCGAAGATGAAGAAGTCAGCCTCAGCTGGGATGCACGGGTGGAGGATCCACGAGCTGCAACAGCTGCCGAACTCGCTTCTGGAAGGGTTCGCACGAGTACTAAATGAGGTGGAGGAAAGCGGAGAATGGCCGGAAGAACTGATGCACGCTCTCGTCTCGCTGATACCGAAACCGAAGAGCACAGGAGATCCCTTGTCCCAACGACCGATCTCAGTGGCACCGGTGCTGTACAGGATATGGGCTGCTGTCAGGGCTAAAGACGCGCAACGCTGGATGGACGAACTGGCTCCAGAGGGGCTCCACGGCTGCCGGCCTAAGCACAGCACGGAAGACCTTTTCTGGCATCTGGCAGCCGAGATCGAAGAGGCGCACCTCATGGGGCGCCCGCTGTATGGCATCGCGTTCGACTTTAAAAAGTGCTTCGATTCGGTGCCCATCAACGTCACCCTGCAACTCGCAAAGAAGCTGGGATTCAACCGAAAGGTACTTCGGGCATTAGAAGCCGCATACCGACAAATGCAACGGCATTTCAAGGTAAACGGGACGGTCGGAGGTGGGTTTATCCCAACAAACGGGATCATGCAGGGCTGCGCAATCAGTGTGATACTGATTGGGCTGTTGATCAGCGTGTGGATGAGGCACGTAGCGCAAGAAGGACGTCCACGATCATACGTGGATGACATAACAGCCACGGCCAGAGAAGCAAGTCACCTGCAGACGATAGCGAACAAGACGGTACAATTCGAAGAAATGACCGGCTTATGGATTTGCCTAGCGAAATCCCACTCGTTTGGAACGACGTTGCGCCAACCAGCGGTCGAAATCATGAGCTGGCAAGAAGACACTGATGTTTTCGTCTCGGAAGACCCCCCGCGATTCTACAAACGGACGGACAGCTTCGATTGCCTTGGGGTCATGGTGCACGCACGTGGGCATGGACGCCAGCTGTCGAGCAGGATCCGACAACGCAGAGAAGGAGCAGTACTAAATTTGCAACGAATAAAAAGAATACCAGTACCGGCAACGGCACGTGAGACGCTGGTTTCAATGACCGCGTGCGCAAAAATGTACTACGGCATATCGGTCATGCCGTTAGACAACAGGACGTCGAACACCATGCGCCAGGCCGTCATGACAGCCCTATGGACCGGTCCCAGCAGACGTGCAGTTGAAGTGGTGATGCAGGTGCTTCACCACGGGCACCGGCTGGACCCTTACACTGCCCCGGCTTACATACGGATCCGGACATGGGTGCGACAAATGCGGAAGTGGCGGCACATCAGGACACTGGCGGGTGTGGCTTGGGCGCACAAAGAGACGTTACCGGATGGTTCTCCGCACAGGTTGATGTGGGATGCTCTAAGCCAGGCGGAGTGGGCGTGGACAACCCCTGACACCATCGGGTATACCAATGAGATCGGAGAGCAGGTCGTTTTTAACACGGACGATGCGAACGAGAAGCAAACGACAATCATGCTGCACGACTTGCGCCAGGCGCTACGACGCCAACAATTGGCAAAGATGTGCAACAGAAGGGAAGACTTGCGAGGATGTGCGCACGGGGTGGATGGAAGCGTAACCCGACATCTCCTCGAAGCTCTCGATAATGGATTGACAGGATACCAACAGGGGATGTTACGATCAATAATAGCTGGGGCCGTGGCAACTACAGGCAGAACGGGGAAAAACGAGACTTGCCCATATTGCAACCAGGACGAAAGGGAAACTGTGGCGCACTTGTGGTGGGAGTGTGAGGCTTGGAGGGGTATACGGCAGGAGCACGGCATGGGCACCGTGGACAGGACAACATGGCCGAATTGCCTGAGCATGTGCGGAGTCGCACCCATGCACAGACACAGCACGGACCCCGCCCTGCAGCCAGTACCACTCGACCATGGTGAAGCCTGCCAATTTGTAAGCAGGCTACAGCGATACTACCTGGCTGTACTGCGTGCAAGGCAGATAAGGGATGAGAGAGAGCAGGAGACAAGTCGCCACCATCGACTGACCCAATACCCGTGGGGGTGGAGAACAACGAGTCCAAGGCGGGTCTGCATTCCAAAGATTGAGGCCGAAACAATCACGCAGCAGTGGAAGCACGGCGGCGAATTGTGGAACGCCATGCACTGGTGGCTAAACAGACTTCGATGGGCGCACGTTGGATCGGAACACGCAGTGACTTTCTTGGAGTTGGCCATAGACTTCGAAGTCACAACGGGCGTGCGGCTGCCGATAGTGGCAAATCGGCGAATCCAACCGCCGGCAGCCTCGAAAGCCAAGGCGACGTCGGCCCGAGCCGTACTCCCCCCCAGAGAAACCACCGAGGGCCTATGCATGTACTTCGATGGCGGCTCAAGGCAGAACGGAACTGCACTGGCGGTGGCTGGGGCCGGAGCAGTCATCTACAAGGATGGGCTGAAGCTGGCGGAGACAACAGTTCCCTTGGGTCGGACCACCAACAACGTGGCCGAGTACAACGGCCTGATAGCGGGGATACGACTGCTCGGGGAACAGCCGGGCGACGTTGAAGGGCCGGTAAAAGTCAGGGGCGACTCACAAGTTGTAATAGGACCAGTAAACGGGACGGCCATGTGCAAACCCAACTTACGACCGTATTTTCTGCAGGCGAGGGCGAGCATGGCCGACCTGACACCGCGGTTTGAGTTCAGTCTGGAACACGTACCGCGGAGTAGGAACGTCGATGCGGACGCGTTAAGTAACGCGGCCATGGACAGGGTGCAAGCAGAGACGGGCGCGCAAGTAGGATTGATACGGGCGCAGTATGAGGAGTACAAGGGCAGTGCACTGGCGAAAGGTCAGTCTTTCCGAGCGGTCACCAGCGCGGTAGCACGAATCTGTGGCGTAGCGTGGCACTGTGGGCACGTCTCCAATGTCACCAGCGTCACAGCGCTAGGCGGAGGGGTAATGCTAGGCCTCTCGTGCCGAGCCGAGCTAGCCCCGCAGACCGAAGCAGTGTTGCAGGAAATGAGTCAGCCGCGCCCTGGCACACACACAGCTGCGACGGCACCCGCGAGCCCATTCGTCAAGGCACATGAGGCATGGGCAGCGAGCAGGCACCCGGAACACTTTTACAGTACAACATGGAAGGAGGAGGCGGAGTGGAAGGGAAGAGAGCAGGAGAGGGGCGCAAGCAGCCAGCGATCCCGACCAACAGCAAGGAAAGCGAGGAATGCGACGGCACGATGCGCGAAACATGATGAACCCCGCTGCACCGCGTGTAAGAAGAGGCGATTGCCCCCAGATACGTGTTGCGACCAGCAGCACATGGGACATGGAGCAGGGAGCCTAAACCAAACGAGGCTGCAGTTTAGATCAGAGCGTGGCCACCACGAGCAGCCGGCAGGACCATCAGCTGTGACGTGAGGATGTTGACAACGTGGGCTATACTCCGCTTCAGGGGTTACCCGAAATTGAATTCCAACACACACACACACACATTGCAGACTACCTCTTCGAAGCTGCAAGCGACGGGGTGTATGGGGACCACTATACTCTCCAAGCTGCCGCAGAAGTTTTAAAGGCGAGCGTGTGGGTTCTATCGACACGGAACTTGACGCAGCTTCGGTGCGAAGGAAGAGCTGCGAGGGCAACCCGAGTCGTCGTCCTGACGTATCGACCCGAGCATTACGACGCGCTCGCTCTGCCGCACAGGGTGCTGCAGAAGATTTCTGCGCTGGAAGTGGGGACGTCGACGATATCGCTGCGGCAGCTCGGAGCAGAGACTGTCGCGCCAGCCCCGCGGGGGGGAGTGGCAGGGCCCCGAGGAGAAGTGGTCCTGGCGACAACAAATCTCGGGTCGTTGAACTCAAGGTGTCACAGTGTGGCGACACTGCCAGCGGACATCATTGCGTTACAGGAAACTCGAGCTGGGCCGGAAGTGAAACGAACCAGCGAGTTCTACCTCGGGGCATATGGCGTGAGATGCCACTGGGGGGAGGATGTACCGGTGGTCGTAGGAGCGAGCGGAATTGGGCAGCGCGTGCCGGGAGGGGCGGCAGTGACCACGAAAAGCAACATGGTAGCGACGGTAGCCCGACCCTCAACTGAGCTGGAAAGAGAGCTCTTTCGCAGTACGCGAGTCGCGCACGCAGTAGTAGCGACGGGGAACGCGCGTGCGACTATACACGTGATATCAGTATATGCGCATGTCGGGAAAGATTCGGAAGCCGTGAGGGAGCGCGAAAAACTCCTGGCCGGTGTGTTCGAGATGGCGGCGGGGCTGGGGCAGGTACCCGTTGTCATAATGGGGGACTTCAACACCGAGACTAGAGATAGCCCAGCTCTCGAAGCGGCCTGCGGAAGCGGTGGATGGATTGATTCGGCGGCTGTCATGGCGAGGGCGCATTCACAAGCCGCCCCGGCTACCTGTTGGGCCGGGGAGGGTGGCTCGCGTATCGACATGTGCTTCCTGAACCGAACAGCGGCGCCGGCGCTAGTAGCAGTGGTCACCGCAAAGAAGGGCCAATATGACATCCCCACCCATTGCCCGGTGTTTGTCACCCTAAGTCTGGAAGTGTTTACACAGTCAGACCCAACCGCTTGGATCCCGGCACCTTTTCCGAGGAAGCTGCCCCTGCTCTCGCCGGAGAAGAAGGAAGCGGTACTCGAGGCGGCTCTACGACGGAAGGAGGAGAAGACTGGAGTGACAGGCGCATATCAAAACGCAACGGTAGTAGCTGAAACCTACTTGCTCGAACTGCATGGCGACCCCAGACAGCCGGACGCATTGCGGGGTTGCAAAGGACGAACAGGTGGGTTTCAACAGAAGATGCAGCAGGTCTCAGCCAGGCAGGCATGTTCGACGAGAGGAGCGCTTGACTGGGCAGCAAAGCAACGCGACAAGGTCATCGGCCTGCTCCGGACCACCATCTCCGAGACGCGACGGAGGCTTGAAAATAAATCGGTGGGCGGCCGTACTTTCGCAGAACAAAGAGCGAGAGATGCTTTACTGAGGACGGCGGGGAGGACGCAGCCACTAGGAGTCCGCCTAGGCCAGATAAGTGGAAGCCAACAAGAGCTCGAGCAGCTAATGGAAACCCTCATCGAACTAGAAGGAACCCAGCGAGATGCAATCAATTCCCTCAAGCAACAGCGGTGCCGCGCCTGGAAGGAACGAATGCAGAACGAGTGGAATGGACCTGGGAGAGGCGAGGTATACCGGTACCTGGCTGGGGGCCGGAGTAGACCACTCGCCATGCTCAGACGGAAAGACGGGACACTGACGGCTTGTTGCACCGAGATAGACAGGATGTTGAGAAGCGACGACGCGTGGGGAGGGATCTTTTGCAAATACGCTGGGACCCCCGAACCAAGATGGGATACCTTTAAAATCCACTACGCGCGCTTCTTCCCTGCACGGCAAGCGATGCCGCACGGGCCCATCACGACAGCGGACCTGAAGGCGGCACTGGCAAAGATGAAGAAAACGTCGTCACCTGGGCTCCATGGGTGGCGCGTATACGAATTGCAGCAACTGCCGCCACAGGTTCTAGAACTCATGGCGGACGCAATGAACAGCGTCGAACGTGAAGGGGAGTGGCCAGCCCCGCTGATGCACGCAATCATCCATCTGCTCCCCAAACCAGAGAGCACTGGAGACCCGCTGTCCCAGCGCCCCCAATAACAATAACTCCAGTCTTGTACAGGATATGGGCCTCGATACGGGCGCGGGATGCATTGGAGTGGATGGACGCCATAGCGCCCAGTGGGCTACACGGTTGCCGCAAACAACACGGAACCGATGATCTCGTCTGGCACCTCGCCGCACTCATCGAGGAAGCCCATATAACGAAACAGCCGCTCTACGGTCTGGCGCTGGACTTCCAGAAGTGCTTCGACTCAGTTCCTGCGGAGATAGCGTTTAAGCTCGCCGAAGAATTGGGATTCCATCCAACGGTCCTCAAAACTCTGCGGGCCGCATATGCCAACATGCAGCGCCACTTCCGTGTTGGGAACAGCATTGGAGAAGGTTTCGTACCCACAAACGGGATCATGCAGGGGTGCCCAATCAGCGTGGTGCTGATAAACGTGTTGATCAGTGTGTGGATGAGACACATCGCTGGCATCGAAGCGGCGATTCCTCTATCCTACGTCGACGACCTATATGCATTGCTGAAGAGCTGTGCGAGCTTAAAAGAGGCAGTTCGACGGTCGAGCGAGTTCGCAGGGCTGACGGGAATGCGAGTCTGTGCGCAAAAGAAGTCCTTTTGCTTCACCACAGCACGCGGAGCCTGTGAGCCAGTGCAATATACAGAGCTCGATGGGGCGTTGCAGCCGTCGGCACCACCGGTGATGCTCGCCAGACGGTTGGAGTTTGACGCATTGGGAGTAATGCTATCCACGAGGCCTCTCCCGCCGAGCAAGCAGCTCACCCCCTCGAGCAGGATCGCACAACGGAACGCAGATGCTGAGGCGGTCCTAAGGAGAGCCGCCTCCCTCCCACTTCCTGCACAAGCGAGGGACCTGGCGACCAGCATGGCAGCCGGCGCAAAAAGGTACTATGGTGCAGCAGTAACGGCCATAGGGAAGACGGACGCTACGCGGTTGAGGAGGCTCTTCACCGCAGCAGTATGGACGGGCGGTCCCCGCCGAGCACAGGAAGCCGTGCTACACATCTTGCATCACGGGCACAGGCTGGACCCCTACGTAGTGCCCCAATACCGAAGGGTCACGACGTGGGCTGAGCAGAGCAAGAAGTGGGAACACGTCCGGAGACTGGCGCGAGTGTCGTGGCAGCGAGATGGCGAGCTAGCACAGGTACGTGGGCCGTTTGCGTTTTTCAAGGACGCCTTGGAGGACATAGGTTGGCGGTGGACGGGCCCGACGACAATCGCGTACGAAAACGAAGCCGGCGAGACGGTGACCCACGATGCAGCACAAATGGGCAACACGAAGCTTCTTCAGCACGACGTACGACATGCGACGCGCCTCCGGGAGATGAGGAAGCTGGCAGCAAGGAGACCGGCGGACTTTGACGGAGCGCAGCACGGCATCGACACGTGGGCTACGAGGCACCTGCTGGAAAAGCGGGAAACGCCGCTGACCGCTTACCAAGCAGGAATGCTCCGGACGGTCATTGCGGGGGCCACACCGGCCACGGGGCGAACCGGGCTAGAGGTGACATGCAAGTACTGCGGCACGCAGGAAAGAGAGACTGTCGAACACCTTTTCTGGAGATGCATGGCGTGGACACAAATACGGTCGGAATATGCTGACCTGGAGGACATCCAAAGCAGTTGGCCGCCGTGTTTACGCCTTTGTGGAGTCGTTCCTCTCTGCCCCCGAGCTCCACTCGAAAATCCGCTACCTGCTGACGAACACCAACGCCTCCGCATTATAGAGAGACTGCAGACGTTCTTTGTTGCGGTACTGGTAGCCAGACAGGAAACAGACAATATGCTGGACCGAGCCCCGCGACACCACCGAACGTTGGAGTATCCGCGGGGGTGGGTCCCAACAGCCCCCCGGGTTTTGAGCGTGACGGACGTCCCACACGCCGCAACCACCTCAAAGTGGAAATATGGCCCAGGTCTCTGGACAGCCTTCACGGGCTGGCTAAAAACACTCAGGTGGGCACCCCCAGGGCAGGAGACTGGAATCAGCTATATGGAGCTAGCTGTAGCCTTCGAGCTGGAAGCGGGGATCAAGCTGCCCCCGGTGAAGAATCGGTTCTACGCCCCACCGCCAGAAATTCCAAGAGGGAAGCAAACTGCAGCACGGGACACGCTTCCGGACGAGGAAACCGCGGACGAGATTGCAGTATACTTCGATGGCGGAGCGCGCGGGAACGGCACCGTTTTTGCAGTAGCGGGAGCAGGGGCAGTACTGTACCGAAATGGCAGGAAAGAAGCTGAGATGGTGCTGCCCCTGCCGAACGTGCGGACGAATAACGTAGCGGAATATCAATGCGACCTTAAGATGTACAAAGCATGACGCCCCGCGCTGCTCCACATGTACGAGAAGGCGAATACCCCCGGACACCTGCTGTAGTCAGCAACATGCAAATCACGAAGAAGGAGACCAATGCCAGTCGAGGCTGCATTTCCGTATACGTCGCAACCACCGCGAGCAGCCGGCTGGTACATCGGCAGTAACGTAGGTGCATTGCGCAACTGGGCTAGACTCCGCTCAAGGGTTACCCATTACTGAGATCTCACACACACACACACACACACACACACACACACACACACACACACACACACACACACACACACACACACACACACACACACACACACACACACACACACACACACACACACACACACACACACACACACACAGGTCATCGAAGAAGAGATGCCTATCAAGCTAACGCAGGCGGAACGCGGTCCCAGGCCAAAACAAGTGAGCGATTCGAAACGGAAAACTGGCCAATCTACCACTCCAGTACTTAACACGATTCTACAGCATGAAAGATGAGGTCATACTTTACTATATCCGTCGTGCTTTTCGTAGGCTTCATCCGTTACTTCAATTCGAGTCGTGATGTGGCCCATGCCTTGAACCCAGCCCGTAATCTCCAAGATGCCGAGGTGATCAAACGCGTATTTGACGCAGACATCCACTTCCCCTTCTAATCGAGGCGGGATGCCTTCTGCAGGTTGGTGAAAGTATGCAACACTCTCCCTTTGAGAGTGAGAGAAAAGGCAAACTAAACTTAGGACTTCATACTAATGGGCAAAAACTTGTGACCATACCGTTAGAGGCAAAAACTTAGAACTGTGTACGGGTATGGGCATCAGCCCGGCACCGGGAGCTGAAAAATGGCTGGTATGTTTTTGGACGTTCGGGTTCGAATTCCACCGTGGTCCGTTGGGGGTATGAGGGAAGAACATACCCAAAACCCATCCCAAAAACACGAAAAACCACACAAGAAAAGACGTTTAGCGTGTTTTGGGTGGTCTTTTTTTCGGTCAAAAATTTTGCACAACTAGCCACAACATTGTGGTAAAAGTTGTGGTTAAAGTTGTGGCCCAGGCTTGTGCGACACAACGAAACAAGTAGAACGTCTCGCCAACCTGAACTATGCACGATTCTGTGTGCATAATGCCTACTACTACTTTAGTAGCAGTAGAGTTTTAGTAAACCGTTTACCAATGGTACCCCAGGGTGCGCAACCAGGATGCCGAGCCCAGGGTGAAGCAGCTCACCAAAATGCTGGCCCAAAAACCTGTCAAAATCATCAGAAAATGTGTTTCAGATGCATTTTCTGGCCGAAAAAGCTAGTTCCACGCGGTTTTCCGTGATACCAAAATTTTGCATACCTACCCCCCCCCGTGCTAGTGTCGCCTCCGTTTCTCCCTTGTCAGTGTCGCCTTTTGTCCTGGAGACGCGAGGCGACACTAACACGGGAATACGGTTTTCAATAGGGTTCCCCGTATTTCTCCGAATGTCTTCTCCTCACCTAAGCAACAGAGCTAGGGCACCTGAAAGAATTGACACCGATTGACTGAAGCTTATGGCAGAAAGCAAGCATCCCGCTTCTCATGACTGCGAGAGTCATTGACCTAGATTCGACTGATCCGATACTGAACCAGCAGGAAACAAGACGGGGCAAGAAACCCGTCTTGCACCATAAACATGCATGACCAAAGCACAAGCCTGCAGAGGTGGAGGCTGATCTACGAACGCAGAGTGAAGAAGTTGAAAGCTTCCTCGCGTGATCGACAGGTGTTGATTTCACCTCGCCAATGTAAATCTGTGCTCAACAACGCCTCCATGCAAACTTAGAAAAATGGTGGTCGTCTTTCGCCGACTGAATGGGATTACAACAAAATATTGGTAGCCGGTCGAGTAGTGCTGTTGCGTCAAACGATCATCTCGTTCCGAAGCCAGACAGTCCCTCCACTGGTCCTCGAAGAATGGGGAGTGCCAACACGGTCGCAAAACATGCTAATGCCATAATTCTAGTACATTTTGAGTCGGAGAGTGCACCGGAGGAAGACGAACCCGTCGAAAGCGAAGTTGATAGTTCAGACAGCAGTCAGTACGAAGCTGCCAATGCTTCTGTTGACAGGTTTTGGAGCAGGCAAGGAATCAATTTAGTTCAAAGGGTCTCTTGTCCGCAAACCCGTTTCAGTTGCGGGGGTTCATAGTCTCCAACTTTTCCTGGCGAAGGACCTAACCACGCAGGTGGTGACAACCGTGGTCTAAGGTTACTAGTAACGACGACAAAGCACGCTGATATTCTGGGATACGCAGGAGGACAGCAACGACCCAGCAAACGGCAGAGCATTTCACAATTACGACAGCTCTTCTACTCGGTGTGCAAGCTACCCCGTAACCAGCGAGGTTGCTTGCTTGCTTGCAAAGTGCGCAGTGCGCGGCCGTTGAGCGCAACTACACGGTTGCAATCAATGTCCGAAAGAGTTCAAGAAGGAGCCAAGAAAAGTATCCGAGAAAAGTAGCGGGGGCAATCTCTCACACGTCTTGGAAATTCCTCGCGTCCTGTAGCACCCCAGCCAGGGCACAAGGGAAATGGCTTCTGGTGGCTGACTTGCCGACAATACCAGTCCCAGCCTGCCGGGCAGCACGGGCCGCAGGCCCGCGGCAGGGAGCTCAAGCTCAGTCACCATCCGCCAGCTCCTGACTATTATCAGACGGCTGACACTTTTCTTTGCAGCTTTCTAGCATCATTCAAATCTGATTGGCTGCGGCGGTACTTGCTCTCTCCCACTCCTCCTCTGGGGTCATTGAAGAGGCTCGGAGAGCGCCGGTCGCTGGGTTGAGAGGCCCTCTCAGAGGGTTTTCGGACAGTGCATAATGCCTACTACTACTTTAGTAGCAGTAGAGTTTTAGTAAACCGTTTACCAATGGTACCCCAGGGTGCGCAACCAGGATGCCGAGCCCAGAGGGTGAAGCAGCTCACCAAAATGCTGGCCCAAAACCTGTCAAAATCATCAGAAAATGTGTTTCAGATGCATTTTCTGGCCGAAAAAGCTAGTTCCACGCAGCCAGTGTGGCTTTTGTCTGTCTACAGACACAAAATTAAACAAAATAACACAAAGCATTACACAAAGCATTACACAAAATTACACAAAAAATTACACAAAATTACACAAAGCATTACACAAAATTACACTCTTTTTGGTTCGACTCGGGCCGTTGAGGTTGTCGCTTCATTGCGAAGCTACTCAGCCTTCGAGGTCGCCCGTGCCAGGTGGGACGGAGTCGGCGCCACGTTCCGGAGCTGCACCGAGTGAGCATCGCAGTTGCAGGCGAAATCCGGAGGAGCCGTTGACCTGGACAGGAAGGTGCATCATCCATAGCTGTCAGCCACAAGGTTGCCACATTGTGGCCCCATTTAGCCACAAAGTAGCCACAAACCTTGTGGCTACCTTTGTGGCTAATTATGCAAAATTTTGGTATCACGGAAAACCGCGTGGAACTAACTTTTTCGGCCAGAAAATGCATCTGAAACACGTTTTCTGACGATTTTGACAGGGTTTTGGGCCAGAATACGGGTTAGTTGCTACACCCTGGGCTCGGCATCCTGGTTGCGCACCCTGGGGTACCATTGGTAAACGGTTTACTAAACCGCTACTGCTACTAAAGTAGTAGTAGGCATTATGCACACAGAATCATGCATAATTCAGGTTGGCGAGAGTGACAGACCCATTCTACTTGCAAAGCGCTTACCATTTCTGTCCTGAAACCCTCTGAGAGGGCCTCTCAACCAGCGACCGGCGCTCTCCGAGCCTCTTGAATGACCCCAGAGGAGGAGTGGGAGAGAGCGGCAAGTACCGCCGCAGCCAAACAGATTTGAATGCTGCCAGAAAGCTGCAAAGAAA